>JACEOJ010000067.1:531807-689846 GCA_013761285.1 Campoletis sonorensis
TCGTCTGTTGAGTTAAATCCTCATTTTGTTGACTGCTCTGGTCAAATCCGTGTCCTCCAAAACCGTGAGTTTGTTGAGTCAAATCTTGAGTCTGTTGACCATCAAGTCCAAACTCGAGTTCACCAAAACCGTTGCTCTGTTGTGTAAAATCCTGACTCTGCTGATGACTGTGGCCATATTCCATATGGTTTTCGTGTCTGTGATGATAATGACTAGAAGCTGAATGTTCCTGATGATGGTGATGATGATGACGACGATAAACAACTCCACGTTGTTGACCATCGTGGTTCAAGTCTTCAAACTGTCCTTCCAAGTGATTACCAAGTTTCGCTCGTCCAAAGTGTTGCCCGTGTCCATGACCAACGTCCATCTGTCCAAAATGATTTCCATGCTGTGTATTCTGTTGAAACTCCAGGTTTCCTGTCGTCTGCTGAGAAAGATCTTCAGTATTTTGTCCAAGTTCCAAATCAGCTGTTTGAGCAACTTGGTCTTGTTGACTTAAATCGTCAACATGTTGCTGACCAAAATCCCCGGAGTATTGGCTGCTCGTATCGCGTTTGAATCGTCCAGTGGAACAATCGGCGCCAACGGCTTGTTGTCCAAGATCGACGACACCCAGGGTCAAAGCTCCGTTTTGTTGACTGCCATAAATTTGTCCGGAGACATGACTTCCGTGAGATTTTGTTTCGCTCCACGATCCGGCCCGTTGATTGGTGTTGGAGCGACCATTTTGGGTGTAATCCAAACTTTGTCCGTGGACGATGCGTCCAGTGGTGATCTGAGGAACACTGCTTCGATGGCCAGATTCGCTCCAGTGTTCTTCGTAGCGCTGTACCGGAGTGGAACCCTGGACAAAATTGACGACTTGAACGGTCTGGGAATCGCCGTAGACGTGAGGTCGTGGTCGTAAATTGGGGACATGTGTTTGGTGACTGGATTCCTCGGAGGTACGAATAACTTGAGAGTGAGTCGAAGCAGCAATGGCAGCTTCGTCAACGGGTCGAACGTGGATGGGAACACGTTGGATAATCATTTGCGACTGAACAGGAGCTTGAGTTCGCTCATGAACTTGATAAATTTGTGATTGACCCGCTGCTCGTGGACGCGATGGAACGACGACAAATTCTCTATTATTTTGTTCGTAAGTCTGTTGCACCGTTTCATCGTAATTGCCAATCTGGCTCGGTCGGATCCTCACATTTACGTCTTCGCCATTAACCGCTGCCTGGTGGTTAGTTTCATAGGTTTGATGAACCGTTTTGACGTAATTGTTACCGACCTGGGTAGGATTATCGTATCTTTGGTTCGTCGTGACTGGCACCCTGATACGAATGTTTCCATTATTACCTCCGATCGTCTGATGATTTGATTGATAACTCTGCTCCACCGTTTCAGCGTAATTAACATCATCGACCGGAAAATCGTAGCTGACCGGTACCCTGACAGGGACGGTACGAGCGCTTCCTCCGGATGTCTGATGATTTGATTCATAACTCTGCTCCACCGTTTCAGCAAAATTGTTACCAACCTGGCCCGAATGATCGTATCGCTGATTAGTGGCGACTGGTACCCTCACCTGGACGTTGGATCGATGAATCTCGTGGCCAAAGCTGTCGAACTCTTTGTGCAACCGGTTCAACTGTTCTCTGGCAGCCGACAGATCCGGGATTCCGGAACCAGTGAAAACTGCTCCAGCAGCGTCGTCCCCGGAACTGTAACTGGCCGTGAAATTCTTCCGGTAGTACTTGATCTTCGTTGGACCGTCGACAACTTGACCTTCTTCCTCGTGGACCCGTCCATGGCCGTCGTCCGTCGTCCAGGAATCAGCCCTGTGCCAATTGTCACCCTCGTTCAACGCGTTCGAGCCTCGAGTCCCGTGGGAAATCGCCTCCGCTCTCTGCAACGGCACAGAACGTGGTGACTCGTAAGCAGTCGAATGCTCCGAATGCACTTCTCGGTGATAACTACTCTGAGCTACTCGTGAGCCTCCCAATCCATCTTCGACCTCGAGACCAGCGCTCTGCGAAGACGGAACTCGACGATACCCCGTTGTACACAAATCCGAGCAACCGCTTGGACTCGGCGCTGCTGACAAACTTCCGACAAACACCGCACACAAAATCAACCCTCCGCCCAACCACATTGTTGCTTCCTGCAACCTTTTTTTTCTCTACACAACACCCTTTTGCTCCGATTAATGAGAAAACCGATTTTCTCGGATTCTACCACGAGCTAATGCCGTTGATTCTTCAATTAAACGACTCCACGACGATCCTATCGAGCAAACTAACGATCAACTTGTACTCCCAACCAGCCAACACCATTCGATATATATCTTCCAACGCTCCCCTCTCTTTCCTCCAATTGAAAAAAGAAAAAACATCAGTCTCGCAGGGCTTGAGTTTCTCGCCTCGACGTTTACCACCTCGCAATCTTTTTCATCGCTTCGAATAACAAAACTCCCCCGAGTCTTCGCCGTAAATCGATTCACTCGCCCGCGACCCGGAGATACCTCCTTGTCCTCCCTCGTGATATTGGTACACACGTTCGGAGAATCGACGCGTATGTGGAACGCTCGTCGTCCCCCCTTTTTCTTTTTTATTCCATCCTCTTCTACGCTCCACTCTCACCGTCTCAAATGATACATTTATCATCGACTCATCTCAACAACTTACTCATGTCTATCCATTTTTTTTTTCATTGACAATCGTTTGTTTTCGATGTTTTGCTTAACTCGTTTGCAAATAGCGTCAGAGGAATTACCAGTTTCTTTATTTGTCCCTTTTATGATAGAGTTTGACGAATTTGGAAGTTCAGCTTCAAATCGACTGGGAATTCAGACTTTTTACGATTTTGAAAATCAACGTCAATAGAGTTGCGTTCTAATGTCCAGTTCAAAAGAAACTTTTTTTTTTAAATCCCCAAGAAGTTGCGAAAAGACTTCAAAACTCCGTCGAAAATCAACAAATTCATTTTTATGGACCACAAAAATAATCGGCTCGGTATTCAACACCTTTCAAAGCTATCAGAATTTTTTGAGCCTCGAATCGAATCCCTAAGTTTTGAAATTTTCGTGGGCCAAAATTATTGACATGCATTTCTGTGATTCCTCCTTAAAAATATTGTTTTTTCAAACGATTATAATTTGAATGCACACATGACCGAGCTTCATTCACTTTTTCAAACGATTAATGCTCGGGATAACGTAATATATTTCTATAAATAGGCAGGTGTGTGATTCATGAAACAGTAATATCTCACGTTGATCACCGCATGGACCCACAACTCTGCATAAAATTGATCCTCTCTCTTGTTTTTTTTTTTCGTCAGGTCTCCTCGGTGCGAGTTGCGTGGACACTTGAATATTTTCGCCATAAAGAGAACGCACGTGATGCGTCATCGTTATGTGGATTTGAAATTCTCGACACGTAATATCCGTGTTGCAAATAAACACAAGATTGGATTTACTCTCGCCGAGAATTTCCTGGTATCGAGGCTCCAAGGTTATATGCAGGCTCGTTTTCTTCTTCACCGCAAAACTGGCCGCTCCAATCGTAATTTGCAAGACTTTTCGACCCTCATCGACTCGCAGAATTCACTACGATTTCGGACGATATTATTAATCGTCTTATAAAATTCTCGGTCTTTCCAACGCCGCGCGTGGCCGATAACCTTGCTCGAGAATCGCTTTTGCTCTTGAACACTCTCTCGATTATCGTCTGAAATTAGTTAAATGATTATAAAATAAAGAATACAATTCGAATAATCATTTAACGTTTCTCGATTACTGGAAACATACGCAAAAGAGAAACTTCTCTTCGTCGTTTCCCCTCGTGGATTCGATTAAAAGCGAGCGGGCCAGTGGCGAACGTCTCTTTCCGTGAATTCGTGCGCACTCGCGACGACCCGTGAATCCATGACCTACCGATAGGCGACTGACCCAAAGATATGTAACAAGGTCGCGAGGCACATGTCGCGCGAGAAAATACCCCGCGGTTTATAAATTCCACACAATTTTATAGACTTGCGTTATTCCGCGCTTGTTTTCCTGTGTTTCGAAAAACAGAACGACTCAATTCTATGCTTGCGTTTATGTATTTACTTAATGTTTTATTTATTCGCTCGTAATTGAATCGCTCGACGTTTGAATTATGTTCAAACTATCGCTTTTTTTCTATTGAATTTTTTCTTCTCTCTTTTTTCCACTTTTTCTCTTATCGTCGCTCGTGCTACTTGTATCTTGAAAATGGGTCAAGAACTCACGAGCTCCGATGTGTTTATCGGTTACTCTTCGAGGCCGAATTCGCGTTATTTCCCCTGGATCATTATTCTCGTTGACGCTTCCTATCGAGATTTATCGTTACAACGAATTTCGTGATCCCCTCAAAAAACCCTCGTCGTTCTCCCTCCCATTCGCCATACAATCGACGAGATTACGACAGAAATACTCGAAAATGGGAAATAAAAATTCTACGACTTATGAGCAGTCCGGAGATTGCGGTCAAAGGGCACTCGCTAAAACTACCAAACTGCAGACACAATGATTTTTCATTATCATTTCTTTTCGCTGAATTATTCATTGTCGATTTGTTTATTTACAGCTTTTTAATCTCATTGCATAATTATTATTTTTCGAATTATTTTCTCTGCTTTATTTCTCGCTTTTGATTTTTAATCGTTGAATTTCTTGTTTTTTTTTTCGTTTTGTTTCAGAAACCAAGCACAACCATACGATTTTTTAATCGCGTTGAATACTACACCGTTCACGGTAGCGATGCCCTGTTCGCCGCAGAAGAAGTTTTCAAAACTACCTCAGCCTGTAAAATGATCGGAGCGGGTAAAAAATGTTTTTTATTTGTTTTTTCAATTTATTGGAAACCAAAAATAATTGAAAAATGATAATTATTCGTCTATTGAAAGCTCAGTTTGGTATCGAAAAATTCGAAATCGATTACAAAACTGCATCGATTAGAATAAAAATTCTAAACTACGATGACATGATTTTTTGTATTTTTTTTTCTAGAACCGAACAAAATCGAAGGATTAATTCTTAATTTCGCAAGATTTCAAAGTCTCGTTCGAGATTTGCTGCTCGTAAAACAATATCGTGTGGAGGTGTACGTTAATAGAGGAACCGCAACGCATCACGATTGGATTTTAGAGTTCAAAGGTTCGCCGGGTAATTTGACGCAATTCGAGGAGATATTATTTGGAGATACGGATGTTGTGGTCGGAGGTTCAATAATGGCGTTGAAACTTGGCATGGAAGGAAAAAGCAGAGTGAGAAAGAAAACCAACGATTTTTAATGTTACAGACTTTCGAAAATTTCGTATTATCAAAAAAAAATGGCATATTCTTTCTTGTTTTGCAGCTTCTCGGAGTCAGTATCGTTGATACAGTTTCGACGGTCATCTCCGTCTGCGAGTTTCTCGACGACGAAACTTTTTCCGATCTAGAAGCTTTGGTAGTGACCAACGGACCGAAAGAATGTTTGCTCATTCAAGGCGACGGAAGTGCGGAATTTCAGACCATAAAACAAGTATGGAAATACCATTTAGTAAAAAAAGCATTTTACGAGAAAAAGATTTCCAAAAAGGAAGAAAATTTCGACAGCAATTCATGGAGTTAATCGGTTTTTTTTCTGTGCAGATTATGGAACGAAGCAACGTTTTGGTAACGCAAAGAAAAAAGAACGAATTTTCCTCGGACTCGATCGTTCAAGATTTAAATTCATTGATCAAATTCGAAAAAGGCCAACAAGAGAACGCTCAGGCTTTGCCGGAGACGAATCTCAAATCGGCCATGTCCGCTACTGCAGCTCTCATTAAATATTTGGATGTAAGTTTTATTTTTGAATTTTCTACTTAACTTTTGGCAAAACACTGTAATATTATATTTTTTAGTCATTTAAATTATAGTTTGAACATTTTAATAGTAACAATCTATAAAACAATAGAACATTTTTGGAATTGGAATGAAAGGATTTCGATTGCTTTTATTTTTGTATATAAATCCTTTTATTTTTTTATATTAAAATGAAAGGATTTCGAGTCGAACGATTCGAAGGATTGTTTCAAAAAGTGTCAAATTTTTGACAAGACCTGTCAAATTTTTAAATGATCCTCGATCAATGGATACTTCGAAAATAATTTAGTAAAACTTACAAATTATTTATCGTCAATTGCATCATACAATGTGTCATCTTCCGATGACTTCATTTCTACAGAATTGCGTTCTGATTGTAACGAATAAATTACGATATTTTGAGCGAAGAGGAATAAATAATTGGAAATTCGATGAAAAGAAATGAATGTCGTTAACTATCACGTTGGAGATAATGTAAACGACGAGTAATGATCCAATTGTGAATTTTCTTTGTGCTTATTCTTCGAAATTTATGCGATAAATGGTTTGAAAAACAATGTAAAAAAATGCTTCATTTGTTTATAATTTCCCCAAAGTTTTACAGGAATAACTAATAATTCGTCATAACAATTTTTTCAGTTGACTTCGGACGAGGGAAACATCAATCAATACAGTTTGAAGCTACTCGAACAATCACGTTACTTACGTCTCGACGCCGCAGCGATAAAAGCTTTAAATATCGAAGAACGAGGTGATTCTCTGCCTGCTCTCGCTGGAGACGGCCCGAGAAGCATTCTCGGAATCTTGGACAAGTGTCGAACCCCTCAAGGTCATCGAATGGTTGCTCAGTGGGTCAGACAACCGCTCAGAGATTTGTCCCTCATTAAAGAACGTCACGACCTCGTCGAACAACTGGTCAAAGATTCTAATTTGCGAACCTGTCTAAGCGATAATCTTCAACGAATACCCGATTTGCAACAGTTGGCGAAAAAACTGAGCAGAAAAAAGGCTGGTTTGCAAGATTGTTACAAGTTAGTACAATTTTTATTATCAATTGGGAATATTATTTAAAAAATTTCTACCCCAAAAACCTAGTGAACTGTGCACTGAGAAAAAAAATTCGTTGAACGAACAAAATTCATTACGTTCGACGAAAATATTGTCAATTCGACTATTTTTTGGTTCAATCGCGGATTTTCATCATTTGACTCAACAAAAAAATAGTTCAATTGATTCCATTTTTTCTCCTCGTCCACAGAAACATTTATGAGCAAACTTTCATTACGAATTCATTTAGGATCTTTTTTTTATCTGACAGCTCAAGAAAATGTTGATTACGATCAAGATTTCTTGAAAATTAGCATAAAAAGTCTTTGGTTTGGTGCAGAGTACCATTTTTTTCTAATATAAATTTTAATTTCCAAGTCAGTTGCAATCAAGATTCTGATCGATACGAGCTTGGAAAAAATTGCAGTATTGCAGAAATGTTTCTACAAAAAATCACAGTGATGCAAATTTTGATGGAATTTTTGATAAATTCCAGAATTTATTTGTGCGTATCGTACTTGCCAACATTATTGGAGCTTTTGTCATCGGGTTCCGTGACACCAATAATGAAGGCAATGTTTGTGGAGCCGTTGACAGAGTTGATCGGAGACATGGACAAGTATCAGCAGATGGTCGACCAGACGATCGACATCGAAGCAGCTCAAAAAAACGATTTTATGGTTCGTGCGGATTTCGACGAGGAGTTAAAAGGTTGGTAACGAAAGAATAAAAACTGAAAGTTCCATTATTTGACTGGTTGTAACAATTGTGATATTTCGAACAGATCTGAAAGAAACGATGGACGACCTCGAAGAAAAAATGCAGGGTCAGGTATCGAAGGTTGCAAACGATCTCGACATGGAAGCCGGCAAAACTTTGAAATTCGAGTCAAATCAACAAAATGGTTATTTCTTCCGAATCACTTTGAAGGAAGAAAAGATTTTACGAAACAAGAAAAATTATACGGTCATTGATTCGAACAAGAGCGGCGTAAGATTCCGAAATGCTAAGCTCACCGAAATTAACGAGGAATATCTCGAAGCCAGAAATAAATATATGGCCCAACAAAGGTCCGTTGTTTCGGAAATCATAGGAATTGCAGGTTGGTTTTTTTGAATATATTTAAAATTTTTATTAAGTGTTCAAATTTTCAGTTTTTAATTTTCATAAGTTTTTTTTCAATATATATTTTGAACATTAGACAAAAATGGTGTGAAAATCGAAGAAATAATTGGAAACAGTCTTTTATTGAAAAAAAATATAAAAAACTCGTGTAAATTGAAACAATAATGAAAACATGTTCTCCAGCCGGTTACAGCACTCCTGTTAAGTCGATCGGCTCGTTGATAGCGACTTTAGACGTTCTCACCGCGTTCGCTAACGCAGCGGTTGGCGGCCCAAAACCTTACGTTCGTCCAGAAATGTTACCGAGCGAAAAAGGCGAATTTAATCTTGTACAGGCTCGACATCCTTGTCTCGAGGCTCAAAAGTTTCATTACAGAGCCAACGATGTTGCTCTAAAGAGAGGTAAGATTTTGTGACCTCCTGAGATAGAAATTTGTAGAAAACTGTGCTCTGCTCGCTTGTCAGAGTCAAAAAAAAGTTAAATCATTCGTTCATCCCTTTTTTCGATCTTCCATGAAGTTTTTTTCAAATTTTTCAATAGATCTGTCATTTTTTTATATCCGCTTATCACGAGGTGGGAAATTTCGAATATCTGATCAATTTGATTGGCTGTTTCTTCCAATTCTTTCAGACGAATCTCATTTTTATATCATCACCGGACCGAACATGGGCGGCAAAAGTACTTACATCAGATCAGCCGGCGTTTGTGCTTTGATGGCACACATCGGAAGTTTCGTTCCTTGCGACTCGGCTAAAATATCTTTACTCGATTCGATTCTGGCGAGAGTTGGAGCCGATGATTCTCAAACAAAAGGACTATCGACTTTCATGACTGAAATGGTCGAAGCTGCAGCTATTCTTCGAGTAAGTTTTCGAGTTTTTTTTTGCTCGGTCATAAGCAGAAGATAAAAATTGTAAATTGACAAAAAATTAATCTCCATTTTGTTTTTTGTTCCCAGATGGCTACCCAAAATTCTCTGGTGATTATTGATGAACTCGGAAGAGGAACTTCCACGTACGAAGGCTGCGGAATCGCTTGGTCGATTGCAGAGTAAGTTTCCTTGTTATTGATACTTTTTTTGTTGTTTATGAAATCGTGAATCCTTTTTTAGTGTTAATGTGGATATTTTCATAAAGAAATGCTTCCAAAGCATCGTAAAAAATTCTTTTGACAAATAAGAACTCGTAAATTTTCAGATTCCTTTATTATTATGTTTTTTTTTTTTATTTAGACATTTAGCAAAAGAGGTAAAAGCGTACTGTCTTTTTGCCACACATTTCCACGAAATAACTCGCCTCGCCGAGGACGTGCCAGCTGTGAAAAATCGACATGTAACGGCGAACGTGAACGACGATAAGTTGACACTCTTGTATTCCGTTAAACCAGGAATTTGCGATCAGAGTTTTGGTATTCACGTTGCCAAAATGGCCAAATTTCCGGAGTCGGTAATTGAGGTAAATTGAAAGAAGAGAAAAAAGGAAAATTCAATTGATTTTCAAATTTTTATCGTAACATTAAATCGATCGATTTTTTCAGTTTGCCAAACGCAAACAAGCTGAACTGGAAGATCATCAAAACGTCGATTTCGAAGGAGCGGAGGTGCCGGAGAAAAAGAGAAAAACGATTAAGGTAAACATTTATTTTCCGAAAAAGTATAAAAAAGAAAAACAAATCTAAGAAACGATAAAATAATCAACTTTTTTAAATAATTAATTTCAGGAAGGCGAGGAATTGATAACCAACTTCACTGAAAAGTGCAAATCTCTCGACAAAAGCTTACCAGAATCGGCGCTCAAAAAAGAAATCGAAAAATTGAAGGATGAAATATTGTCTCACAACAATCCATACATAAAAGCGTTGCTCACAGTGTCATAAGATATTTTTTAAATGGCTGGTTCCATTTTTCCTAATTCATTAAAACACAGTATTTTTTTGTATTTATTTTTTACACTAAGGTATCGAGAAATAAAAGTTTTTTTATACGATTACATACTCAGGAAATTCTTATATTTATACAATATTTTATTATCAAAAGAAACTGAAAAGTAAAATGACCTGCGAAAGCCCATTGTCGAATAAAAAACTTCGTGAATCCGTCCCAAAACTGAAATGAATTCGTATTTTGTTTGGGAAAGCACGGCGCCGATTTTTTTTCATGCAGGAAAAATTATTTGACGTTTTATTCTTCGTGATAAAAAAATAAAGAATGTTTAAAATCCCCGCGGTCGATCGAATGTATGATTGAAATTTTTTTAAATGCGTCGATTCTCGTGTGTATAGTCAGTTGTGTCGACACGTGGAGGGGGAATTTGCATCGATGAGTAACCGGAAGTCACGCTTATTCGCATTGTTTTTGGTAAATAATGAAAAAAAATCATTAAACGACCTGTCAAAAGAGAAAGCAACGTGAAAGCATCTTGCAAAATACGCGGAAAGTTTCTGTTTGGTTATTTAACCGGAAAGAAAGACGTCGATAAGGGGCGCGCCGTTTTCTCTGACGTAACCTTGAACTTGACTAGCGTATTGGTATTCGTTATTTTCCGGGGAGTGTCAGACGTGTGTATCCCGTAGTATCAAAACCCGCACCGAACAGTTTGTACGCGAATAACAGTGCGTTACCGCATAAGCGGTGGTTACGCACGTAATATCCTTTTACCTTTTCCCCTCCCCCCGTCTTTATCTCTCTTTTGTGATATAATCGAAAACAAAAACAAAGAACGACAGTTATATATAAACCCGTACGAAAATGGATCCGGCGGTTTTCCCGGAGGAAATATGGATTAAAATCCTTCTTTACTGCGACGTACCTGACATTATCGCTTTTGGGAGTACGTGTAAATATCTACGTAAAACATCCGACACTGATTACTTATGGTGAGCTTTTGAGGTTATACGGGTATGCGTCGTAATGCAGACGATTGTCAATAACATCGACAAGTTTGCGATATATTATTCGATGACTTTAAATGCTTTTTTTCAATTTCCATTCGCCAACCTCGATTTGTATTAAATAATAGTAGAGAGGAGGAAAGAAAAAGAGGCTGTAGAATATTTCATAGATTTTCCAAATGACAGCTAACATCAAAAAATCGTACAAATAAACAAAACAATCCCTGGGCTTTGCCCTGGACTTGCACTTTGACACATCACTCGATGGTTGTGAGCTGTCAACTTCCTCTTTCCTCAGTTACTGTTATGGTTTATTAAAGAACAATACCAAAGACTAACCACTTTTCATTTGGATCTTAAATCCAAAACTACAAACAAAGGTGCATATAACTTGTCAAATACAATCTTTATTCACTGTTATTGTAAATTTTGTTATCAAAGTTGAGAATTTTCGAATTATAAATAACATTTTTGTCATCAATATTAAAAAAAAGAATAAATCGATCTGATTGACAAGAAAAAACGCTTTTAAATAAAAATAAACAAATAATTTATGATTTAAAGGAAAATCAAATGGCTCCAATTGATATCGAAAGTGAAATTTCGTTTTCCGGACATAAAATGTCTCCAGTTGTTGAGCGTAAGTTTCAAGGCGATGTGTTATCGTCTCCACATGGTAATAACGTTGGGAAAAAATGTGCCGTTTCCAAGATGTTACCACTGCAGCGGTTACACGTGTCAGCGTAATTGTGTGGAAGGTTCGAACGCGAGGGTGGTCATAGAGATAGGAAACAAGTACACGTGGGTGATAACGCCTCATTTTGGGTTACGCCGGCATTTTTCTCTTTTTGGAATACCAAAGTACAATTGGAAAACGCATGCGGAACAAGTGCAAACTCAGAGTACGGCGAGTAGCAGCGGAAGGAGAAACAAATCGGATCACAAGTCGATAGCGCAGAGGTTGAGGTCGTTAAAAATGACGGAACTAACGAGCGCGAGGATCCCAAGACCGAGCGGTCCGTTCTGCGTGTTTTGCAATCCGGTGAAGCTGTACAGGGAGAAAAAACGATTGGCGAGCAATCAGAACGAAGCGGCGTCTTGCGCTCGGCCAAATCCAATTTATCAGAAACTCGTCAACGGCTACTGCACCGACACGGTACAAGTTTTAGGAATTCCCAACGTCGACGTTGTCAGTCCTGCGGAAGCTCTTCTGAACGAGGGATCCTTTAATGTTTTGAAAACTTATGTCGATCATCTGTTTCATCAAATGGAATTAACAACGACTCTTCGAAAACCAAACGCTGTTCTCATGTTTTGCGAACCTTTGGCCATGCATCCCACCCTGAGGAAACAACTGTTGCATTATTTGTTCCAAGAGGTCAAGGTTGCAAGGTGAGCAGATTATTTTTTATACAATTCCATAGGGAATTCCTAAAATTCAGTCAATTTAGTGAGTAAGAGAACGAGAGAAATTTCATCCCATTGTTCTGATAAGATTAAGGAAAGGAAAGGAAGATTAGAAATTTCAATAAAATGATTACATTTCGTCACTTGTACCGAAACTCCTTAGAAAAAAACTTATTCAGATAATCTTGACAAGTTTAAAAACATTCCCAGGGCCTCGACGCCTCAAATGTTCACTTATGCGATCCGTTTTTTCCAACAGAGTCTGTCTCGTACCGAAACCACTCGCTGCCTGCGCGATGCTCGACGTTGAGACGTGCATCGTCGTAGATAGCGGCGCTCTTAGTACGACCGTCGCAGTCGTCATTGGTGGCCGAGTAATGCCTCATCGTTGGCGATTACTTCCAGTCGGTGGATGGCACGTTGCTTATCATCTCAAGCAGGCCATGCACTGGCAACCCAAAGAGTATCATCAAATACCGATTTCTCATCTTGATACGATGGCAGTCAAGGAACGATGTCGATTGAGTTACAATATCGAGCACGAAGAACTCAGACGAGGCGCACCCACCAAAAGAGAACACATTAACCTTCGAGTTGACAGTTACGCCGACTACAAACAATTTTGGGTACAAAAATCAATTGATTACATTTTTTTTTCACATTTTTTTCTTTCGTACCAAAAATATCGTCCAGTTTTTAAATTTTTGCGACTATTTCTCAGTCTTTTGGTAAACAACGAGCAGTTTTAGAAACTCAAACAGATTTGAAATCTTTGATCAAAGAATTCTTCATTGAAAATTGGCTTTTCTTCTTTTTTCTCATTCATTCCTTTCATTCCATGACGTTTCTGATTGTGGAATTTTATTATTTTCAGAAAGTATCCCTGGGCTCGGAGCTTTACGTCGCCCCTGAAATGATGTACGTCAGCCTGGGTCTTCCTCAAATAATCAAGGACGTTACGAGCGGTTTATCCGAAGACACGATGCACGATTGTCTCTCGCATATTTTATTGACCGGTGGAAACACCGATCTTTCGGGATTTGCTCTGCGATTGCACAAAGATCTTGGAGAATTGTTACCTGAACACAACGCCATACTTCAAGTTCGTAGTTGTCCAGGAACCCACAGTTGGAACGTTGCCATGGGATCGACTTACGTTTCTCTAGCTGTTCATCCTGGTGAGTTGTCCAGCTTCCTTTGCCAAATTTCGGTGATAAAAAATACTCTTATTTTCTGTCAACACAATTTCGAGCAAATAATTGTCTTTTTTTAATAACACGAGCAATTTTAAAGTAAAAAAATGATGAAAAATTGAATTTTTCGCTTGGCCTTCCCTCAATAAATAATTTATCGGACTGTAATACGGCCTACAAGCTATTCTGATTCATAGGCTTCATTCCTGTCAAAGATTAATCAAAATTGGTTTAGTGTTTACCGCGTGAAAAGCGGCCAAACACAATTTTGCAGTTGAGGTTTATAGATTTGCTCAAATAAACTCTATTTTTTTGTTTTTTTCAGATAAAACGCCACCAGAATACGTTGAAGGCAATCCCTTCTGGCTCTCCCGAGAAGAGTACGTTCTCTTTGGATGTGAGTCTCTCTGCGAGCAGTAGCGACCCGGTCAGAAGGACGATTGATTCGTCGATAGAAAAAAAAGCTGATATTAAAAAGGCGAGCAGGGCAGATCGATGCGAATATCGTCAGAAAAACCCGAGTACAGAGTTGCAAAAAAAAAGTAAAGATTCCGTTAATCGTAGCTGCGTTGTTCGAGAGCAGACTCTTTAGGGATTCCCGAAAAATTCCAATGTTATTTATTACGCGTTAAAAATTGCGATTATCCGGATGCACCGATTCGTTTCATCAGCTCTCCCTTTCCTCCCCGTTCGTCTTGCTATCGTCAAAATTGTGTAAATAGTTGGTAAGACTTTACTTTGTAAATAAAAGGAGAGGAGATGGAAAATTGAAAGAGATTTATACTAGCGTTGACAAAAATGAAAGTAGAAAAGAGAATAAAAAATGGATGAGTTGTTTCGTAAATTAAAAGAATACGGTACTCGTTATAATCGATGACCATTTTTCTAGTCACAAGGAACGAATTAAACGAAATATTGGATATAGAAAAAAAGAGAATTAATTATTATTGGAGTTGACGTCGCGTAATGCCCGGGGCTTCCACGTTAATATGGCCAGTGTTTGTTTTTCTTTTAAATTATATATTGTTTTTGTTTTAGCTTGCCAAGAATAATTAACACGAAGTCTGTAAATAAAAAACGCCTGTTACAATGTACCCATTATTTATTTGTTAGACACATCGAGATTATCAAATAATGTATAATTACCCGATAAGTATATATACATGAGAGTGTGTAAGTGTGTTGAGTACGTAAACGCGTACGAAAGAAAAGATTTGCATAATTTCTTGTTATTACTCGAATACGCGCCCAAATGAAAAAAAAAAGAAAAAAAAAGAAAATTCATTGTACCTACGCAAATTATCGCTGGTTGCGCGAGGTTGTAAATATTTTGTGAATAAAATCGACGTTTTTTTTCCGTTTTTCATTAACCCGTTAACGAGTTTTAAAACATTTTTCCCGATACAAAATACTTGGTCGCTAAACAGAGAGAGATTTTCAGCTTACGTTTTAAGGGTACGAAAAACTACGTTAAATAAGTTAAAACAAAACAAGGACAAAGAAAAAAACAACGATTTTTTTTTTTTACGTGGCTACGTATTTACAATTGCGAAGACGAAGGCATCGTCTTGAGAAATATGCAATGAATTTTGCTCGTAAAGACTATGTTTGTTGCTGTATAAAGTACGATATATAAAATTTCATTTTGTTTTTTGTTGTTGTTGTTGTTTGTTTACTTAGTCGTTTTCTATCCTCCTCGTTCGAAGCTACGATATGAACATATTTTAGTTCTAAAGGATCGAGAAAATCCTTGAAAAATCGATTTATTCGAACTGCTGTATTTAGCTTTTTATTGAACTCTTTTGTACTGGATCTAAGAGGAGAGTCTAAAGAACGTTGGCATCTTTGACGATTTAAAAAACAATGAACGAGAAAGAAACCTCGTGGCGAGATCATACACTCGCGCTTATCTATTTTAATCATGAATTTGAAATCTCGTTAGTCGCTTCGAAAAACTATTTTTAATATGTACAAAAAACAGCGGTTTTTTTCATCGCTTTGGCTCTATTCAACCTGTTGATTTTCCTCTTCTCACCACAATTTCACAACGAATACCGCTCTCTCAAATAATCCTTTTTAATAATCAAAGGATATTGACTCAGCAACATGAACTTTTGGCTGGCTCCGCCTCCACAAGATTGAAGTCCAAACCGCTCGGTCTTGCAAATCCTGTTTTTATCCCATCCCAACCGTCTTCCACTTTGTATTCACCCGTTTTTATTCTATTGTAAACCTCCTGCGTTACTGTTCTAAAAGCTTCCGATACGTTGACTCCCGTCTTTGCGCTCGTTTCTATGTGATGAACTCCGTGCTGGTCAGCAAAACTTCTCGCCTCTTCTTTCGACACTTCTCTCTTCGCTCCGTACGTTACCAAATCCAGTTTACATCCCACCAACGCAAATACTGGCCTGTGAGGCTCGATGTGCCGACGCGCTTCCATCATCCACTGCGGAATGTGCTCAAAACTCGCCCTGTTGCAAACGTCGTACACCAATAGTGCTCCTACCGAATTTCTGTAGTACGACTTTGTTATCGATCTAAAAATCAAAGGGAATCATCGACCAATAAATCTCTCGGTTTTATCATTTTGTTAATTTTTTGTTATTCCGTGATAACTTTTATGTTTCTATTTTTTTTTTTCTTCGTTTCCTGTTTGCGGTGCTAGATTTTTCAGGATATTTGTAGTTTTATATATTTTTCGATTATTGTGGAAAAGAATTCGTTTGTCGGGGATTGTTTGATAATATTTATGAATTATGGTAATATTTGGCTTAGGAAAAGGTTATTTTTCTTATTTTCGTTTTTTTCTGTTCAGTTTAGCAATATTTTGATTTTTTTCGTATTTTTATTCATTTGTTCGATTATTTTTTCGTTTAGAAATGTCAATCAACAAACCTGAATCTCTCTTGGCCAGCGGTGTCCCACAATTGCAATTTGATTCTTGTTCCATCTTCAACTTCTATCAAACGAGCAAAAAAGTCCACTCCGACAGTCGGATCCGACAGCTGCAATGGAATTTAAGAAAAAATGTGAAATTTTTATTCACAAACGTTTTTTTTTTGCATGTAGGAATGCGTCGGAATTTTTCAAATTGTTTTTACTCTGTTTTTGTGTTTCTTTGAGGCAAAATTTTGACGACGTAATTCATTTGAATACTTTTCATGTTTGAAATATTTTTGAATGATGCACTCGGGTCTCGAGTGTACGTATTTACATTGGTGATTTCACACTCGAAGCATGGTGTCACTGTTTTTTTGTTGTTTTTGAGAGAACCGAAGATTTTTGGGCATTTGGTCATTTGCCATGAGAATTTTGAATGGTATGCACGGGTGAGAGGCGTATCGCGGAGGGGACATTCAGGGACACGATCAAATTCGTCGCGAGCAACACGCGTTCGAAGATTTAAAATTGTAGGTCCAATTCCAAGGAGCTATTTACATATCTATTACGAATTTAAATTGCGCAGTGAAAGAGCTGAGCGCCGACTTGGATGGGGCAGAAAAAGAAAGGGAGAAAAAAGAAAATAGGAAAAACGTATGAATACCTCGGCGAATTTGCCATCGGTGAAGTATTTAAGAAGCGAACTTTTTCCAACGGTGCTGTCTCCAATGAGTATGAGGCGGAATTGATAGTCAAAAATAGGTTCCACCATTTTGATTATCACTTTCTACTGTTAACCAATATCACTTTCATCCGTACAAAATATTATAATTTACTTTAATGAATTCGAATAAAAACAACCACTCTTTCGGACGTAATTGACAAAACTCGCGAGCTCAGCTGTCCGTGACATATTAAAATAATCAGCCTCTTTCCATAAGAGATTCGTGTCGCAGCTGACCTGCGCGCGCGTCATACGTTTTACCCAACGAACAGACGAAAAAAAATAACACACAAAAGAAAATATAAATATACGAATGCACGCGTATGGGTATAAACAATGTCGAGAACGAGCGGATCGGAGCAACTAGGATTTTAACTCCCAACGACTCGTCTTCTCGTCGCCAACTGACGACATCGTGCAATACACGCAGCGCCAATTGCCAAGTAATGAACGCGGCCCCCTCCCCTCCTCGTCCGATTACGAACTACGACGAACTTTAGACGCACACCGCGAAACGTTACGAGACAAGAGACCAGACTTATCGAAATTTCTTTATGATAACACGATTCAAATTTTTTCTTTGTTTATATTGACACAATATGTTTCATTTATTTGTTTCTCGAGATAATCAAACTTTCGCTCGAATCTGATAATTACGATAAAAACAAAGAAACTTTACTGTACTTTTATTTTGACGTTTTCACTTTTTCGAAGTCCAAATTTCCTTCGAATTTTGTTTTTTTAACAAGAACGTGCAATTATCAAAAAAGCCAAATCATTTTTTCAAAATTTTTGAATAATCGTTTGTACGATTGGTAAAAAAATATTTCGCCGAACTTTTCTAAATTGGGAGCTAAATAATTAGCAAATGAGAAAAGGAAAATTTTGGATTTTAAAACGTGCGATCCATGATTCCTTCAGATGTTTAAGGAATTTTGTTTTTATTGAAAATAAATTGCAGTAAAAAAATATATACAACATGGCAACACGAAAAAAACCTTTTCATGTATTTTAGGCGAAGCGTGAAGAAAATATTTACAATAATGTACAGGTTTGATGAATGAACAATTAAAGTACGAATAAAAAATGCAATTGGGGTACAGTTGAAGTTTGCATCGTTAAAATGCAACAAATTTGTTGGTACGATTTTTGCTCAATATTTCGATGAATATTGGGAAACGCGGAGGAAACTTTAAGTAAATTTCGTTTCGATACGAACTTCAATAAAATAAAATTTTAAGGAACATCGTTGAACTGGTCGAAATCTTGGAGAGCCAGAGACAATTTTTCTTCCAAAAATCGACTGCGAGATTTTTGTTCGGCTAAAGATTTTTCGAGGCGTTCCGACATGTTGCGTAATTCAGAAAGGCGTTTTTTGCTCTCGCAACGAAAAGCAGACGAGAGGAGAACGTGATCGGTGGAACGTCGATCGACGATTTCGTACTGTTTGATGACTTTTTCGATTTCATGATTTTTTTCCTCCTGTTCAAACAATTCTTCTTGTTCCATAGTTTGATCGAGGGCCGCATGGCGGCGCGGCGAGATTTTGAGACGATTGTGGCCAAATTTATCGTAATAATTAGTCAACGTAGTGGATTTAAACCACCAGGGAGAATTTCTGAAGTGTCTGACATGATTTTTATTGTAAACTGCAGTTTCTCGTGGCTCGATGTGAGATATTTTGACTTTAAGGATTTCGAGTAAGAGTTGGACGAAACTCGTTTTACCGGATCCGCTGAGACTGAGAAAAACGTTGCTCGTTACGTTGGCCTGGGAGAGACATTCCCGGAAATAGTGAACGTAGCTTTTTTCCAGTTCCATTGGATCTTCGATCGGCCAATTGAATCTGTTAAATTGTCGAAAAGTATTTTTTAATAAATGCCAAAAAGATAAATGTTCGATGGAAAAATTGAAAATTTCAAAGACTCTCACGTCCACTTTGGCAACAGCAATTCGTTCATTTCTCGCTCCAACTGAACTCTCCTCTCTTGCGTTTTCCACGTCGAATCAAACTTCTCGTAACCGCAGGGCAATTGATCGTCCTTGGGAAGCAGTTCTTTAAATTCTAGTGGAAAATCCGTGTAGGCGAGAGACTCAGGGTCCAGGAGAATGTCGCTGAGATGGGCGACTGCTTCGTTGTGAAGGCCAATCACAAATTCTACGTCTCGAAGAGCGTTTTCGAGGTGCTCGTTAAATGACGAATCTCCGAGTATCCTGGTGGGGTTATTGCACATTAAAATGAATTTATATTCAATAAATCATTGATTGATTCATTAATCAACAAACAAATAGTGTTAAACTTATATTAATTCATTTAATAAGTATTTCCACTGATTTCTCCAATGATTATTACGCAATTGAGTATTTTTTGAGTTTTTTCTTTCCCAAAACCATTTTCCATCAATTATAATTATAATAATTATCTAATTATAATTATGATTAATTATAATTCATTATAATGGTACAAATAATCAAAATGAGACCAGAACAGATGGATTTGATAGAAAAAACAAAAGTAAACGAATATTTACCGAAGCCAAAGTTCTTCAGACAAGCAGGAATCGACAATTCTGGCAAAGTGGTCCATTTCTAAGGGAATCGGTGGAGATTTATTGACAGTGAGCCAAAAGACAGCATTTTGAATTAATTTCAAAACAACTCTTTCATCGACGATTTCTTCGTAGTGGACCGTGTATTCGGAAACGTAACCAGTTTCGATGAGTCGATCGAGTGGACCTTCGACTTTGATGTTTCGAGGAGAAACGCGATCTTCAGCAAGAACGACGACCATCACTGGAATCGGCATGAGTTTTTGTCTGGAAGAAATCGCGCGTTCGAGGCGTTGAGCAACTTCCTGAGGATTTTCGCAACTCGTTGCGATGAACAAAAGACCGTCGCTTCCTGCGAAACGATCTTCCTCGAGCTCGGAATCCTCCGAATTCGTGATACACATGTGAAGAGTTTCGTAAGAATTTGGTCGATAAGATTTGACGATGGAGAGTCGTTGACGATCGCTCGGGCAAATGTATTCTTTCATCATTTTTTGGTAACGCGAAAAAATCGGTCGATTCTCCATCGTTGGCCACGAAATGATCATTTTCCAGTAAACATTCGGTTGCAAATGGACGTCCAACATTCTCGCGTTTTCTCTAATTCCATCGTAAATCCTGGACTCGATGGGCTCGAGATATTCGAGCTCAGGGTCGTCCTCGTCGCTCAATTTTAATCTTTTTCTTCTCATGTTTTCAATCGCCGATCTCTGATGCTCTCGGTACAAGGATTTGGCGCATTCCTGAACGCTGACTTTTTGCAACCAAACTGGCGTTTGATCGAGGGCTCCGCGTTGTTGCCTTTTTCGTCTCGTTATGTCTCGCCATATTCTGTAATATTTGAGAATCATACGATTCCTCGCTCGTTTAGCCAATTGCTCCAATTTTTTATCGACAAATATTTCACGCTCCAATATATTCTCGCAGTCTTGGCCGATGCACTCGTCGATTATCTCTTCAACGATTTTCTCGCTCATGCTCTCGTACAAATTGACGCGATCAAGCTCTTCTCGGACGATGTGTTTGCAAACGTCTTCGATTAGCTGTTTTTCTAATTGCGTGTAAAATTCGTTGGTTTCTCGTTCGATTTGTCGAGATATTTCCTTTTTCTGGAGCTCGAGCTTCGATCGCATAGTTTCTGATTTCTCTGCAACATTTTCGACCTCGCTTGGAGTTTTTTCGCGAGGCTCCGGAGGCTTAACGATTCCACGAGTAAAAATAGTGGCTCTCGCTTCCGCTGGTTTCCTCAAATCGCCATCGTTTCGTTGAGGAAGCGAGGAAGCGTCGGAGCTGGAAATTGATGTGGGAATCGTCGTCTTATTGCCGAAGATACTTCCTCGAATCGGTTTACCAAAAATGCCCGTAGGAGCGAGCATCGATTCTTCAGACGGTTTAGCAAAAATATTTGGAACCCTTGGGGCAGTGTTACCGAATATTTTAGAGCCAGAAACGAAGGGCGAATTATCTGCTTGTTCCACGTTCGTTTTGAGGCTCGAACTACCGAGGAACTTGCTGTCCAAAATTTTGTCTCCACCGCTTTGACCAAAACTGGCAAAAGTTTCGTTGTTTTTCGACGAATTGCCGAATATCGATTCTCGCATTTTTCCCATTCCAGAAGCGCCAGTGTCTGACGAGATTTGTTGAATTTTACCGAAAGGAGAATTAACGTTGCTCGAAAACGGAGAAGCTGCCGGAATTTTGAAAATCTCTGTATTTTCCGTTCTCGTTGTCGCCGAAGGAACGTTTGTCGTCGTGGGAACGATATTCCCCGCAGTTTTGACAGTTGAGCTCGTCGCTATCTTCGCTGCCCCGGCTTCGCCAGTTTCTTGAAGTCTCTTCGATTTTCGTGGTGAAAAAGTATTTGCAACTTCAGGGAGATCCTCGTCCATGTATTCGTAAGGATCGTTCTCCCGACAATCGAGCTCTTCTTTCCCAACGTTCTGATCCGCGGCGTTGATGGATTCCGGCTTGAGAAAGCCTTGAGAATCGAAGCTATCGTGAGGTCGATGGCCTTTGTACATTTTGTCAGGCATCCGTTGGCCCGCGATGGAAAGTCCGATGGAATGTCCGGCAGAAATTCTCTTGGCCTCGACGTAGTTGGAAGCGCGTCCTTGTTCGATGTTGGAAACGGGTTGGAAGCTGCGTCGATCGAGCATTATGTGGAGCTCGTCGTTGGAAAGATTGAGGCCGACTTGTTCGCAGAAGAAAACAGCCTCGTTTTCGTCTTCGAAGCCGAGAATGTCGATGAGCTCGTAAAGAGGAAAAGCGGTTGAGGAAGTTCTGCAGTAAGCTTTGACCATGACGGTCAGGGCTCTGACGCGCACTTGATTGAAGTATCGCAAGAGAATGCAAGCGTTGGTGTAAGTGGTTTCCCTCACGAGCCTGAAAAACTTGGCATAATTGTTGGATTCTATGCTCGAATAAACTTCAATGGCAAATTTTACCTCCGGGGACTTTTGCACCGAGCTCGGGAGCCTCTGAACGTCCCACATAAAGTTTCCGTTATTGAGATTCAATAAAATTATGTAAGCTCTGAATTCTGATTCGTTATTGCAGTTTATACCTTTTACTCGAAGATCGTGATACATGTATTTTAGCGTCTGCAGGCATTTCGTCAAATTTTCCGTGTTTATTTTTTTGTCGAATACCGAAGGCTCCTCCGCGCAGAGACGTTCCGCACAAACGATGTGAAAACGGGCGCATTGTTCGACGAGTTCTACGCTGTCGAGACAGCAGAGCTCTTGCTGGGTTATGTCTTTTCGTATGCCTCGTGTTCTGTCCCAGAGAAAATGAAACCATTCCGCCAAATTGGTGCCGCTGCTTTCGCACAAATCGGCGATCTCGTGGAGCAAGTAACTCATCGTCATTTTTAGCGATCGCACCGGCCTGAGATCTTGCGGCAGAGGCTCTTCTTGGTCGGCCGAAGATCTGGAATATTGTTTTACCGCTGTCTCGTGGTCGATCCGATACTCGCCGTTGCCGCCGTCCATGAGCTCGTAGGAGGCCACTTGACGCTGGGATTCTCGCATTAAACGCTCTTTCTCTGGACACATGTCGGGACATACTCCTCGAGTTGCTTTTGCCATCGCTAAACGCTGCTGCGATTTCGGCTGTTTACTTCGCATCAAACGGTCTCGCGCGTCCAAAATTTTGTATTTGTCCTCGGAGGAAGTCGCGGATTGTCTTATCAGAGCTTGCAACTCCTCGACACTCGCCCCAGGCACGTAAGTCTGCGTTGTTGTACTTTCAATTTCGAATTTTGGTGCCTTCTCCATCGCTGCCGGCGGTTTGTTATCTTTGAGGTTAGGATTCCGCGGTTTTTTTACCGCGAACAACTGCATCTCGGGTGCAAAGTCGCTCCGCGGTTCCTCGACTACATCGCTGTGCAGATTGTACTCTAGATTCGTCATCGCTTCTAACTCCGCTTTTATCTCTTCGTCCTCGTCCATATCCTCGATCGTCCGAACGTTTTGACCAAATTTGTTGCTCCCATCTTTCCTCTTCGTGCCCGTTTTCGATGACATTTTTCGACGTCTCAAACTTCGCGGATCGCGTAACTGCCGCCAGCCGCGAGTGCCGCGAAGTTAGAAGACGAGAAACCTCGAAAACAAGGTCACCACGACACGCGACACGAAGAGATAACTTGTTTCTTGTTCCGCAGTTGGTATCATACGAATTATGGAACGATATCTCGATCGGGACAATATCAACAGAACCTTTAATAATAATAATAACAACACAAAGTTCATTATTATCATTATGTTGATGTTAGCAATGAATTTTCTAATATAAATCGTTCAAATCGTAATGTAGCAATAAGATATATTTATTGAAGCGTAACAACAACGTCGAATCTCAGTGTGTGAACCAATTAAAATCGACAGTCTTTACCAGTGATCTCTCCTTTCGATGAGAGATGCGACGATTTAAAAACGCGCACATGTAACTTTTCGCGTTCGCGAATATCGTAATTGTTAACCCTCCGTCTCGAAACGTCCTTTTTTCGAGGCTCCAACGTTCGAGGACGTCGAAGCAACAAACAGAACGCTCTCGTAATAATTGCAGATTCTGGTTCAAAATCTACGAACACAGAATCGGGAAACGTCAAACCAAGCAAATTTATCATCTCGGATGTAAGTTTCATTTTTACTGTGTCCTCGAAAAATCTAATGTTTATGGCAACGATCGATGGACCAGGAGGTGTAAACATTGTTTTCGAGCGCTTTTTTTTCTTCGCAAGTTTTTTTTGACAGATCATTCATTCTTTTCTATTTTTTGAGCTTTTTTCGTTCAAAATTTTTTCGTATTTTCGAACTCTAGAATATTTTGCTGTGTTTATTTTATAAACTTGAAGAATGTTAGAAAATTTACGTGTTTGCAACAGATGGCCAAAATGGATGAAAGAGAAGGCGAGAATCGTGCGAGTGGCGAGGACGACGACACCGAGGAACCTGAAAATATGATAATAAACGAAATAGACGGCTTGCCCAACGTTCATCCAAACTACAAACAATTGGATTTGGAACTGGAGGGCGAAGGCGATGGCAGAAATCGTGACGCTGGTACCTTGGACGACATGGTTAACGACGAAGATTTGCCGACCTCCGTTATCGTCACCAACCTCGATCCCAGAGTCTTTAAAAGCGACGAAATTAAAGTGCGTTAAAAGTTTTTTCTCATTTTCACTTTCTAGCAATTTCTCCATTCCTCCAAAAAAAAAATGATCATTGTAAATTGTGTTCTCAAAAGGGCAGAAATTCATGTTTTCGAAGTTTGCATCTGAGAATTACTTGAAATTCTTTTTTTTCTTCAGAAAAATGCAAAATTTCAATGCAATGTTTGGCTACGATAAAAAAACGATAATTTATCGCGAGCTGAAAACTAAATTGACAAGAAAAATTCAGATATTTCGAAAATTGAAATTGGAATTTGTCAATTCTGAAGAAAGAAAAAAACCGCAACATTTCTTCAATTTACGGAATTGGATCGTTGAATAATCGAGAATATTCCTTTTTATTTATTCCCTGTTCTTTTTAAAATTTATGATATTCGAATATGCATCACGTGTTATGCAAGATTTCAATGGAAAATTATTCCACGAAGATATTGATTCGAATTATTTTTGTATGCAGGCTGAATTGGAAGGACTTTTCAAAAAGTTCGGAGAAGACACAACGTTTCAGTATTTCCGGTCGTTCAGAAGAGTCAGAGTGAATTTCAGTTCACCGAGCGCAGCTGCGCACGCTCGTATACAGCTTCACCAGGTTCATTTTGGTGAAACTGACATAAATTGTTATTTCGCTCAACCCGTGACGCCGATTGACGCTGAAGATCGACATCTGCAACCACCAGCGCTTACGAAACAGTTCCTAATATCGCCTCCAGCTTCACCGCCTGTTGGATGGGAACCCAGAGAGGAAGGAGAACCGCTCGTCAACCATGACCTTTTGGCAGCAATCGCAAATCTTGCACCAGGTACAGATCCGATTTGCCAAATATTTAAAAACAACAAAAAAACTCCGATAAAAGTAAAATACTTGAAAAATTGGATGGAATCAAACAAATCGAGGAATCAAATTAAAAAAATTGAAATAAAAAACAAATTTTTCTTTAGAGTCGGTCCAAAGGAATTATATTTTTTGAAATTCATTTTTTAACAAAAATTATGGACAAAAAACAATGAATTTAAGGAATTCGCCGAGCAAAATAGCATTTTAATCGTTTTTTTTCTTTTTTTACCAGGTTGTAGCCACGAATTGCATCCCCGTGGTTCCGATCACCCGGGAATAATAGTTCACGTTTGTGAAAACGCTAACGCCGCTAAAGGCGGTCCTCGCATACCGCCGACTCGATGTCCCGACAACTAAACGCATTCAAAACAAACAAACAAGCAAACAAACCAAAAAATCAAAAAAAAATAAACTCGTTTTTTCATTTCGTCCAGTCAAATGACGAGGAATTGCGTAGTCCATCCAGTGAGTGATACTTATATCTTTAAAAAAAAAACAAAAAAACGAAGCGAGCGTGTCTTAAGATGCCAAGATTTTTGTGATATGCACGCGTGCGTATTGCGAATATACGTTGGTTTGTGAACAAACGCGTTGCCAAAGCCTCCTCCGAGTTTTCGCGTGAGTATATATTCTTCCATTTCCTTCTAATCACTTTAATCAACATTAAAAAAGAATTTGCAGTGTTTTTAAAAACAAATTATTTCCTCCACTTAACTCAAGTCCGAAATCTGCAAATTCTGGGAAAACCAGTCAAGAAATGAATCTGCAAATAATTCGAGATTTTATGTTTAATTTCGTTTTTGTTGCTTTTCAGATTACAACGTTGCTCTCCCGGAGGTCGTTGACGAGACGATAACGAAAAATAAAGGAAAAATCTCAAATCCATCTCTACGTACAATACTTCTAGTGAATATTGCATGAAGTTTCTCGATGTAAAAAAAAAAAAAATACAAAAAAAAACAAAAAAAACGAGAGAGAACGAGAAGAGACTATTGCTCGACGTTTTCATCGTTTCTCTCTGTCACTCTAGTTTAAATTTATCGATTATGGTTAAACTTGTATCCGAGTCAGCCGGTTCTGGGTCTCGGTACCTTGTCGCGATTCAATTCTCCCTTCCGACAGGGTTTGTGTGTGCGTGGATGTGTGTGCATGCGGGAGTGCTTGTGTGTAACATAAATTAGGCGATTAAACGATGTAAGTAACTCGAATTCTGTATTCTTTAAGGTAGAACGAAAAAAAGAAGAAAAAAAGGCAAGAAAATGTTAAAGAATCTCGTTTCTTCGGCCATAAAATCTATAAATGTTGTATTCGTTTAAGTGTAAAACGAATTTGAAAAGAAAATAAGAAAAAAAGGAATGCATTGAGGCTGTTTAAGGCATAGGGTACGAGCCAAAACTACATTTTGTCGAAAATCGAGTTAAAAAACAATCTCAAAGAAATTCAACTTCCAGACTGTTGGGAAAATTTATTTTTAAGAATAATAATGCCGAGAAATTATTAACAAGGAACTAATCAACGAATATTTTTGATTTTTTTTACCGTGTCGAAAGAATATTTTCAACAGATAGACATTTTTTCTCTAAAAAGTTAACAAAATCTCGATCGAATTAACGTTTTGGCTGGGTACACATGTGACAAATGTCGTTTAGGACATTGAGTGGTAGTTTAAGTCATGCGGTGAAAAAAAAACACTAAAAAAACCAAAAAAAAAAAACAGATCAAATAATAATCGTGTGCATGAATTAAAAAAATTAAAAAACTCAATTAAATAGCTGTCAAATAAGGGCCGTTTACGATTGTTCAGCACAACGAGTGCTCGAGTTAATTGTAGCTAATCACTCAACGAGATTTTGTCAAATGATATGTATTCCACAAAAGAGTATACTATATTTTGACGCTGTGAACGAAAATTTATGAATTTACTGTTATTTTCGTAAGGCGTGTGTGCTTTATGCATACAAAAATGTTTGTATGTGAATAATCACACACGTAATTGACTCGCGGTAGGCCCAATATTACTTAAAAATTCTATGGATCCACCAAATCGGATTGTTGTTATCGCCAAGAGCTAAAATATATATATATATAATAAATATATACATATATTCGTATAAATAAAGCGATATTTAAATGCAAAAAAATTGGACAAGCCTATCAATTAATAAAGATAGCAAAAAAAAAAAGAAAAAAAGTTGACAATTGGCCAATTGTACAGCTCTGCCGTTTCCTTCGATTTGCATCGAATCAACTCATACCGTTTATTAAGGTAAAAAAGAATTTCGTTGCGACGTAGCACGATTTCCGGAGCTATATTATATTTTTGTTGTTGTTGTTGTTGTTGTTGTTGTATTAACGCCTATTGAAAAAATTCAGTTCTTTTTTAATTCGCTGTCTCTCACTTATATTGGTACAATATTAATTAAACGAATCAAAATGTGATGAAGACTTTATACAAGACATTTTCTATAAAATGTGCATTATCCTCGTCCTGACAACGAGGATTTTCTCGATTATTACTTTCGAGCAATGGGTACTTAAATGCGTTAAAAAAAAAAAAAAAAAAAAAAAAACAAAAAAGAAAAGTTCTTTACCGTTGTACACATTTTACATTGTAGCGTATTGTTTATACATAAATGTTTGGGGGGCGATAGGCCGCGATGGAGCTTTTTTTTCTTCCTCGATCACGTCAATGACTTTTATTCGTCCAGAGATCTGATTAATGCATTTTTTCTTATTTTCGTCAGTCACTTTTCCATCGCATTTGGGACTAAAGTCCCGGTAATCGTCTTGATTATTCGTGGAAATGTGCATTTTTATGAAGTGCAGAAAAATCAGCATCGATCGATTGGAAATTTACAAGTTTTAATGATTTTTTTTTGTCGGAAAAGAACGTTGAATATTTTTCAATCGAACTATGCTCATCCTTCGATTTATCTTTTCTACAAGATTGTTTATTTCACAGCTGGTTTCCTTCCAAAAAATTCTCTTTCCCCTTTTCTCGATTTCTTCACAATGATTCTCCACGACTTTCGACTCGACCCCTTAATTTCATATCTCGTCGGCCCGTATCGCACACTCACGCTTTTCACAATCGGACGAGGAAAAAAAGAGCCTTAATTCTTATAAAAAAATATAGAGAATTAGTCCCGTACTTTCGCACAATAATTCGAACTCGGGAGCTCGGGTTACGCCATGTAGACAAACGTGTTGATGTCGTCGTCGTGCCTTCGTATGTATTTGTGCTCGATAAGCCACTCGATCTGCTCTTTTATCATTTTTTTACTCGGCAAAAACATGTTCTTCAATATATCGACCAGTTCTGTTTGCAATTGGGCGTTGTTTATCTTCTTTCGCATTTTTAAGATTTTTATAATCGCCTCCTGGGGAAAACAAAAGAGAATTTTGTGTTATTTTGCTTAAAATTTGTCGCCTTAGCATGTTTTTATTTGAAATAATGATTATTTTATTAACCTGAACTCTCAATATCCTAAGCTGCACGATCGATTGATTATCCTCCTCTTTACTGCGTTCCGTCGATAATTGAAGTCTTCCTATGAGATTTATTTTACCTCTTTTTTGTAATTTGCCATTTTTACTGAAAAGCAAAAAGCAGACAAGTTGAAAAAATCTGACGAACGAAGAAATGGGTTTGAAGGAATTACGTGGTACTCACACGATGGCAAATTCTTGATTGACCCAACATTTCGTATCGTGGGCAAAATCCTTCGGACTGTGAGCCGGAGGATCGACGAGAAGAAGTTGTCTCTTGAGTTTTGGAAAGGCGCACAGCGACCATAACGTGCGTCGTAGTTCAGGATCTGGAAGTTCGGTCGCTAAACGCAAATTTTCGTACGATATTTTTTCTAAAGGTCGTTGATTCCAGGCGAAAAGTACTGCCATTTGGAAAGTAGTCACGTCCACGTCGAAACGTCCAACTTGATTCGAAAATGTGATCTAAACGAAGCGTGCACAAAAAAAAATTAATAAAACGTCAAAAAAATTACGATTAATGAAAAAAAACCTTTGGAGCCAGATTTTTTCCTGATAAAATTTACATCAATTAATTTTTCCATCATATTTCTCATTTGTTCGTTTATTTTTTCCATTTTTCCATGCGATTCTTTGCTCATTTATTGAATTCTATAGAAATTTTTTAGTAAACTCGTCCTCAAAACAAATTTCTGGTAATTTTTGAATCATCATTAAACAGAAAAGTGCAAAAATGAAATAAAAATTAGTAAACATACCGTTCCATTGGACATATGATGATACCACTGAAGTTTTCGTCCACTGTGTTTTTTCTTGTAGAATTCTTCGACCTCGGGAATGTAATCCTCGAGTTGAAGAGGTAAACTGACAGTGACACGTTCGCTTCCTCTGGCCCAAGCGCCGGCATTTAAAATCTTAATATTGATGCTATCGGCGATGGTGGCTCGGCACTGTTCCTTAAACTGTTGATTGAGATCTTGGGAGACTTTGATATCCTGAAACATGCGTGCGAGTTTATTGACGTAATCGGCAGGCATGCCGACTTCGCGAAGCCATTCGACCATGTTTTCCTCTTTTTCGGAGTCGGCGGAGGTGTCGAGGATCAATCTTCGGGTCAAGTGAGCTTTGTGGTAGCGCATGAAGACATCTTTATTTTGAACGTATTTGAGTACGAGGAGCTGGAAAAAAAAAATGGAGAAATGAACAAAAATTGGAAGTACGAAGTCGTTGGTTGAAGAGTGAACGAATTTTTTTGTTTTTTCTTTTCTTTTGGCTCCCAAAGAAAACTTACAACGTCACGAAGTTTGCTCTCGATTTCATCGGAAGTAAGTTTTTTACTGAGTGGCGTTTTACGGAGAAGCATATCACAGTAATTGGCAAGGAGCTCGGGACACTTGGACTCGGGTTGACCGTTGTTATTGTTGTTTGGTTTACAGCTGATGACAGCAGTTCCCGCGGCTCCTTGACGCGAGGGCAATTCCAATCTAAATACCGTTGCGTCGTTCACCACGAGTTTGTAGGCTTTGTCGCGAGCGGTGAGAAATCGTGGATCGTCGTCAAAAGCCTCTTTAACGAGGGTGGAAAATCGACGAAACAATTCGAGCAATCGTTCAACATATTTTTCGGAATCTTGAGTTATAACGTCGACCGCAGCCATCATGTCTGCGAGGCCCGCGCTCGATATGTGTTCTTCCAAATCTTTCAACATTGGCCCGACGCCTTCGGGGACTCTGTCCATTAATTTTAACATGAGTCGTAATTCTGCAAAGAATAAAAGTTCGAATTGAGGTGTTTCCCGAGGAAAAAGCTCGAGAATTTTGATAAGTTTTCCAAAATTATTGTTTAAATTTCTCGAATTTTAACTCACTGCTCGTCTGATGATTCTGAATCATCCGTGGACACTCAGCCAGAATCGCTGGCTTGAAAGTTGCCACGAGAACCCGAACGCAACAATCCGTCAGCAACTGGACGCTCGCGCTGTTTGGCTCCAGATATTTTTGAGCTCGCAACTCTTCTTCCCGCAGTTTTGCTTCCGCATAACGCATGTAATTTTCTACACCGTGTAACGACAATTGCTCCGGTGATTTTATCCAATAAAAAGCTTCCGTCGCCTCGATATAAGCCGCTTCAAAATTTTCTCGGTAAATTTGTAGCTTGTCCGTTGTGTTCGAACAGAGATTTACTGAAATTTTATCCCCGTCAATTCAATCAATTTCTTTCTTTTTTTCACAATTATCACCTGCGATTTATTGTCAATACAACTCACCGTACGATTCCCTGACTCCGATAACCAGCTGAGAATCGAATGCCTCTCCGTTCCTCTCCGCCCTGACCAGTCTCATCGCCGAGTCTTGAAGCCTCTTTTTTATGTCGTTGAATATACTTTGATTCCAACTGTCCAACATAAGCTACAAAAAATATTCTCCTGTCAATTTTTTGTGCTACTCGCAATCTGTTTACTCGTCGATTCATTTGCTATTTACAAAATTTTTATAAAATCCGTAAAGAACAATAAAAACGATATTTTTTCAAGGAGTTTCGGTACAAATTTCGGTTCGTTTTGATGTTTTGTTTATTGAAAGCGTGACGGAGCACCAAAATGAGCAATAAATTCTTTGAAAATCTAATTGGAAGTATTTTATGGAGAAAAAAACTCACTTTTCTGACTATACTCTCGTCGGCTTGATTCCTCTTTTGAATACTCGGCTTACCCGCCAGAGAAGTTTCCAATTGACGAAACGGCGTCGGCAGATAATTGCATTGAGTAAAGAACTTTCTCCATTCGGTTATGTAAGCTTTGAGCAAGGCTTGTTCCTCGTGATGAGCCAAAACTCGCTGTAAAATGTATTTTTGTTGGGACGATTGTTGAATTATAGAATTTTTTTGGTTTGTTATAAAAATAATGATGTTTTTTTCATTAACCTGTTGAGCCTGTTTGATGAAATCCATGATATCCTCTTTGAGAGCATCCCTTAATTTTGGCGGGCCTTTTTCGTCCCACAAACACACCAAATGGACAGAATAAAACAAATCTTGCCATTCTCCTTGCGTGACGGGCTCTTGTTTCAAAAGTTTAAGAATAATCGGTCGCATGCACGGCCATTTGTCTTCGAAAGGAAATTGTCCCCTATCCTGGAACACGAAGAAGGGGAGAAAAAATTAGACGCGAAAATGGGCATGAAAAACTCGCGGGTTTTTCGCGAAACACGTGCCAACGGAAAAATCGAGCGGTAAATGAAAAATGATAAATAAACAGTCGGTCGTTCCAGGCGATTTGGGACGTCACGACGATTCCACGAATTTCGAAACTTCAAGTCGTCGCTGATAACACCCCGAGTTTCGATATTTTTCTACTCCGTTTTCGCCGTTTTTTTTACATCCTTTTTTCCTTTCACAATTTATCCGGCCCGTTCATCCCGGTCCTATTTTCTCACCCCTTGTCCTTTCGATTTTTTTACGATCCAGTCGATACTCAAGAAATTTACCCTTGTTTTTACTCCTTTTTTCGCTTATCGGGTTTCAAACATTGTTGAAATTGATATTTCATTTATTTCGATGACAACTAACCTTCAACATCGCCGCCATCACACGCCAATTTTTGACATATCAATGTGTGTGCGCTTCGAGAATAAATTATATATCGTGTCCTCACCGTCGTCCGCCTCGACGCGCGGGCTCATCGTCAGCGACCTACCATTTTAACGACCTCTCATTCGTTCAGCTCTCAACCAATCGGAATTCTACTTTTCCCGACTCGCTGATCGAGAATTCCGTTTGCCAACCAATCGTAAAAGATTCTTCTACTAATTGATATTCAATTGAAATCTTAATTTTTTTCAAACGGTTCCTCTAATATTTATAAAGTTTTGTTAGATGGTTCTAGTATGATTAAGATTTTAAAAAGTAACGAAAAATAAGCCGTATGTGTTTTTCGCTTCATTTAACTTAGAAAAATGGCTCCGAGTTGAAAAGAATTGGAGTGGATTTGAAAAAAGAAATTTTCTGTTTCTCTGAAACGGTTTCCAAAGAATTTGGATTTTGAGAAATCCTTATTTTGAGAAGATGTGAACATCCTTGGCAAAACGGAAAGTCCCGAAGTTTCCCGATCATCTTAGGCAGCTCTGTGGGTTCGGTAGGCCGCGTAAAAAATGGCGACAATTCGCGACGCACTTCAGTCAGATTAACGTTTTCCGATTCGGATTTATTTGCGCGATTGATCTCCCCGATGAATGAATTTTGATAAAATATTTTGTAAATAGTGAAAAATCAAAGGTTTCAATCATTGTGCTTGCGTCAAAATTCATTTTTTATCTCAACTGGGCTATGCTATAGATTAAGTTCGATTTTTGAAAAAATGGGCGGCGGAGGGTCGATAAGTGGAATCGAGAAATTGCGATAAATCGCCGGTGAGGGGGTGAAAGTCAATTGACTTCGATAATTGCAAATGGTAGCTTAATAACAGATGATTGAGCGCTTACGAGGGGGAGGGGGCAGTTAGGAGGGATTCGAGGAGGGGAAAATGCATTAGAGGGACGTGTGCTTGCTGGCGGAGATTAGGGTTTATCTGTCAAAAAGTAAAAGCGAGGAGGCATAGCGCGAAGTAGCGATCGAGCGGACGAAATTGACGGGCGTCGCAAGCACGCCGACAGACGCTTCGCGTCCGTTAAGCCTCGCGTATCTCGTAGATAAAAAACAATTTTTGCAGTGCGTCTATCGTGTTGTTATTCTCAGTCTTTCGATCGGCGCGTATACGCGTTAAAGTCACACAATCATTGCTGACAAAAGCAAGGGAGTTAAGTAGTTTCTTATTGTAATAAAGCCTAGATTAGCGTTGGTCAGGGGGGTGGGGGGCGACACCAAAACAACCCCTTCCACAGGAATCAGTCGTGTCTCTTACAACTTTTTATACCCGGGCGATAATAATAAACAAAGTGCCGAAGGACGAGAGTACGTGTGACGGAAGAAGAGTATTTTTCATCATTTTTTTAACTTGTAAATACAAAGTGTTCTGTGATCTGGAAAAAGTGTGTTCACGGAGAACGATCGGTGGGAAGAGAAATACAGATTCGGAAAGAAAAACGAGGAGAGTGTGAGAAGAACGAGAAATAAGGATTTACGAGTGATAGAAGTGAAAGTGTCTGAAACAAAAAAAAAAAAAAAACAATGTGGAAATCGAAACGCGAATTCGTGAGCTTCGCTCTCATCGCGATGTTTACGACAGCCACCCTTGTATCGGCAGGTAAACAATTGAAAATCATAAATAATAAATTATTCGCTCGACATTTTTTCATTCGAGAAAAAGACTTCTATTTATTTCGCGTTCGTCGAGTACAATCGTAACCTTCGTACCATTTTAAAACGTCGATACTTTTTTTTGTTTTTTTTTCAACATTTCACCCGAATGATTCACCGCTCTATAATTAATAGTTTCGCGAAATTTTCCACTATTCATACAACCTCGATGCGTCCCTGTTCGCTTTTACAACTGCGTTTAAATACGATATACCTATATATATAGATCGAGTATCAATATGAAAAAAAGAAGACTGATAAGTTACAAGTACATAGAAATGCCGGCTCGGAAACAAATGGCAAAGTTCGTCTTATATTGTCGAGTCACACGTGTCCCTGCGTAGAAATATTTTTCTTTTTTTCATTATCTACGATATTTAATCGATATTTATATTCGTTGTATTTTATTTATTCGTGGCATTGACATTGGCATTTCCGAAATTGGACTAACCTCTTTTTGCTTTTTTTTATTATTTTTATCGTTTATTTATCGTGACCTAAATAATTGAAAACAAAATGTATGCAAAGTTTATTACAAAAGGTTAACAAATGAACAGAGAATTCGCATTGTAGCCTCGGTTATTAACCTAGAAAAGTGTCAGAATCGATACATTTTTATCGATATTTTTAGAATTTTGATCTATTTTTTCACCGTTATTGACGAACCTCAAGAGATTCATCAGGTCGACTTTTTTTTACTTCTTGATTCTAATTCATAAAATTTCTTAATCAATTATTTTGTTTGCCAATAAAACGATTGACAGCAATTTTGAAACAATGAAGCTCAGAATGAAATCTATTCAGTGAATTTGTTGAAAAATCTCTCGAGAAACAAAACACGCGGTCGTAGATCGAAATAGTTCAAAAATAATTCATCGAACTTCTCGAAATGTCCATGGAAATATGACATCGTGAAATTTTCCATTTATCAGTCTATGGTTCCGAGAATTTTGCGGTATTTATATTTTTCAAGGTCAATAAGTTTCGCTGTAATACGAATCTACCGACGATTAATTTTAATAGTTAACTATTGGGAAATTTTAACCTCTATTTAACGCTTGTGTGGAGTGGCCATTTTTTACCGTAAATATCGACATTTTGACGAAATAATGAATTTCATCATAGATTGAAAAAATAGATAAATAAAATATATTAAATCGTCAATAAACATGCAATGGTATAACATGAAAAAACACAGATGTAAGAGCATAAAATGTGTACAAAAAAGAGATAGAAAGAAGGAGAAAGAAAAAGACAAGGACGATCATGAAAAGTCAGGATAGCGACGACGGATTGCTTCCAATTGAGCACTGTGCCAGCCTTCCATATCAAACAAGATTGGCTCGTTCGTCCCCTTGTCATAAACTCTCCTATACTTCTTTTTCAAGCACGAGGGGCAATCATTCACTTCCGTTTTAACAGGCTCTCTCTCTCTCTCTCTCTCCCTCTCTCTTTCTCTGTCTCTTTCTTCTTTTCTCTACATTTTTTTCATCTCTGTTCGTTGCTCTCTCGGCAGTGAGCCAAAAATTTCTATTCAAAACGCCACGTTCTGCGATCTTGGCAATCAAAACAAATTATCACAGTTCTCAATTTTTTTTTTAGTCCCGCATCAATGTAATAAATTTATCTTTAAAAAACAAAAGTCGTAGTTATCTTACGAAAGGTTATTGATAAACAAAAGCCTCGTTTTGTTGTACATAAAAAAAAGACAAATTTTTATATTTATTTCGGTACTTCAGTCATTTATTTATTAATTTTTTTTGATTTTTTTTAAATCGAACTTTATTAGATTTTTTATAATCGATGTATGGAGAATATTTTTTTGATTAAAAAAACCTCCCACAGTCGTGATATGACGATTATTGTGCAGTCGATGTAAAAAAAATGTTTCGTACTTATTTTTTTGGTTATTCAGGGGGCGGAGTAGAGACTGAGGATTTGCCTCTATTATTCGGAGAAAACATTGTTGTGGTATCTGCTGGTTTTCTTTTTTATCAATTTTTCAGATTAGCTTATTTGCTATTATGGCCACGTGAATAAGGTTTCGTATTTCGTAAAAACTGACACAAAGGAGCTGTATTCTCGTGATTCGTGCCTTTGTGGGAAACGCGGACTGGCACATATATCTTCGCTTTATTTTCTTATCGCATGTCATTAACACACAAAAAAAATACACATACGCGAATAAAATCGTTGCTCGATGAATCTTAACGATATTCATCATATTCACGACTCCGCGATAAGACGACGCACTCGTTTCCTTTGTTTTCCAAGAATTGCTTCCGTCTTCATTCCAAACAGAAAAAATTGACATTGTGTTTGAGTTTCGTCGCGATCAAAAGTTGTCACAACAAATGTTTTGTTAGAATTCCACATTTTTTTTTGTTCCCACCAGGTATCAATTAACTCGCTATTGGGATTCTTGGTTAGAATTTCGATTAAACAAAAAAAAATCACAATAATTTGAATACATAATTTTCAAAATTTCTTACGCGGTCCAAAAACCCTTGTTTCTTTTTTACCGACGAGAAATGATTATCGACAGTCGGTAAAGTAGAAACCGGTTGGTAAAATGATGCAACATTATTTCGATCGCTTATTTTCATTCAATTTTTTTTATTTCTTTGACTTTTTTGGGCTTCATCAATGTTCGTAATACGAAAAAAGATTCCGCGACCACGAAACTACTTTATTAGGGAATTAATTATAAATTTTGTCTTTTTTTTTATCTCAATTTTTGTTGAGAAAACAGTCAACAAGGATCAAGAATGCGATCAAATTGACCTTGACCAGCGGTGCGACCACGATGGAGAAACTTGCGCTATTGACGAAAGCACAGGAAAAACAAAATGCATTTGCATTACAAGCTACGTGCGAGATTCTTCGGGAACGAAGTGTATCAAAAAGCCACCAACGCGGCCACCGTTGCCAGAAACAACTACAGAAAAATTGGATGCTTCGTCGAGTTCGTATGGTAAAAAAAACATCCCTCAAAATTCGTTTCTAAAATATTATATAATATTTTATTAACATTTTTACTTGAAAGACCCAAAAACCAAAATCCTAGAAAATAAAAAACCAACAAAACCAGAAATTAAATTAATAAGAATCACTTTAATGCAATTTTACAAATTTTTTCGATCGAAAATAATGCAATTATAAAAATAAAACATGAACGAAGCAAATTATTTTGAAATTGAATTTTTAATAAATGCCAATCAAATTTTTCAATCATTTTTAAAATAATTTTGAATTTACTTACTTTTTATCACGTGATTTTACGATTTAAGAAAAATTGTTGTTCAATTATTTTATTTTATTAATTTATTTACAGTTGGATTTTTTTTTGTTTTTTTTTTTAATATTATGAAATTTTTGATTAACAGGTAGTTCGGTAGCAGCTGGTCTCTTGATACCAACATTTTTAATAGGACTGGGTGTCCTGGGTTTCTGCATTGCCAGAAGATACAGATTATTGCCATGTCGTCGTAATCTTTACGGCAATGTCCTAGTCACGAGGGACGATGACGACGACGATCCGCCTATAGCGTAAAATAGATTTTAGTCCTTATTTGTAATAATTAATTATATAAAACAAAACAAACAAAAAAAAGGAACAACAAAAAAACAAAAAGAAATACAATGAAACAACAAAAAATACGAAAAACAAATTTATCTTTTGCATATTTTTAATCGATCGTACGACATCGACGATCTTTTGTAAAATTTAGAGTCGTTGATAAAAAAAAAACACAAAAAAAACGAGAGAAGAGCGTAAAAAAGAAAAATGAAATTGCGACGGAAATGGGTGCGAAGGGTTGAGGCCAAAAATGTTAAGTTAATTAATGATTTTTGTATATTCGAAAAAAATGATGAACAATCGTGGGCGGTTTAGAATGGATTTTATTGTGAATTATAAAGAAATATTGTCTCGCGCGTTTGTAACGAAAAGGCCAAATGAAGAGAGATCACGAGGGTGTTTTTTTAATTAAAAGTTTCAATTCCCGGAGCTTAAAATTCAAATCAAAATGTTTTGTTTGCTTAGGCTCGACGTTTTCTCATTTTAAACATTTATTAATTCTTAGAATTTGTTTATTTTTTCTGAATAATGATGAAAAACAAAATTTCCCATTATCAAAATTCGTTTTATGATCAAATTTCGCCATGGCCCTCGTCATCTCGTGTTATATTAATGTAAATCCGATCGACGATTGTCAAGAGTCTGATATTTATACGCGTCACATATTTTTTAAGGGATTATAGCAAATTTCAAGAAAAAATGTAATTTTTACAAAAAAAACGAACAACAAAAACGAGAAGAATCACAAAATTTTGTTTAAATCACAAAATTCATCAGAAATTTTCAAAAAACCTGTGCAAAAAAAATCGAAAATCTCGTCCCAATTAGCTCTAAAAGCAGAATCGCAAAAATCTTGTTTCCAAACACACATTAAAGTGCAATATCCTCAGGAAATAATTTAACGAGGCAATCGACGAGAGGGTCAAACAGATGCAAAAATAAATTTGAAGAGGCTATTATCCAAGTAATTTTTTATCCTTCACGCGATCAGTGTTTAAAAAATCCCGCTGCTCATTTTTCTCCGACACGGTTGACGCTTTTTTGGGAAAAATAAACGTCAAACTTTTATTTTTCCTCAAATATCAAGCCTCACCGAGAAAAATGAGAATCCACTTTTTTAGCAATCTCTCCAGCGTCGCGCAACTGACAGAGAACGCTTTAAAAAAAAAAAAAAAATCTAGACCTAAAAATCCACTGGACCGCGTTTTCGAGAAATTAACAATTATCGTAAATTGTGTTTTTCACCAAAATCTTTTTCTTTTTTTTTCCTCCACCGTTTATTGACTCCTGAAAAATAGGCGATCAATCACTTTCGACTTTTTAAGCAACTTTCCCTTTTATATAAGAGATTTATAAATATATAATACACTCACCTCATTTATAACACTATTATTATATACCGAGAAGAGACATAATTTTTCTACATTATAACGATAAGGTAATCGGGTCAGTAAACTCTATATCATTGTAATTATTATTATTATTAATATTAATATGATTAACTTTACGATCTTTATTGATATTTTTCGACGTAATGCACACACTGAGAAAAAAAATTCGTTGAACGATCAAAATTCATTTCATTGGACGAAAATATGGTGAATTTAACTATTTTTTGATTAATCAAATAATGTAGATCCGCGATTCAAGAAAAAAATGATTTAATTGACCATATTTTCGTCCAGAAAAATCAATTTGGTTCGTTCGACGAAATTTTTTTCTCAGTTTATGTACGAGTATGTATTTATTTATAGATTTACCGTAAAAAATATAAATGTATATTTAATACACGGGCTGTGCCAGGCCGAGAGGCTGAAACGAGGAATTTAAGTTCTGGATGAAATTTTGAATCGAAAATTCTGGTGTTTGCATTTGTTTTTGTTTTAGGGATTTGTTTTTGATGGATTATTGACTTTTTTGTCTTGTAGTTGGACGGTAAATTGAGGGTAATTTTGAAAATTAATGGTTTTAATTGACTTTTGACGTTTTGAACAGTTGAGGCAAAAGTTGGGAATGAATTTGTAGACTTGGGCTGTTTTTGGGTTGAAGGATACTTTGGAAATTGGATGGAAGTGTTTTTGGTGGATTGAGGGTCGGTTGGCTTGCCCTGGCAATGGTTTGAACACTCTTGGGTCTCCCAGACCCCGTTGAAGCTTTATGTTACTCTAGGAAACTTTGGATTTCGCAGGAAATATTTTTAAACGAATGATTCTGAGTTCGGGGAGGTAGTAAAATTGATTTGGGGAAAGTTAGTCTGGAACTTGAGATTTTTTTGTTCGAAACTCGATTTGGCACAGCCTGTTACGGTAAAAATGACGTGGAACGAGATTTTGTATATATAAATTCATCTTCGCGCAGAAAAAAAGGAAAAATAGGAGGAAAGAAAAGCGGGAGACAGATTATAAACGCCATTGTAATGTCGATAAATACTCCGAAGCATAATCTTGCCAGTTATCGCGCAAAATTTCTTACTTTTGCGCCGGCAACAATCATTTGACTGAATAATCGTAACTGTTGCTATCTTTTTAATCACATTATTATATTTGTTCTTAAGGTTATAGCGCGTGAACGTAAGAAAAAAAAATCCATGGTCTTAAAAAAGCTTTACAAGGAAACAAAAAAAAAAAGTTAATTTGCAGCAGCCCAAAAAAAAAGTCTGTCGCAAAATCATTTTGGCTCCAATGCAGAATATTTTTTAAGGAATTAAAATTTTTCGTAAAAATTTAACGTACAAAAAAAATTAAATCTTTTCGGTTTCAAAAATTCGATTGGGATTCCGAAAAAAAACTTCTTTCTCTCGATCAAAAAGGAACGATTATCATTGTTTTTTTTTTTCACAAAATTTACAATTTTTCATTTATTTTGATTTTGGCCGAAAGTTCACATTTTTTAAATTCATGATTCACGTGCTATGGCCTTCTTTTTCGTTTTTTTTTTGTTTTTTCTCTAATTATACGCTCTGTGATGTATGTTACGTTATGATAATTCAACTACTATATATTCGATATAAAATTTGTAAGCTGGACAAAATGTGCTGGTTTTGAAAACTTTGTACGATTAGTGTGTAAAGTTTAATAATTTCTTTTGCTCATTATTTCGTGTCCCTCTTTGAGGTTTTATAGGATCTGCACATCACTGCATAAAAAAAAATAATAATAAAAATAAAAATATATATAAATATATATATTTATATGGAAAACGTAAAGTCTACGTTGCGAGGAAAGTATAAATACCGAACGATTAATAATATCGAGAATGAAAAAAAAAGGGAAAAAAAACAAAAACGAGAATGATTCTGAAACGAATATTCGCAGATCAGGTGAATTTGCTCAATATAGTCATTGATTTTTTGTGTAAGCCTCGAGGACACGTGCATTCCAAACAAGGCAATCGAACCAAAGTGACACACGGGATCGAGAAAAAGCAAACCAATGGCTCCGGGGGTGAGTTAAATAAAAAAAAATAATAAAAAAATAAAAAAAATAAACATTAAAAGAAGAAAGAACGAAAAAAACATTTCATTTGTTTAACACAATTGTTTTATTTTTTATCATTTATTCTGTTTTTTTTTTCTCAACCTGATTTTCGTAACATAAGTATTTTTTGATCGACGTTTGATAAAATTTACAAAAATAGTAGTAAAATGGTGATATTTTCGGGTCACGCGTTGAAACTGAGGAAAACGCATACCAGAAGTTCCCACGACGATGCTTTTTAGAAATCGTTCAAAGTTTTATCATCGTTTTTATATCTAATTAGTAAATAATAATAATTACACATTAATGAGAATGTAAATAATGCGTTTAATTTGATCGTATTTCGGGACGCGCGTCGGTGCGATTTAATCGCGTTAATTAAAAAAACAATAAACGTGATTAATCGACGAGCATGAATAATTTAATCACACGAGGAATAGAAAGAGAGAGAGAGAGAGAGGGAGAAAGAAAAAAAAATACAAAATTGTATCTTCGATATCATTTAATTTGTTTTCCATTGTCGAAATGGTAATTCGTCACCGATTCTTCTTTTTATTTACAAGTTTATCTGGACATTGAGGAAAGGAAGCTACAGAAATTGTAATAAAACGAAACAAAAAAAATACAAAAAAAAAAAAAAATAGAACAAAAATTACCTAAGCTTCCTGTCGCCCCGTTTAAATCTACGTCACGATACCACTAAAGGGAAGAAATACGGTAGCGAAATTTTCGGATCGAGTTTTAGATCGAAAATTAAAAAAAAAAAATAAAAGAATAAACGTCAAGAGACAGAAAAGATCGAAGCGGTTCCTCGAAGAAATATTTCTTCTTTATCTATTTTATTGCAACTGTTCCCTACCGTTGTATAATTTCTTTTTATCATTATCGTTATTATTATTATTATTATTGTCATTGTTTTGTTGATATATTTGCTGTTGGAGTTTGACAATTAACAAATATTTATTGTGTGGAATCGCTTGGGTTTTAAGAACTCGAAATAACTATAATATCAATTACGTGGAATCGCTGAATTTTTTTTTCTCTCGAGTACATGGAATTGCAAATTTTTTCCCCGAGTACATGGAATTGCAGGTTTTTTTTCCCGAGTACCTGGAATCGCTGATTTTTTTCCGAGTACCTGGAATCGCTATGGTCTTCGTAACAGGGAATCGCCGTTAATAATCTTCATATATCATGGAATTGCTCTCTTCGGATGTTTGTAATCGTAATAATCATTTTCAACAATAAGAATCACAGTTACAATTAACGGATGGTGAAATTGTTATCTTCATTGTTGAAGCTTGGAATCGCGGGTGTTTTTAACTTCATATCACCCTGAAACGTTGTAATTGTTGAGGCGTGGATGGAATCGCTGTCAATAACCGGTGTAATCGTGCCACGGTCCTCTTTGGTGTCTGTATTGAGGTCCAGTAACGTGAACCGCTTCCGGAGTTCGGAAAAACTGTACCGATCTTGATCTCTCGTTTCCAACCGCTCCGCTGCCGATTCCACCGAGTGGAAGGAATTGCGGACTCGGAACAAACGGTTTTTGTTGCTGGGGTTGATTCTGCGAGGACGAGGTTTGCTGGTTGTACGGTCGCGATACTTTGTAACTGTTTTCGGTCGACTGAAGAATCGGTTCCCTGCTCAATTGCCGATGAAGCGGGAGCACGAAACCGCTCGGGAGGTTCGTCTCTTGATTGTTAAAAGATGGCGTCAGTGCTTCGTTCAAAGTCACGTCATACTCGCTCTCCGGTATGTCCTGAAGACGATCGTGCGTTACAACTTCGTTCAACGTTTGTTTATTCGTTGTGACGCTCCCGGACTGCGGAACCGCTTGCGATTCCCGATCGTTAATCGATTCTCTCGCGTACGAGGAATCGTAATAACTGGAAGTTTCGGTAATTCGCTGTTTCGGACGATTCGACGGAGGGTTATTTACCGGTTGCGCCGATTCCGGCTGACGATGAACTTCGCCATGTTCCGCACGATATTCCTGGTTGTTCCAGGCTGGAATTGATTTCTCGCGGCTCCTTGAGTTTTCTTCTGTTTCGGCATATCTTCCGTGCGCTCCGGACCCGTTTCTCGAACCCGAATCCCTGGAATCGTCGTCTTCCTTGTCCGAATTCTTCGGCGATTGCGACTGGGCGCGATTCCGTTCGGTCGGCGCCGACCCCAGCGTCGATATTTTGTCTTCTTGGCGAGAATAATCACCGGGTCTCCTCGTTGCCGGTCTCGATAGAACTTCCTCGTAGTCCTCCGATCTTGTCTTCTGAGATTCGTCCTTTTGAACCGATTTGTACGCGTCGTAATTACGTCTTTCGTTGGAATCGCTAGAGCCCTGCGATTTTCCCACGTTCTCATGCGGCTCCGGGTCTCGATAATCGTCCGAATGACCTTGAGAAGCCTTGTTGGCTGCTCCACGACTCAACGATGCTTCTTCCTTCCTGTACGACTCCGGGGCTTTCGAACCAACGGATGAGAGTCCTCGAGGACTTGGATTTCCTCCTCTCGACGGAAGGAACGGTCTCTTAACGATCCGGACCGCCGTCCTCGGCGGCGGCGGTGGCGCCGGTTGATATTTCGGTTCGTCGTAATCATCTTCCAGCGAAGAATATTCTTCAGCTTCGTTTCTCGGTTTGTTAACTTCTTTTTCAGGCGTTTCTTCCCGCGACGGATTTTCCGAACGCGGCGAATCGTATCGTTCCTTGTCCGGCTGATAATCGCGATGACCTTCATCCTGAGAGTTCCTTCCTCCGCTATTTTGGCTGCCCTGGCGATGATTGTTACGATGATCGGACTGATGCTTCCCGGAGTCGTCGTTCCTCGAAGCCGCTTCGGTCGACGTCGTCGAAGTCGTAGACGGCGCTACGCTCGTTCTCTCGTAAATGCTCGGACGTCTAGTCGTTTCTAAAACCTCTTCCACCGGCTCCTTCGACCTTGACGATGACCTTGGACGCTCAATCTCGTGGTCCCGGTCGCCCGGACGACCGGCATTCGATCTTTCCGCTTCTTGAACCCTTCCCGATGCTCTCTCACGCCCCGATTCCGCAATTCTATCGGCTCCTCGATCCTTCGAACGATCCAACGATCTGTCTCTTCCTCTTTCCGGTCCCCGCTCGTAATAACGCTCCCGACCGCGCTCTGGATGCTTCCTCGGTCTCACCTCCTCCTCCTCCTCGCGGTACCTCATTCTAAATCAATTTTTTGAGAACCCTTGTTAATCATTTTCTTTCTTTTCGTCATACCGATTTATCGTGACTGAAAAATTATTTTATGAATCGTATTGTGCGCTTTTTATCGAAGGAAATAAGTGATCCAGACATTTCTTTGTTTTTTTTTTTTTATTATGATCGATGGAACGTGAATAATGGAAGGTTAGTGAGCGAGGATGACGGATAGAGAGGAATTTTTCGTGCCGAGAGTACGTTACCTTACCTGAAGGGTCGATCGCGATCGCGATCCCTCGGGTTCTCGTAGAAATCGCGAAAACCAGGACGTCTGCGAGTCGCTGGACGACGGGGTCTCACTTCCTCGAGCTCGTCGTCGTAGTAATCATCCTCAGGGGGAATTTCGACCGGACGTCTTCTTGGCTCGACTGCAAAAGCAAAAAATCGGTATTAAAAAGAAAGAAAATCGGCGAGATCGGTAAATAAATCGGTATTCATTATTTTGCATGATTTACCGGCGACAGGTGGCGCTGCGGTCGCTTTGTAAGAAAATTTCTCTTGTTCCGTGATCGGTACCGGTCGCCGAATTTTTGGCGGTGTACGCGGCCTCGCGTACACCGAAGAAGGGGGCGCTGCAGGTTTTACAAGAACGTCCGACGTCCCCGGAGACGCCGCTGGACCCGATGGCACTGGATCTTCTTCATAGTCGTCCCCGTATCTTTAACGAATAAGAAAAAACTTTCTGGCTGTCACTTTTTTTAAACTTTCATCGTCAAATCCTTTGCATCGCTATTTAGTGGCAACTTTGGATTTTGCACGGGGTCAAAATGACCCAAAGTCCATAAAGAAGGTTAAAAAAGTCATTTATCGATGAATGGCTGCCAATAAAAATGGTTTTGAAGAACATTTGACAATATTTTTGATCCTTCGAACTTCCAAATCGTACGATATTTTTTTTTATAACTAATCAATCGAAATGCTGAAAATTCAATAATTTTTTCACACTTTTTACCTAATAATGACCTCAAACTATTTTTTCATCATTAAAAATGATAAAATCGGGATTAAAAAATATTCTCACCCTTTATCGCTGTAACGACGTTCGTCAACTTCTCTGTTTCTCGAGTCCAAAGGCCTCCTTTCATCGATCGGTAAGTCTTCAGGTTCCCTGGCCCGAATCGGTGGATCCGGGTCTCGATTTCGATTTCTCGGTTCGTCTTCTACGATAGGATCTCTGGGTAAAATGGCTGCTGAGGGTCTAACGGGATCGCGACGATTGTTTCTCGAAGGGAATCTCTCCCTGGGACTCAAGGGCGGTTCCTCCTTGACCGGTCTCTCAGGTTCCCTCAGCGGCCGATCGGGTTCTCTGGATCGCGGCAATTCTCGGTCCCGATAATCCCGGTCCCGGAAATTACGATCGCGGTCTCGATCTCGTCGCGTGTATTTACGATCCTCGTAATCGTACTCGTCCCTTCTGTCGTAACCACCGCGTGGCCGCGTTCTCTCGTAAGCTTCGTCGTCGTAATAATCTTCGTAATAATCGTAAGCCGGTCGTCTCCTGTAAGGCCTTCGTCGTCGTCCACCAGGACGCGCTCCCGGTAACGATCCCTGGGTCGTCGTACTCGGCGTCGTCGACGTTGATGTTGTCGTCGTCGGCACTGTCGTCGTTTCCGCTGATTTGTACAACGCATCGTTACGGTGCCAATATTTTTTTGAATTCGCGCAATCTACCTCCGACGCGAAATGACATATAAACGTTCGCTGATCAAACGCCGTGAAATTCGCGCAGAGAAAGTCGTAACGTGTGCCGTATAAACAGTGATGATAAACCTGTTGATTAAAAAAAAAAAAAAAAATCGTTATGAACGAAAATTAAAAAAAAAATGGATATTTTATTATAAATCTTGAGGAGCCTGGGACTTGGCTCTGAGAAGGGTTTTTTTTTCAATATGCTGATGGAAATTTGACCCTCGGAACTCGGTGACCCATAAATTTTTCCTTGTTTCCAGGTGATTATGAGCAGAACTCAAAATTTGGAGATTGAAAGTTCATATTTATTTTTTTCGACAAAAACTACTGTATGAAAAATTTTGAAAAAATTCTATTCAGTTCTTTGAAGTTTATAGACTCTGTAAAAAAATTGTCATTCCGTTCTTTATAGTAGTTTGACCAAAAATAATTTTTTTATCAAAAAGTACGAAATTTAGATATTTTTTTATTAATAGTATTTGTGTCATTAACAAATAATGCCTGTCTGCATTTTTTTTTACATTTACAAATGTCCCGAGGATCATGAAGACCCAAAAAATCCGGAATTCGTATAAAAAAATAGTAATTCATTAATTAAAAATAAAAAACTGATAAAACTGGGACAACGTAAATTCCACCATGGCTTAAAAGATCATAACTTGGAAAACTGCTAACACACTACAAAAAAAAAAACCATTCACGTATCGCACTTTGATTTGAAAAATGATAAATTAACGTTTTAAAATAAAAATGCAATAAATTTTTTTTCTTGTTATTCTTTTCATAAATACACTAAGTAAAATTTATGACTTTAATCAGATCGAGAAATATGTGTTCTTCTCTAGTACAAAACAACAACTTTCACACACAAATACAGAGAGAAAGAGAGAGAGAGAGAGAGAGAGAGAAAGAGAAAGAGAGAGAGAAAGAGAGAGAAAGAGAAAGAGAAAGAGAGAGAGAGAGAGAGAGAGAGAGAGAGAGAAAGAGAGAAAGAGAAAGAGAGAGAGAGAGAGAGAGAAACACACACACGCACAAATAGACTTAGTAAACGTTGGCCCATGTTTGCAAACTGGGTAATTGCTTTTCTCGTAATTTCGTTCGTCCTCGTTCACCAGACAAGATCTTCCATTCACCCATCGCTATTAATAATTCTCATATAAATGCCTCAAACTGACACAGTTCATTTTATAAATGTCCAATTTGTTGTCTCACATCTGTTCACTTAACTATTATACTTATATGAGGAAAGGATTGAAAAAAAAAAAAAAAAAAAAAAACGAAACGTACGAAGAAAATGTATTCTTTCGATAATCGTGGCGGTTGCCATATCTCGAGAAATAATCTCGAGTCATTCAGAGCGAATCGTCCTTACGTCTAAGCCACGAAGCCTGTGTTTCTCGCTCTTACGTTCCGCGTACGATACCGTGGCATGGAAAATCCGAACATTATTCCATCGGCCTAAATTGCTCGATACAACACCTCAGAGAATTTCTAATTTTTTCACCAAACACTTTTGTTAACACGGATTTTTTTCATACTACAAATTTCTTGTTTTTTTTTTTTTTTTTTCTTATATAAAATGAATTTTTAAGCATTCTTTTAATAGCTTTCTTTCGATCGACTTAAATGCGAGTTCGAAGCTTTTATGGATTCGATTTTTCGAGTCAAAGACTTTTATTAAGAAAAAAAGTCGAATGTGGGCTCATGGAAATTTTCTTGTTGAGAAAATCGAAAAATTGATGAAGAAATTTTTTTTTTTTTTATCCGGAGACTGAATTTCGAAGATCGATTTTTGCTGTAACTCATAAATTCTTATTTTTTTAATCCCTTTTAAGGAGTCCTGTATTTTAATGAAAATCATTCGATTAAAATTTGACAAATTGAATTTTTTTTCACTTTTTTTCCCACTTGAATTTAAATTGAATTGAGTTTGATTAGTTCGATTGAATTTTTTCAAATAACAATTATTTTCCGAACAACGAGACGTGCTCAGAAAATTCAGAAAGTTTTAAATTAATACGAAAAAAAAAAAAAAGAATTAAGTGCTCGACGTTTATGGTGAATGAAAATGATGAAACGAAAAAAAAAAAAAAAAAAAAAAACAAATGAGTAGATCGTGGTGAAACGCACTAATTCTATCTTTGGCTTGTGTGCGGTTAGTCGGTGCGGTTAAATGAAATAAAAACATGATAATTAATTGATATTTATATAAAGAAAAAAATAAAAAATACAAAAAATGAAAAAAAAAAGATAAAAAAACTGAAAATTGATTGTGAATGATGGAGTACGAAGTGTATCTCGCAAACTGGCAATAAACTCTGATGATGAGGACACAAAAAATATCGAGCGTGAAAGTTATCATTTACTCTTGTTTTCGACGATTTATTTGTCGTTTAACGCTCGACATAGCTGCGGAGCTTATGGAAAGTTGATGATTTTAATCTACCATTGAATTTGCTTCGTCTCATCATTATTATTATTGTTATTATCATTTTATTTACTCGTCCTTTTATTTCCATTATTTATGTCTCCGCCAAACCGAGATCTTCGCTGGTTTCCGGTTTCGCTATATTTCACCGGATGTCAGCAATCGAAATTCGCATCTTTTCGTACATACTTTTAAATCGCCGTTTCTCATTGAATGGAAAACATTTGCATAACAATGGGCAACGATCTCGCCCTCTTGGCGAATCGATAATCAACACACCGAAACCGTCACAGTCAATGATTATGAGCCAGATCGTTTCACCATTTTCGAGAGTTTACGCGAGACACTCTGAGCCAAACGGAAATTTTATTTTTATACGATTTTATGCATTAAAAAGAATTGTTTGTTATTTTTTATTTTTTTTTCACTCGTTTCGTTATGTTTGAAAATAATTTGTTGTAAAATTCGAAACATCTTTTGAATTCGATCCAAATCTCGAAGAATCTCCGAATTATATTTTTTATTTTTTTTATTTAAAACAATTTCTTTCGATTTTCATTCGCAGGCGGAGTCGAATATTTTTTATTCGATTTCACGTTTTTGTTTTTTTTTTGCATGAAAATAATTCGTAAAAATTTAAACATTTTTTGGATTCGATCGAAATTTTTATCAATCTTCGAATTACATTTATTATTATTATTTTTTTTTTTTTATTTTATACGATTTCTTTAGATATTAATTCAGGAGGAGGATATTTTCATTCGGTTTCGCGTTTTTTTTTTTTTTTTTTTTTTTATCGTTCGAAGAGGCAAATATTTCTGGTTGTAGAAATTTTGAAAAAAAATTTTAATTACCTGACACTTGTGCGGCACACTGGCATAAAAGCCGTCGTGAAGTCCGTCGCATTTGAAATTAATTTCTTCAACAGGAATGCTGCTGTAGAAAGGATATTCGCTGAGATTAAAGCCGTTGAGCTCGCGAGGTAAATTTGGGTCCCAAATATAGTCAATTTGGGGAATTCCCGTGAGGACGCGAGCGGTTGTTGCGTTCACATCGTTGGATGCCGTGGTTCCCTAAAAAAAAAAGAAACAACATTGTTAGAAACATGAAATTAAAAAAAAAAAAAAATTAACGAACAGTCATTAAAAAATACGAAAAAAAAATTAATTGTTCAAAAATTTCTACACACTGAAGAAAATTAATAAAATTTCAATTTGACGATGCAACAAATGTTGGAAAGTGATTTTCGACTGCGAAATCGCTGTGTAAAGATTGTTTACTTATTTATTCCTCTTTTTTCCTTTTTTTTCGGCGAATTACGAGGAAATTACTGCAATTATCCGAGTCTGAAGTTTTATGGATGACAGTCGACTGATGCATGATGAAAATTCCTTCATACATTTTTATGCAACGGATTGCACGTGCCACATTCGAGCAGTGACCCACTTTACGTAAAATGCACAATTTACCGATTTTTCGATCAAGGATAAAATAAATGAACAATAAAATAAAAAGGAGTATTTGAAAATGTCACATTTGTGATGAGAATTGAAAAAAAAGGCAAGCAATTAAGGTTAAGTAATTAGAAATAGCTGCAAAACAAATTTGCCGAAGTGGATTACGAGGAGAATTGAAAATCGCGGTGAAGGCATTGCCGATGACGTGCGTTATACAATTATTATTCACTTAGCAACTGTATTGATGACACCGGTTTTAGAAATCGTATATTCTTATGTAATCGTGAGCAATGATTGACTAGTTGCGAAGGTGAACCTCTGTGCCCATGTCTGATGCACTCTTGACATCGGTAAAAGTAGTCAAACGTCTGGTTTGGTCTTTAGGTCGAGTGACGTTTGTTATTTCGTCGAGAAATCGTCAACTTTTTTCTCGGCTATCGATTTCATCAAATTGTGCAAAAGATCGGCAAGAGATCGGTAAGAAATCGGCAAGGAATCAGTTAATTGATAGGTCACTTCACAGTCCATCCATCTTTCTGTGTTATTTTCAACTTTAATTTACGATTTTTTCCAATTTTCCTGTGGCACTTTTCAAAGCAACCGGCTAAAAGATCGTGAAGTGATCTTGAAATCGGTTGATGAAAGCCGGTCATCGATCAACGACATTGAAGATAAAAATATTACCATTCGTAAGATCGTATCAGAGCAGGAGGAAAAAAGAATAAATCTTGAACGCGCGACCGGTAAGAAGATGTTTAGAAAAAGATCGGGAAAGCGACGATCGGTTGGTTGAGTTAACGGTATTACATTCATCTCGCTCCGAGTAAGAGTTACGTTTTTTTTTTTTGCGATCGTCGTCGTGTCTATACGCTTTTACGAAGCCGAATGTTTTTCATATCTGTGAACGAGATTGAAAGATCGGTATGTTGTTCACACTTTTCAACACGCTGCTGTCTTTCATTGATACAAATACATTTATTTATATATATGTGTATATGTAACGCGATTGGAGGAAAAGAAAAGCGAAAGTGTATCTTCGCGTCGTTACCGACAGGAATAAAGAGGCGAAAAAATCGGTACACGATCGTATCGCGATCGGTTCATGATTGAAGATCGTATCGATTCACGAGTCGTGACTCTTCTTCGGCTCCACAATCGACAAACATTACACGACTCAATCCACCGATACACTTTTTTTAAAGATCGTCTTACAACCGATTTTTTGTCATTTTGAAATACCGATCATTGATCATTCCAACGGTTTAAGGACCATTACCGTAATATTTTCAACTCCAACAATTCATCTCTCGATTTAATGAATATTTATCAAAAAACAAATCGGTAATCGCTCAGTAGTTACCGATCGTTTATTCATCATAATGTCAAGGTCCAACTGTCAACACTTTTGCAGAATCCTTTCTGTCTTTTACGATCCTCCACAGTATTTCCGAGTTTATCTGTTAATCATTTGCCACGAGGAAAATGTCAAGGTCTGGAAACTTGAAACGTTGCCGATTTCTCGGTTCCAGGATCGTTTCTAATCTAACACTCTTATGTGATATTTTGACACTTTTTTTTCGTTGTGAAATCGATCCAGTCGAATGAATTATCAAACTTTTATTTCTCGTTGTTAAGGAAAAAGGATTTAACGAAATTTCATTTTTTTTTCGCTCACCTCGACTTCACTGTCCTCATTTTCGGCGGCATCCGGTTCCTCGGTCGTCGAAGTTGTCGTTGAGGTCGTTGCGATCTTGAATTTTGGTCTCGTCGCTTTAAGGGCTCCGGAAACAGCAGAGGCCAGTAAAAGTCCTGAAAAAAAAATTATAAAATAATGATTAAATCATTGAATTATTAAATTTAATTAAATAAAAAATCTAAATTATTAAAATAATGAAAAAAATACTAGTTATAAATCAAACAACATTTTTTATGGATGATTTTTCAACTTTCTCTCTATTTGAATAGAAAAAAAATCAAAAGGATCAACGACAAAAATAAATCGATTTTCAGCAGCCACGTGACTTAAATTGTTTTTCAATATCGACAGCAACTTCGAGGGGTAATGATGAATAAAAAAAACGGAGATAAGTGTACGGGCACTTAAAAGGCAGTACAAAGTTACGGTTCGAGGGATTAATCATGAAATTGCGAAAATCACGAAGAAGCGTTGGCGTTGTGTAAAAGCGGAGCGAGTGGATTTGTTGGACGGTGGGAACTCGGTCTTTCTGATGCAATTGTATCTTCTTGAGAGACGAGAATAAAATAAATACATAAATATATGAATATAAAGGTAGATTTGAAAAAAAATCTACATTCAGGTACGTTTGGACACAGGTGCGTAATAAATAATAGTTTGACTTTGTAAATTTCTAGTTAATGTTAAAGCAAAATTAAAATGACCTCCACAAAGGACTGGAACGTATGAAAGTTTGAACCAAATGCACGGACAGTTGTTGAATAACTGGATCAAGGCTTTTCGTGCGTGTTTGTTGCAATTTTTATCTATACAAGAAAAATAATTAGAACATAAATTAAAAAAATTTCAGTCTAAATTTAAACTATTGAGACAATTTTTTTTTTACTGACTTTTCGGTGTCAAGTTGATGGTAAATTCAAATGCACTCGATTTGTCAAAACATCAAGTGATAAATACGAATTTTTTGATATAAAATATAAAAATATTTTTATATTTTGATATTAATTTATGTAAATATATTTTATATAAAATAAAGCACTCAAAAATTGATTTTTTTCAATTTTAATTGAATCAATTAATAATTAATCGATTAAAATTTCATCAAATTAATCGTGATGGATATTTTTTTGAGGGAACCAGATATTTATTGATCCAAATCAACTAGTAATTGCGTTTAATTAACGTTTTAAATTTGTTATTAATTACAATTCAAAAAATTGAACACTCTTTTGACAGTATTTTGACGTAATTATGTTTACTTGATGGATTTAAAAAATAGAGAATTATATAAAATGCGAGTTTGAAATGAGAATGTATTGGAAAATTATTACAAGAAGGGTTGGGAAGAAGAAATTCTTAAAACACACGCAGAATACTTGAGCACAAGTTTTGCAATAGCTCAACGTTTACTTATACAACTTATTTGATATATATATATATTTAGATAAATATATATGAAGAAGGATAGAGTGCGTTTATTAAAACGACGCCTCGAGACTTTCTATTTCGAAGCCTGGAGGTAATTGTATTTCGTTCGGTCCGGCGATGGCCACGATTTAGAATCCACGTTAAATTTACTGTCCAAAAAAAAATCTCTCGTTAATTTACTTTTTAATAAAGAAGAATTATAATTCTTTGAAAATAATCTTCGAATCCATTTGAAAAAAAAAAAATGGAACGAACGAAGATTTAAAAAAATCATAATTATTATCGGAGAAAATGGTAGCCTCGGAATTTATTTTCTTGTGTAAAAAAATCATAAAACCGACGAAAATTCTTGCCACTTAAAAAATGTTGAGAATCTGGAACGCGGGGAAGACATGATTTCACTTAATCATCGGATATTTAACCCTTCGTAGCCACACTGGGTCATTTTGACCCGAATCAATTATTCGGCATCAATTATCTCTATTTTTCATCATAATTTCATTTCTTCAAATAAAAATCCTTTCCTCCAAACCCTGAGATATCGTTATTTTTATATTTTCAACTGAAAAACATTAAATGTCAAAAAAAATAATAAATTTTTTGGAAAAATTCTCATTCTTCAGAACTCAATGTGTTCGACAATTTATTTAGAACAATAAATTTCAATATTTTTCCAATTTTTATAATAATCACATATTCAGCAATTTTTCCAAGTGTTCTTCCAATTTATTTGGCGATTTTTCAATAAAAACTGACCCAAAAGTGATCGCATGACGCCCCATCAAATAATTTCTGGGTCAAATTGACCCCAAGTGTCTTATTTGCTGATTTGATACGTTAAGGGGCTAAAATACATTAAAGAGGCCACAAAGCCACCATCTGTTGTATGCCAGCCTGAGAAAAAAGACATTCGCACGAGGTGGAAAATTCGTGTTCCCAGTAGGGCGTGTCAGTGTAGATCAGACAAGAATCGAGTTAAGAATTTTTTCAGTTGCAATGTACACGGGCGGGCATTCTTACGAGTAAATTGCCTAACCCTACGATCTTACACGATCCATATATCTGTCATTTTCATTCTCTTTTGTGCCCGGAGTAATCACGAGGCCTTAAGGAGAACGTTTGCGATTGATCTCCAATATTTTTCCCAGGCTTCGTGATTATTATTTTTTCAATCTTTTCAAGGAGTTTGGTTTATTTCTCGGTTTCTATGGTCGATAAAATCTCAAAGTTTTATTGAAAGTGACAAAAAAAAAAAAAACAAAATTTATTTAAAGCTTTTCAAATATTTTCTCAGTTTCCTATCAATTTTTATTTTTGTTGTTAATCGTTATCGATAAAATCTCAAAGTTCTAGTGGAAGTGAAAAAAAAAGAAAAAATTATAAAGATTATTTAACAATTTTGAGATATTTCTTCAATTTTTTTAAAATTTTTATTATTCTTGTTATTATGATAATTATAAAAAATGACGGGAGAACGAACGACAAAGAAAATGACTATTTGGTATTCGTGTAGTTTATCAAGATATCTGCGAACGTGACTTTTCGTCCATTGGCACTTTGAAGAAGAGACCAGAATGATATTTCTTTGTGTACATATCTTTTTTTTTTTTTTTTTTTTTCAAATATTATTATATTTGACACGTCTTCGCGATGGTGAATTTTTCAAACGCGTTGGTCATGTAACGGCATAAATGCAAGGTTCAAAAACCCGGATCTTGAAGAAACATTCAGATGGTTCATAAATATTGTTCTGAATCGTTGGGAAAAAAATAAAGAAAAAGAGAGAAAAAAAGAAAAAAATCGTGGCATATATTTGCATCTCTTGCCCTGCAAACAGCGACTTCGTTGCGGGTCACATTCCGGCTTCATTGCCAAAGAAGGAAAGACAAGTTGGATCTTCTTAAAAAAAAAAAAAATTAAAAAAAAAAAAAAAAAAAAATCACTTCGATGAAAATCCTCATGAAGATTTCGAAGAAATGTTGCTTACCGTACAGTACAAGCAGCAGCCATCTCCTCTCCCGCATGTTGGCACTTCTGAAACACATGAAAAAAAAGTGTCACAATTTACGAAAAAAAAACCGAAAAAAAAATTTTTTTACAATTTTTTGATTTATTTATTCAATTCATTCATTTATTTCGTCTGCATATGTTTATTCCGTTCATTTTGTTCCTCATGGTCGAGGATCTTTGATTTTATTGCATGCGGGCAGTTGGACGTGACTGCAGCCAAAATGTTATTTTTTATTTATTCCAACGATTCTGTTGTTGTTTTTTTTGTATCACGAACGTACGAGCAGCGATGAATTTAAACGAGCGGGCAACGCTCGTTCGAAAGTAGCGGGCGAAGAAAAGAATTCACTCTGGCTACGGGGCTTCCCCCACTCCGTTGCCTCAGTCCGTTGCCCCCTCCGCTACGTTTAGTTCAAGGCCCCACCGCACGAGCGACTAGTGTCACGTCCCTACTCCTAATCCAAGGACCACGCGGGCTCTCAACGAATTCCCCCACTTTTCGACTCACCAACCAATCCCTGACTCCCCAGACGCAACGAATTCCCCCACTCGTACTTCGGGTCCCACAGACCCCATCCCCACCCGCGATTGAATCTCATGCTCGGCCGTTACTGGAGCAGTGTTCGTGGTGAAATATATTTGTATTTATGAGCGACTGGTGGCCGCCAATAACGTCGTACACAGGAGCAAAGTCTCCGTAGCATGTACGCGAACGAATAGAACAAACTTTCTCTGTGCTGTCACCATTGCTAACCATATAATGCAAGGATAATGTGGGTGTTATATAAAACGCTGTTGGATATCACGTAATACCGGGTGTGACTTTGTCGTCGTCGTCGTCGTCGAACGTCACTGAATAGAAATTCCGTTAAAAGTATTTGAATTTATAATCGATCAATAATTTATATTATTTTATGGTATTTATTATTGTATTTTTATTGTTATTAATATACGATTTATTCTTGGGTTCGTTGAGGTCTAATGACGATTTTTTTATCTTCATTATTTCAAAGTGAAAAATTAAGTGTTCGATGGAACGACTGGTCTGCTAATTAAACGCCATAAATATAAGACTTGTCACTCATGCCACTTGTCAAGCTGGCTAGTTACACGGAGTCGTGAGCTTTGATTATATTGCGAATAAAATAAAAAGGAAATATCATGAAGGACGGGTTCTGCGTGTTGGGATGGCCTTGCTTCTCGATTTTACCGAACCTCTTCACTTCCGCGTTCGCAACGCTTGTTATTCTGGTGTTTAAGTATTTTTTTTTTTTATATTTTTTTATTTTTTAAAACATTTTTTCAATTTAATATTTTACCGTTCTCCGTTATGTCGAGATTTCCATTACTGTTTACAAGGAATACTCGAAGCAAGCGCTACGCGCGATGCCTGGTGAAAGTAACCTTGCAGAACACACCCGGGTGCCTTTGCTTATGCGGAATTTCGATTGCGAATGTTTATTCGATTGCTCGCTGGAACGTTCTAAATTTACGTCATTTATTGATCGCTCCCAAGCCCAAGACACGCGATTATGTTATTGTTTGATACTCGACACTAGCACTATCGTTGTTTGTCGCAGCGCCACCTCCAGGGACGCCGTGGAACTATCGACGTCGACTACCGTCCACCTCGCGACTTTAAATCGCCATAACTCCGGCGCTAAAGCACTTAGAACCTTCTTTTTGGTCGCAAATGAAAGAAAAAAAGTGAACAAAGACAAAAGTGCCCCCAAATATATCACTACCTTCAGAACTTTTTACACAAACGCCCTACAATGATAGCCATCCACCTCGAGACTTTAAACACTTGTAGCTCGAATAAAAAATAAGCCAATCCTTTCTTCCCGGTTTCAAATCAAAATGTGCACGTGACGAAAGTACAAAATGGCGGCGAACCATGGACCGGAGTATCCAGACAACTTTCTTCTCACTTTCTGACGAAAAAATGCAAATAATCAAAGCCCAAACGTATCGATAAAAATAAATAAAATACATCGATCAATCAAATAAATATTACATAAGAAAAAACGTACAGTGGCTTTAAAAAAATCGACTGAATTATATTAAAAGTGGCTTATGACACTCGAATTTTAAATCGTTACCTCATACAACGTAATGTTTCGTTATGAGACGTACGAGAGTTAACGGTCAAGCCTGGACACCGCTAAAGGTCGGCGGAAGTCACGACCAGTCCTATACGCTTCCAGACGAGTTCGAGACCGTCTTGTGCCACGGAGCGTCATCCGAGCCTTTTATTTCCTTCATTTTAATACATAAATCTTGTTTCTTTCACATAATAATAACGGCCAATGCAAATAACATTTTTTTTTAATAATAAAAAAATAAAAATAAAAAAATATTATGCTAATCCGTCTCTTAATCATTTATCATTGGTTTCTACGATTTTTATCTACTCACGAGACAAGTATTTTCGTCATTCACACTTTTTATTCATTCACTAATCAACTGTTGTATAAGGTGAATGTTGTTACGCGCAAATTTATCTTTCAATATAATGTGCAACATATCGCTCGTCGTACCCAAGCTTGTCTCATAGTCAGAGAAAAGTCGGGCGTGTCACGCACGATTTCCAGTAGATTATTCCTGTAAAGGTCAGACTCGAGATTGTTTGAGAAAAATTGTTTTTATAATACACCGCACCGACCATATCTGTGGATATTTATTTACTTGTTATGGAATAATTTCATAAAATATTCAACATTTATTATTATTATGATTATTATTTTTCATTTTTTATTTTTCATTCTTTATTTTCTATTCTTTATTTTTTTATTTTTTATTTTTTACCTTTTACTTATTTTTATTTTTATTTTTTTGAATAAATTGGTTAATAGAAATGAAATCACAAAAAGGAGACAATAAATAAATAAATAATTGATTAACTTATTTGTGTGGATTGGCCTGCAAGTTTATTAATTTGTTTTTTTTTGCATTGGAGACGAAAGAAATCAGTTGGAGACAAAATTATTATTATTATTATTCATTTTTTATTTTTTATTTTTATTTTTTTGAATAAATTTGTTAATAGAAGTGAAATTACAAAAAGGAGAAAATAAATAAATAAATAATTGATAAACTTATTTGTGTGGATTGGCCTGCAAGTTTATTAATTTGTTTTTTTTTTGCATTGAAGACGAAAGAAATCAACAATTACCAGGGAGAGGAAAGACATTTTTGGGGGATAAAGGTGGCAAAACGGAAGTGGGGAATCCCGTAATGAAATCGTGATAAAACTTTTAATGCCGGATGAATTTCCGTGTCAAGGAATTGTAAGTGTGATGTTTCCGAGCTGGTGAACATCGCGGAAACAAAAAGATTGACAAGAAAAAAAAAGAAAATAAAAGAAATACATCGTCAAAGCTCTCACTCGTGACGTTACATGTCAAGAGTCGTAACGAAAGTGTTTAATGGAGATTTAATTGTTTGATAGGACGTGAGACAAATAGGGAAGGAAATTAGGAAGAGTTGAAATTTGGAAAAATTTTGATTGATTTTTGTAGAAATCGTAAAACATTCGTTGGTTACGTTGCTGTGAAGATTTTTATTGTTTTATTGTTCTTATTTTTTTTTTTTTTATGGATCATTGTACATTGAATTTTGTGCTCAGTGCACAATTTAAATGCAATTTAACCGGAAGTCGAGACAATCTAGAGATTTAATAAAAAATGAAATATATATTATCAGGGAACATAATAAAATAAATATTTAGAAACGTGAGCTTTATCAAGTCGTTATAGTGTTCCGTGTTGGGTGGAAATTTCATCCAATAACCTGTCCCCCGTTACAACAGCCTCCACGGGGCTTAAAGGTGTAAAATGTTAAATTTATTCGAGCGTGACGTCTATGCTTGGGTTTTGCTTTATTATTGTATATTGTGTAATCAACTATTGCGACAGGATCCTACGGAGTTTATTAGCTCCCTGTTTATTATTTATTTTTATTCATTTTTCCATTTTTTATTATTTATTCAACATTATTTTTCCTATTTTTATACATTTTTCTCATTATTTATTTAGTGTTTTGCTATTTAACATTATTATTTATTAGTTGATCATTTTTATTGATTTACAAAAACCGTATGGACAAAAAAAAATTGCAATTACTTTTCAAACGATCTTGACTGGCTTTTAAGTCGATTGATTTAAGTGTCGAATAATTAAGTGTTTGTTTTTGAATAAAAAATTAATGAGTATTTTAAAAGTGATAATTTGTAGTCGAGAATATTATTAAAAGGATTTTTTGCACTCGTCGATAAATTCAATAATCGATGGAAACTTTGGAATCAATGATTCATTAAAAAAATTGGATTAATTAATTGTTAAGTGAATGAAAATTGATTTGAATTTTTTTGAAATATCAATTTTTTTAAATTATTTAATCGTATCAACTTTCTTTTGTATTTTCCAATGGTTAGCGTCAAATTTCTTTTTCTCAAGCTCTGCTATGTTTTAGCATCAGGAGTGTATTGAACTGGCAATTTGTCGAGTTAATGTCCAGCACTTCCCTCTATTCCCGAAGTTACTCATGCAGGGATAATTATTCGCGAGTCAAGCATACCCAACGTGCTACACTAACATTTAAACTTTGTGTATATAAAATGCATCGCGTGTCTCGTGTATGAGGAAAAGAAAGAAAAGAAAGAAAAGAAAAAAAAAGATATATATAAAAATATAAAGAAACGAGGAAACGTTGAAAGGAAGAATTTCGACGTCCGGAAAATGTTCCACGCTCTTTGGCCGAAGTCTTTAATTTGGGGAGGAATAGGATTGCAAAATAAATCGGTATTTATCGAAAGTGAAATCGGTAGTGAAAATTTGAATGCGTGGATCGTCGTCGTTCTCTCGACGTCTCCGACGAGGACGACGATAAAACTAAATCGATAGACCCACCTCTGACATACTTTTATTTTCGTTTCTCAAACTCGGGCCCAAAGTTTTTCGTTATTCCCTGAGGCAATTACCACGAGAATGGTAATCGGGAAAGTTCTTCAGTCCAACCGGTTTTTAATTTAGTAGAAAATATATTAAAATCTCTTTATGTCGCGTTGACAATAAAATCGGTTGGAATATTGTCGGGAACGAACTGATCGATTTTTCGATCCCCGAAAGATCGTCGATCGAAAGTAACGCGATACCTCGTTAAAAATGGGCCTTTGTTAGAATCAAAATAAAAAGTCAAGCCGCTGCAGTGAGTCTTAAAAGTAGAAAAAATATAAATAAATCTGTTGGCCTCGAGATCGGTTAACGAAATGATAAAATCAAAGGCAAGAAAAAGAAAAAACTATTTTTAACGATCCAGGAATAAAAAAGAGCGAATAACAATAATGAAAATTTAAGACTTTCGAACTCGAGGACAACTGGATCGGTTGTTGGATATTTTAACGAAGCCGATCGAGTATCGAGGCTGAAGATATATTAGAATAACATTAGGAGACCTGTCGCGAACACTTTCCTCCTTTATTTATTGTCGCGCGGCAATTTATGTGCTGATAAAAAAGCAACAACAAAAAAAACAACAACATTTCAGCATCAAAAAACCTTAATTGGCTGTTGTCTCGATGGGAAAGATCGGTAAATAAGAAAAACACTAAGAAATTCAACCGCGAGACAGATGATGCGATAGTTAATGAGGAAAAGAAAGGATTTCCGAGCGTATCACCGATCTGTCGAGCTCGGACAAACGATTGTTCAAAAAGTAAAACTCTATTCTGACATCGGTAATGTGTCTCTCAACTTAAAAATTTCTCCAAACTACAAAGATTGATCGAGTAAAAAAAAAAAACAACAACAACAAAGTAGGACACGTGGAAAGTTTTTATTCGATGACACAGCAAAGATCGGTTAAAAAAATCGGTTTAAAAAATATAAAAAGGTTTAAAAAACTCGAAACTTTTTAACATTTTCTCTAAAAGTACCTCAAATTCTTAACATTTTTATAAATTTCATTAATACGAAACAAAAATCTGTTGAATATAAAAATATAATAAATTACAGCAAAATAATAATAACAACAACAACAACAATAATAATAATCAAAATAATAATAAAAATAAATGTCAGGTGAGCCAACATTGAAGAACCGTAATCAGCCGGTCGGCTGGTGCGGTAATTCTAGAATATATTACGAAGCCACGATCTCGGTCAAAGACACGAAATCCAAGCGACGTTTAATGATTCTTCTTGCCACTATTTTAATGAATTATAAACAACGAATAGGGCAAATATGAAAAAAGATCGGTAAGGATCGTTTATGTTATTGTTTATTATGATTATTTATTTATTTATCAAGTGACTTCCGGTTACTGAGATTTGTTAAGAGTACAAAACGTCTAATATTTTAATTTCTCCTCGTTACCCCATATTCACCGGGTTCTCATTGAGCTCGGAAACGCGCAAACGTTGCGCGCGAGAGTCTCTCGACCGTATGTCAACTTTCCCGAAGATCGGTCTCTCCGACTCGCCGATTTTCTACACTGGCGTTCATTTTTATTTGTAATGTGAGTGTGAAATGTTTTTTTTTTTCCATTTTTTTCTTTTCGAAATAATTGACGGAATGAACAATTAATCAAAACTCAATGAAATGTGGATTTAAAAAAAAATGATGACGTTTTGATGGAGAAACATTTTTTTTTCAACCACGTGCAGACGTTTAAAAAATTGTAATAAAAGTTTGAAATAAATGTAAGAAAAATTTAGATGCAAACCTTGTTCGCTATTTCAGCGACTCCTTCTTGTCTAATCCCTCATGAAGATTAACCGATTGTCAACACATCAAAATAGCACTCAACTGCCACTGTCAAATTCACTGATTTTCTTGTTAATTATTTTAAATGTTCGAAAAAAATTTCAGGCCAAACCAAAATCCACTTCACTACTTTTTTTCTACTTTCAAATTTAATCGTAGAATGACGAGGAAAAAATAAGGTATTTATTATTAATAATTAACAAATGAAGAGGAATGGTTTTTCTCGGTCTGGTCTCTCGCTCGGTACCTGAGCACGTTCTATTGGCCGTTTCGTTCCTCAGCTCCCGGCTGGAGAACTGCTTACTCGTATCAAGTGGAAAACACCAGTATAGCTCAGACAGACACTCACACGAAGCTATAAAAAAAAAGGAAGAAAAAAGAAAGAGAGAGAGAGAGAGAGAGAGAGAGAGAAGAAAACAAACTTGTACATAATACAGACATAAAGAACATGAACACGAATGGATACTTACACACAAGGGTCCCAAGAAGTCTGAGCTTTCTACAAGGGGTTTAAGAGAAGGGGAAAGGAGAATAAAATGGGGGGGGGTCTCTTGGGTACAAAATGGGGCCCCATAGGCGTAAGAAATTTCTTCGCTCAGTTTCTTGCACCTTTTTTAACATGCCCCCTTCTCCGTCTTCCACGAGTTCCCTTCACCGAATGTTGAAACGCACAAGGATACCAGAGGGGGGCCCCCCGGATTTTTCATTTTATTTTATTTTCTTTTTAACTTACAATGGCGTAGAAATTTGTCCATTTTTATGGTTTTGATAACTATATGGAATATTTTTTTTTCAGTGAATCTTTTCGGGGGCCCGTTTTTAAACCCCTTTTTACTCTTGCCCCCCCCCCCCCCCCCGCCTCTTTTTTTCATTCTTCTTACAAACGTCTTTTACTAGGTTTCGGGGAATTGCAATATCCTCAGAATTGCATCGCTACGAAATAATGAGATTTGTATGAATCCGATGAGGACAGGTGCACGAACGAGTTTCGAAGGTCGTTCAGTGTTGTGCCCCCCTCACCCCCTTTGTGTTGTGATCGAATCTCTGTATCGAATTCCTCTATTGATTCACTTTTTTTTTATCGCCTTATTTTTGTTTTTTGTTTTGTTTTGTTTTGTTTTCAGTTGTTCTGGGAGTAATTGATTTATTTTTCATCAAATTAATCAGTAATTAGTTGTTTCTGAATTATGATGATTTGAGATTTTGGAGTTTTTCGAAAAAAAAAAATTTTGGGAAGGTCTCGATGCAGGGCAATATTTTTTTTCAACCTTAATTCAATCATTAAATCATTAATTTAATAATTGAAAGTAAATTTTAAAAACTGCTAAATAGGCCTCCATTTTTTCGACAGAAAAATCAGGAAAACTGTGTTTTTCTTCATTTTCGACATTTTTGTGGCCAATTTTTTCGACAATATTCGATTTTTTTATTGGTCGTTACGAAATGACTAAAAAGAAAGGTTTTTAGGGTTCTTTCACGAATATTGCAAGTTCCTCGATGTTTTGAATCAGAATTCATAAGTTATTTGAAGAAGTATATTTAAAAATTCAAAAAATTTCGATCCTTTCACTTTAAAGTGCTGTTCGCATCGTAAAAATTTACATACCTGGAAAATCACTCAAGTTCTACCTTCGTTTTCGATCAGATTTTTCGAGAGAATATTTAAAAAAAATTATTTCCCAGGGGATTGTTAACAAAAATTTGACAAAGTGGCTCAAAATATTGTCGTTTTTCGGTGTTTTGGCTTCATTTCACATTCAATTTTGCAAGGGAAATCCGGAAAATATGGTCAACTAATTTTTATTTCGTTTCTCCATTTCATTCTTTGCTCTTCAAGTTTGATTGACAGGTGCCCGCGGGAAGGTTGGATTTGTGATGAATGACGTTCCGCACTGTTGTAGTCTTCCGTGTACAAAATAATTGTCGCAGGTCATGAGTTTACCTCAAAGATCCATTAAAGAGTTTCGGTACAAGTAACCATTTTATTCAAATTTCTACAGTACGTTCTTCGATTTATCCTGAATATGTCCTCCAAGTTTCAAAACGATTGTCTACACCGTTTCCACAAAATTCTCAAATGAAACGTCACTTTTTAACACAGAGACGTGCCTACGCTGTCCCTAAACTTCAGTTTTGTGCATAAAACAATACGAAAAAATGTAAAAAAGGTTATAAAAAACTGTCAAACCACTGAAAATATCATTAAAATTATGCCACCAGAAAATGAAATAATTCGTCTACATAGTTTATTAATTATTCATTTTTTTGTCAGTGAAAACGATCAATTTTTCAGTAATCATGTAATTTTTATACGAAATTTTGTTGTGTCAAGTTAGCACTTTGCTTGAGAACAATAGAATTTTGCCCCCTGATTCGTCCTAAAAATAAACTGAACCATTTAATTGTATGACTTGTACCGAAACTCCTTAATTCAGAATTGTTCAAATATTTTCTCTTGTTGTTGCATCGTCATGAAATAATGCAACGTCGATGAGAATAACGATACATCAAAATTCCTGCGAACGCCCACTGACATATGCTCCTCAGACTTTTATTTTTTATTATTTTTATTTTTATTTTTTTTGAAAAGTGCACTGCGTAGGAAGGTTCACCATTGTTAGTTAAAAGTCATGGAGACTTTAGAGAAATGTAGAAAAAATCCAGTTCTTTGTGTTTTAAAAGATCGTTTGGAAAGATCGACACTTGACTTTTCCTCAGCACAAGAGAATGCGTAACTTTGCGAAAAAAAAAAAATCGAACAATTGTTATTTTCTTATCGAGAAATACTTCGTGTTATTTGAGATTTTCAAAAAATCGTCAACATTGTTTAAATCTTGTCCTAAAATTGTAGTTAATTATTTAAAAAACAAAATGTTTGATAAAAATTTGTATGTATCGGGAAAAAAGATCGACGAGCGTACTTTTTCATTCGTTTGTCGTTCTCGTTTTTGAACGTCACGACTTTCTTCGGCGCCACGATTCTTCCCGGAGTGGCCTTAAGGACGACCAGTCTCTCATTTGAATTTTTTTTTTGTCGATTTTTTCATGTATTTTTCCCTTTTTTTTTTTGTTGATTTTTTTGTTTTTGTTTTATTCGATTCTTGCATACGTTTCGACGGACAAGAAAATAACGAAGCAAAACATTCAGCCCTCCGGGTGCGGTAGCCCCTTCAAGGCTAACATTTGCCCCCTCTTTGTTCAATCAAACGGCATTAAATTCTTCGAGTATTTATTTCGATCTGACGTTTTGTTTATTTTTTATGAATTTTTCCAGCCAATAGTAACGACAGTTTATAATTTTTTATTTCAAAAAAAAAATTGTTCCAATTTGTTATAAATAATCATTTGTTTATAAACAAATAAACGAAAAACTATGTTCTTTTGTTTATTTGTTAAAATCAATTTATTTGGGTCAATAAAGAATTGAAATCACGAGCGTGCTGAAAGTTTTTGTTGAAAGTGTATCAACCGAAGATATTTCGGCGCGGTTTTAAACGAGAAAAGACGTCGAAAGAGAGGAAAGAGGGGAAGGAATCGGTTGAGCATGCGATCGCACCGATTCTCGGCCACTCACTTTCTATTGCCCAATCGTGCCAAGAAATTGCCAACAACGTGTACTCGACATCCATTTAATCGTGTGTTTTATTCCCTCCTAATCTTTCAATCGAATGATCGATCAAACTTCATCAAAAACATCATTTCCATTTCCATGGAAAATTCATTTTATTGAAAATTTTCCCATTTTATTTCGTCAAGAAGAATTTTTTTTACATTTTCCATTATATCGACGTTGAGATTTTGTTTTTTTTTTCTAAATGGCAGTTTGGACCACACGAAATGGCCGTTAAAAACCATTCGATTGTTTATTTATTAACAATAAAGTCGTGCTCAAACATATTTATTGACGATTTCCAGGATTTAGACTTTTTATCGACCGATTTTTCCAATGATTTTGCGCGAGAGCTTCGCGATTCGTCCGTCAGGATTGTCGATAATGTAGGCAACGTTTTTATCGATCGTCGATAATCTAAATTTTTGTCATTTCTATAGAAATTTTGTCGGTAACACACGTTCTTCATCTATCGATAAAAATTTAGTTAAAAAAAGATTGTTTTTTTTTATTTTCTTTTCTTTGTTTCATGGTCTTTTGTTATCGTATTTATTGAAAAATTTACAATTATATTCTGTTGCCTCGAGCATCTCTGTAAAGATCGTCATTAACACCGTAAAGTCTCGGCGAATCCGCACAATCGACCTGTCAATATAAAAAAATATTAAACGATCATTATTTTTTTCGAAATTGAACAAATGAATGAACTTTTTTTTGGCATTTTTGTTCGTTTTGACTGGAAATTCTTTTTACCTTGAACCACCAATCACAGACGCGTACAGTTTGACTGAAAACCGTGCCATTTGGGCAGAGAAAACTAAACATTCTTCCATTTGGTAAACACCAATGCCAGGCTTGACATCGAGTCTCGGGATCGGCGTAGTAACCGGGCAATTTTCCTTGGCACGTGAATCCAAGACCTAAGGGCACCGTGTTGTAAATTGGATAATCGACTCCAGGTCGATAACCATCGACTTGCTAAAAAAAAAAAAAACATAAAAAAATTGAAAAAAATGAAAAATACAAAAATAAAAATAATAACACTACGAAAAAATGAGAAAATTGAATTGGAAAAAACTGGAAACCAAATATTTTAACCTCTTCGTCAATCGTGTCCTGAAACAATTCTTCTTCGAATGAAAAAAAACAGAATATTTTTTTTACGTCGTAAAATTTTCATCACAACATTAACCTTTGGTTGTCACACTGGGTCAATTTGACCCGGACCCAAAAGTTTGAAGTTTTTGGACAAATTAATTTCGTAAAGTTTTTAGGAGTCTTCAGCACTTTTTTAAATTAGAAAAAACAATTAATTTTGTTCGTCTCGTAAATTTTTTTTTTTTTTTTTTTTTTTTTAAGGTAATTATATTCAGCCACAAGAGTCCGTATAGAAAATGAGGTTTTTTTTTTTACCCTGGGTCATAGAATATTGCACCATAGAGACGATATCGCGAGTTAACCATCCAGCGAGTCCTCGACAATGTCCAGACCGCGTATGGCCGTGTCGATGACTGACCGGAAGTGGAGGTACATTGTTTCGCCGACAAGGCGGATGCGCATCTCCGCGTACGAACTCTTTGTGGCAGATATCTTTCACCTTTATGTGTGTTTTTTTTATCTCTTTTTTGCGATTTTTTTTTTTCCTACCAATTTCCGACGCCCCCTGCCCGACATCCGTACACATAAAAATTTTCTTATTATCCCCGAAGGATCGTAAAAATTAGACAAAACTTAAGAGCTCCCATAAAAAGTGTTGCAAATTGCATAAGTATTGTGAAATTTAGAAAAGTCGATTTTTCCACTGATTTGGGTCGAAAAAATCGTACGAATTTAAACATCGACTTGAAGTTTCGTAAAACAATTTATGTTCACGTTCCAGTTGAATATTTTTTTCTATTTGTTCACTAATAAAAGATGAAAAAAAAAAGAAATAGGTCAACTTTGATGAAAAATTGTCTATCGATAGATTTTGACAGATTGGAATTTTTTTTTTTTCTTCAAATTATCGTAACAGGAAAATTGTTGATGTTACTTAAGAATTTAATGATAATTAATCAATTAACGAGTTGGACCCGCGAAAAAAGTCAATCGATAGATTTTGACAGTTCGGACTAAAAAAAAAGTCGATTTTTTGATCTCCATAAATTTTGGCTAATCAAATGTGTCAAAAAAATCATTCAAATTAATGCCCACATTCCAGTTGAGTATTTTTTGTCCATTTGGATGCCAAAAAGATGAAGAAAAAAGAACAGAAAATAGTTTAACTTCAACAACAATTTGTCAATCGATAGAATTTGACAGGTTGGACTATTTTTTTTCTCAAAATTATCATAATAGAAAGATTGTCGGTGTTACTTAAGAATTTAATGATAATTAATCAATTAACGTGTTGGTTACACGAGGAAAGATACGAGAGAGATAAGTTTCACTCGTTTGTCATTGTTGCGCGATAAACCGTGAGAAACTCGTTCAGATGTTCGTGCATAAATATACATATACGAAAAAAAAAAAAAACACCAACAACAATGTGTATAAAAAAAAGATTGCAAAAAAAAAAAGACGAAACTAACAATGGCATAAGACAATAATCGCGTTTGCTTACGATGAATAAACACACGCACATGAATAACGCGCTCGCGGGCGCGAATAATATTCGTAAATAAAAATGTCTGCCTCCGTGACACGTACGTTTCAACTTTCATCTCAATCTATGTCACGAAAATTCTCGTAGTTGTGCAATTTCTCACTCGTAACATCTCATCCTTAATGTGTGAATTCACGCAATACAGACCGCGTCGTCGTCTCGCAATAGCGATCAGAGAAAAGAGATTAATTTTCACTCACCGCCATTGTCTGGTACAGCAGCGCCATCCCAAAAAGTAAAGCTCCACAGACAAATTGATACCTCGAAATCATCTGAAAAAAAGAAAAAAAAAAAAAAAAAAAAAAACAAACCACGTTAACACAAATGTTCACTCGAGTAGATTCCGAAAAAAATTGTTTTATTAATAAATATTAAAAAATAGAGAATTGATGGACTGTTGAAAACTCGAGGTGGTAGTAAAAATCCTTTCGAAACAGTGGCTTCCTTTGTGCAACGTCAAAAATTACGTAAAAATTCGAATAAAAAGACTTTTGACTGAAGTTTTCATTGATCAAATGTCAAAAAACGATTGAAAAACATTAAAAAAAACGTATCTAATGAAAATTCGAATAAAAAATTGATCCCGAAGCAGAATTTTTTTACGAACCTTGGAAATCAATGAAATCCACAAAATCTTGGACTAATTTATTGTCTCGTACATTTATCCAACTTTGAACGTTCGATCGAAATAAAAATAGTTTTTTGATTGAAGATTTATTCGTCTTTTGTTGTTGTTTTTTGTTTTTTTTTTGTTTATAAGAAAAATAAGAAATTAGAGAAGAGACGCGACGAGGCTCCTCGTTGGAGATACGTTTGGAAGATGTTTGCCAAAGTGTTGTCTTGTTTGGGTATATATATGAGCTAAGGCTGAGATGTTCCGGGGGAGAAGACCTGAGAGACCCTCGGTCTTGGGGCTCCCACAGAAGAGATTCAACACCCCACCAAATTCACGCCCCCACATCTTTTGACTCCTCTCTCGCGTGTAACAGCTCTGCGAATAAAAAAAAAACGAAGAAGAAGAAGAAGAAGAAGAAAGAAAAACGTATCACGAAACAATTCAACTTAACACACGAACATTTCTCTCCTTCCATTTTTCATTGTTGCTGAAAGTGGGAGACCCGGGGCATCTTCATCCTAGTCAACAATTGCGCAATCCTCGGTGCTCTTACAGCCGTGAAAATACACTTGGTCGTAATAGCTCCCCGGTGCTTGGGCACAACGGGCTCATTAGAGGGTGAACGCATCTTCGTTACACTTGGACAATTCCACTGTGCCAATATGTTAATGAACACCTCACCAATCAATTCATTCTTTTGTTTTCAACAACAAAAAAACATACAAAAAACACTTTTTTTCTTATAAAATAAATTATTTGGCTAAGATTAATTGTTGGCTTGGAAGACTGTCAAATATTGTTTTGTTTTTTTCTTTGTTTAAAGTATTTTTATTTGTGTTCCAGAGTTTCATTAGTTTTAGGGAAATTCAACTTAATATGGAACATGGAAGTTTAATTAATTCGATTTTTGTAAAATATTTTTATTCTTTGGGTCACTTTAGATGTTTATTTTTTAATCTTTGATTAGAAAAAAAATAACAGCTTTTTTATTTTGATATCAAATCAAAGATTATAATTGTCAGATTGGAAGACAGACAAATTGTTTTGTTTTCCTATTCTTTTTTATTTAAAGTATTTTTATTAATGTTTGGGACTTTCATTAGTTTTATGAAAGTTCAATTTATTGTTACAAAGACTTATTTTCGATTTTTCAAAAATATTGTTATTCCGTAGTGTCACTTTTTATGTTTATTATTTTTTTGCAAAAATTGATTCATTGAAAACGTACTGCAATTATGTGAAACAAGAATTTCTCAATCATTAAATCTCGTGTTAACTGATTTTGTAAAAATTCCAGTCATTTTTTGTCCTTCCATTAATTTCTTCACATTGTGACATTTCTTCTGATATTTAGCTAATTAATTATTTGTTTTTTCAGCGTAATTTCACTTTTATGTGAACTATTTATTATTCAAGCTCAAATACGAGAAAACTCATGAAATGACAACTTTTGGAGATGAAAAAAAAATCATTAATTAGCTCCTGAATAAATGAATGTCTAATAAATTATTAAACAATTGTTACAATGGATAAATAATTAATTATTTTTGCGTCAAACAATAATGAATTCAAGTCGAATAATGTGAGATTATGACGAAAATAAATATGACATAATATACTACGAAAAAAATAATGAATCATAATTCCAAAAATAAAATCTTAATTAATTCACATTTGCTTTATAGTCTGGAATTAACCAATTTCTCAAAATCTTTCGAGGATACGATCTATCGCGTTATTAAAACGAAGCAAAATAAAGGTAACACGTAATTTCATTTCAAATGTGATCTTTCCGGAGGTTTTTTTTATCGTCGAAATGAGATCTAAAAAAAAAAAAAAAAAAAAAAAATTAAAGATTCGTTCAGGATCCTTGGCGATGATCCGATATCGTGGAAACGTTTTTTGTTTCATTTCCGAAGGTTGTTTCAAAAAATGAGCTTACGTTGAAAATTGTTACGAAAACGATTGAGCGATTAAAAAATATTTGAATTTCTGTTTTTCTCAAGTCGATCGATTTCTCATTCTTTATTTTTTTTTTCTACTGACCAACGTTTTTCGTTGCAAAAAAAAAAAATATAAAAATGCTGTAACGACGCAGGGGAGTAAGAAATAAATTCAGTGGATGCAATAATCTCGCGGTGGGAAATTAAATGAATTCCGTAGCCTCGTCGTTAATTAAATATCGAGGCACACGAAACTCGACATAAATTCACAATTCCACTTCGTGATTTTATTGTTGATGTTAAAAGTATGACGAGACGGGATGAGATCGTCCGCAAGTTGCGCGATCTCGTGAGACATTTGTCGTATTGTTACACTGTTACATTTCTTTTCTTTCTATAACAACAATAATTTTTATAATAATAGTAAATAAATAAATAAATAAATTTATAAATATCTGAATAAATGAATGCAAACTGCTGTTCACGAAAATTATCAAATTTAATTACAATCACGAACACAATGATTACGATAAATTTCTATTAATTATTTTCTTTTGACATATTTTACGACAAATATTTCGAAATTTACTAAATTTTAATTATTTTTGGTTTGATTGTATCTGGATTTTTTTTTTAATGCAATTCACAGTCAAAATGTTGAGTAAATGAATTTTCTTGATTTTTTATTCATTATTATTATTATTATCATTATAATTATTATTATTTTGGTTCAGACGAAAATGAACGCGATAACCGCGATTATCTTTCGCGTGGGAATTGTGCTGGGCGATTCGAGCCCAGGGTGTCAGTTACTTTCGTAAGATCGCTCTTGCCATCAGTAATTATTTCACGAGGATGGACGCTTTTACAAAATCCCGATTCATTCCGTCGAATCGTAAAAGGCGAGTGAATTTTTATTAGTATTGAGAAATCATTGATTTACTTATTACAAAGCAATAAAAATAATGGCTGAGTGCGAGAACAGTGATTAATTGCAGTTTGCATTTATTTAGAGGGGTCGTCGAACGAGGCATAAAAATATTGCATATGAATAATTGCATTTTATTCACTATAAAAGTGTAATCATGAAATTGCAGTGGATTTTCTTTCAATTATTTTAAAATTATCGCTGTACGTTGTTTCCTGGGGTCGTGCGCGGTCATTAAAAAACATGATTTTGTAGGTCAAATGAATTTTCATATCTTTGTCACTGGGTCCAAAGACGATCAAATGAAATTGATCGAATCGGCCTTTTTATCAGTACGAAGTAATTCTAGTCCTTCTAGTCCCCGCGTCCTCAGATCGCTGCTGATAGAATGCTAACGTCGTGCCTCTCGTTTCTCGCTTCTCGTCATACTGTCGTTTTACTACCGAAGTCGATGTCCCACATTTAACCAACAGTTACCGGCACGCAGCAACGCGAGACGCACCACGCAAGCCATTCAAATAGACAGAGAGCTAAAGGCCCGCGTGTGCAGACATTTCGTATTAATATCATTGAGATTAATTACAAGGCCCAAAATGAGAAATAATACTGAAAAACAATGCGTCATATAATTGAGGCTTCTGGTTAAAAAAATAACTGAAATTTTGGGCCTTATACGCGAGCAAGGCCCAAAAAGTTCGTAAGGCCCAAAATATTATAAGGCCCAAAAAGGATCATAAGGCCCAAACTCGATAGGGCCCCGGGAACGAAGATTTTCAAATCATCGTTCGTATACTTGAGTCGAGATTTCATCCTAGGCCTTACCGGGCCCTTCACCACAGGCCCAAAATAATATTTCTGGGCCTCAACGAATTGAGAAAGTTGTGTTTGCTCGTCTTCACCATTCCATCACGTACAAAATTCAACGAGAATCTGATCTCATTCCGTGAGCTCCACAAGGTCCACTAGCCGATATCGTTCGTTGGGCCTAATTTCGATGCGGAGAAGGGGAAAACGAGCTCCGAGCAAAGTGTTACGTGGTCGAGGCAAGAGCAGTACGAAGATACATCGTCCGCGACTCATGCCCGCAGTCAGGTACGAAGTTCCCTTTCCCTGGCACAGTTGGCACTAGTTGCGCCGGGGCCCGTCAGGCCCACTCTGACTTTTTCCCGCGCTATATTGTTTACGGAAACCGCTCTCCTCGGGACGGAGGGGAGGGAGGCCGGGCAAGGAATTTCTTAGCGGTATCACGGCCGTGGACACCGACACGAGAATCTAGGCAAGTTTACACTTGGCAATTGATCGCTCGAGAGGCCCTGAACTCTGTGATTTTTCTGTGTTGACAATTGCCGATCGGTTAACTCCCCCCCTCCCCCTAAAAAAACGAGTGTTTTTTTTACTAAATTGGGGCCTCAAGGCCCTCGGATCGAGATCCTCAAGTTCGAGGCTCTAATTAAATTAAAATATTCGTCATCCGTTGACACTTTTTTTCTCAATCCTTCGTTAATACTCAGACTTCAATATTTACAAACAATTTTTTTTTTTTTTTTTTTCATAAATTCATTAAACAAACATTTTTTTGATAATCTCCAACGGTCAATTGATCGACGTTCCCCCGTTGGCAGCAAAAGGGCACGCATCGGTGAATACAAAAAAAAAAAAAAAGACGAACTGTACGTCAGTGCGAGGAACTTCCGGTCGTTTGGTCGCTCACAGAATAATATTCGATACAGCGCAAAGTTTACTCTTCTTCTTCGTCACTTCCTGCATCCCGGGTAATTGTTACATTTTGCCGGCACGCCCATGAACACGGACACAAACACTCGATATGAAAAGGAAAATATTTCAACATACACGCAGCTTTTTTTTTTAACATATGTGTCGTTTTTTCGCGGATGTGGTGCACATACAACGAAAGTTATAAATTAAACTGACGACAAACAATAGTCACAAATAATAAATAAATAGATCGTACTCGCCGCGTGCAAAGATATGCGGAATACAATACGCTTCATCGTGCGTGACAGTGATCTCGTATTATGGTTCGTTGCACTTTTATTTCGAGTGTCGAAATCCCCTTGTTTCGTTTGTTCCTCGGAAATTATTGTTTTTTATCCTTATTCGTTATTGAGTATGAGATATTTATTTAACAAATTGTTGCTAAAACTTCCGGAAGACACGATCCAGGAAACTAATTTTTTTGATATTTTTAAGTAAACAATAACATTTTGTTCTCGAACAATGTTTCTTTATATTTTTTTATCATTTTGGTTGGATTTTTTATTTTCCGAGTAATTTCTTTGGTATTTGTTTTTTTTCGTTAATGTTTACAAATAAAATGAATAACTTGTTTCATGCTATTGTGCAATTTAATTTTGTATCATTGTATGCCCAGAAATTGCAAAATTTCTGAATATTTTTTGCAAGTTTAAAAAATAAATGAAACAATTAAAATGACCTTCAAGGGAGTCCTATCGTTATATCGTTTTCTTAAGATTTTGTTGAAAATTTGGATAAATCTTTTTTAATGTCATACCCACGTGGGTAATTAATTTTAGAAGCTTTCACCAAGCGGAACGTTCGGATATTTATTGGTTAAAATCACAATTTTTGGAAGTCTCTCGTAAGAGCTCGTGTCAAAAGTTACATTTTTATCAATAAATATTTTGGGTCCTACATGGCGAAGCCTTCTAAACTTTGCATAAATTTTAATGCAACATCGAAGAAGCTACATTTAGTTTTTCAAAAAAATCTAAAGAAAAAAATGTTGGCAATTTTTGTAGTTATCCAGCAAGTACATATGACCTTGGATGACCTTGAATTTGGAGTATGTTGTTCTTCAGTCAATTTACAACAACTTTTCTTTATTAACTTATGGCCGCAAACCATTTTGTTTGTGAGAAAAACTGAAAAACAATATTTCGATATGAATGTCACGATAGAACTACCTTAATAAATAAATTTTCGAATGAATTTTCTATTTTTTGATTTAAAGATTTGAAACAGTTCGGTCGACTTGGAAAGTCATTTAAAATACACTCACCTTTTACTTCCTTACACCTGTAACGGACAGTGCATAATAATGAGAAACACGTTTTGTATAATCGTTGGTTCACCTGACTCATTTCCTGACCTGGTGGAATATATTTTCATATCAACTCTGCTTCCCTGGGAATATTCACGTTTATCTCACACCTGAGAACGAAAATCTCCACAGGAAAAATTATGCAATAACAAATAAATATTTATTTAAAATATTTTTAATAATGAATCATTAATTATTATTTTTTAATACAAATTAAAAATCTAATGAAATATTTAGAAAAAGAAAAATATACAAATAACAAAAATAACAACAAAAAAAATGATTCTGTTTTCTTTCGTATTGAAAAATGAATTGAAAAAAAAAGTTCTCTACTATTTTTTTTTTTTTTTTTGTAATTAAGAAGTTTTTTAATTAACTCGAAATTCTCGATGTTTTTAATCGACGAATTATCCCAACGGACCACATGGGCTTGAATAACGGTTACGAAGGGCGAACTAAAGGTTTAACGTTCGTAGGGCCCCAAATGAGAAGGGAAGGAAAAAGAAGGTGAAATAAGTGTATAAGAAGGAGCTCGAAAGTTATATAAAACTGGTCAGGTGCAAGGTGCAGCACGTGCTCGAGGCTCGACAGCTGGTTTCCGGTTCTTTCCCCCTCCACCATTTTTTGCTTATTCCCACTCCAATTCTTATTATTATTACTTTTTTTTTTCATCTCAATTTAACGCTACGATGCAGTTCAACATTTTGAGTCGTAACTGAAGAAAAAAAAAATGTTTTAAATAATTTTATCGAACCAAAAATTGGAAGAAAATTGAGATAAAAAATTGAATTTATCTCAAAATATTAACATTTGTAGATTTCTTGTAAGATTTAATTTTTAAATATATTTTTATTAATAAAATTATAATAAATAACGTAATAATTTGAAAAATTATATTAATAAATAATTATTGTAACAAATAATGAAATAATTTGAAAAATCCTCATTTTCAATCACGAAAGAAACATTTTTTTCTTTGGGTCATTCTTGCAATTATATATTTTTTTAGATTTTTATTTAATTTTTGAATAATCGATAGAAAAATTAATAATTTAATGACAGACAAGTTCAATCGATCGGTTCGTTGAATATTTTTTCGTCATTCGCTCATTACATCCACAGGTGAATGCATAATAAACCGGTGATCCCACAGCTTGTTTTTATAATTAAACGAACGATAAAAAATGCAGGATTTTAAGTGAACGGGAAGAGAGAGAGAGAGAGAGAGAGAGAGAGGGTGGGGGTAGAATTTACGAAGCATGACGAACATAATCGTGTTTCGAAGAGTGAGGTTGTATTTCACTTCACCTGCTGTAATTCTGTGAAAAAAAAAAATGTCAGTTTTTTTTTTATCTCGAATTTTTCATTTTCACACCTCGAGTGATTAAAATGAAATGAAATGTTTTTTTTTTCGTAGATGACGTTTATCGGGTGCTGGGGAATTCATGATTTTTTTACATAAATATTGTCAGTGAAAAAAATAATACTAAAAAAGATAATAGTTTAGTGGAAAAAAAAAAAAAAAAAATACTTTTTTCGTATCTTCTAAATTCACCTTAAGTCGCAAATCAAAATTGTGACGTTGGAGAGAAAGAGAGATAAGAACGAAAGCGATTATTTCGAGTGAGACGGTATCAGGTAGCTCTCGTGTTATCGGTGAACGACGAGAGAAGTTGGATTTAGTCTTTGAGGATAGCTCGATCAACGAGGATGATTATTGCATCAATTTAATAAAACGTAATTCATTCAAAATTCATTAAATCAGTAAAAAAAAAATTAGAATTATTATAAAATAACAATAAAATCGTTAAAATTGTGTTGAGTGATCCAAAGTGTCAAGAAATCGTTGACTAAAAACCCATGGATTTAAATTTTCAAGAAATAAATGTTTTATTAATAATTCATCAATGATGACGAATCAATAAATAATTAAATTAATGCATAATCGAATTTTTCATCGATTCCCCGATCGATGGTCAAGAAATTTCAATTATTTCAATTAAATAAATCATTTTTTATAATTAATCGAACATTTTTGTATTCAGTTTGAAAAAATGGAAGGTGACGAACGAATAAATCATTAAATTAATGCATAATCGAATTTTTTATCGATTCCTCGATCGATATTAAACAAATTTTAATTATTTTAATTATGAAAATAATTAGTTACAATTAATCAAACATTTTTGTATTTCAGTTGAAAAAAATGGAAGACGACGATTTCGGTTTTACGAAAAGAGAGGATAGTGTACTACGAAAAGTGCTTAAAGACTGTGAAGCTAAAGAGGAAAAGAGATTGGTAGTTGATGAGAAGGAAAAAAAAAAATTGGGGGATGAAAATAGTCGTTTGGCAGGTGCTGAGGGCACGGGAACTGAAAAAAACGTTGATGACGGTGGGTCAGTTATACCGGACGATTCCGAGGGCGTGTCCAGTCACGAGGTTGATGGGAGAAACAACAGCAGCGCCGACGACGAGAAGCGCACACCGGAAACCGGAACCGAGGAGCCGAACAAACGATCGTCGTGCCAAACCGAGACCTCAGTCAATCGTCAAACTCCGAACATACCGAACGTCGTTGAATATCATCTCAAAGTTAAAACCAATTCGAAACAATCCAAGGACCAAAGTGAAGATAAACATTTGGAAAATATACAAAACGTGAGTTTATTTCCACTTCGAAGTATTTCAATTTTTTAAAAATATTTTCAAAATCAAATTCCATTTCGATTCTGTTAAAAAAATAATATTTTCATTGATGCTATTTTTTTACAAATATTTTTTTGCTCGAGACAGTTTCGAAGGTTGAGAAGAACAAGAAATTGAATATTAACGACGATTAATTAATTTGGAATTAAATTAAATTTTTATTCTGTCAAAAAAGTGATATTTTCATTGATCCTATTTTTTTACCAACATTTTTTCACTCGAGACAGTTTCGAAGATTGAGAAGAACGAAAAAATTTTTTGGATTGAGAAAAATTGAATTTTCAATGAATCATTTCGTAAATATCCATCAACGATAAATTATAGAAGAAAAAAAATAAAGAATGCGCTTGGGTGTGAAAAATTGAGAAAAATATATAGTGACAGGTGAGAGAATAGCATTCCTTTGATCGTACGTAACGGTGTTATTTGATGAGAGACAATTGCTCAAATTGCATAACTTGTTTACCTTTTCGCGAATGCTTGAGTTAAAATAAAAACGTGTGAATAAACAGAATAAAAACGAAAAATGACAACAATGCACATATTTCGGGAATTCAAATATTAAATAAACAACTGTATTCCGAAGACTCGATAAATATTTAAAAATATCTTGGAACATTTTATTCAAAATTTCACATAAAACCATAAAATAAGATAAAAAAGTTGCTCTTTTTCATTAATTTTTTGATAAAAATATTCAACAATCAAAAAAAAATGATGAATAACGATCGATAACCATTTCCAGGACATAAAAACTCCAAAAAAAAATCAAAATTTCACAAAAAACCATAAAATAATCAAAAAAAGTGGGTTTTGGCCCAAATTTTTTGATAAAAACTACAAAAATCAAAAATATGATGAATAACGAATGATAATAATTTCCAGGACATAAAATCGAGCGAAAAAATGAGGACTGACGTTAAAACGACGCCACTGTCATCACGAAATGATAAAAAAGCATTGTCGAGTAAATTGTCGATGTTGTCGATCGACAAAAACGTATTCGAGGGTTCGACGGACTTGCCGCAAGTGTTTCAAGTGAAATATTTGGGTTCGCACGACGCACGTGGACTGTGGGGAATAAAACACACGCGCAAGCCAGTGGACAACATGGTGGCGTCAGCAAAGTCTTTGCCACCGGACACAATTTTGCCTCTGGTTAAATTGGTGGTTTCCGAGGACGGAGTTTCGCTGCTTCCGATAGGAAAACGAAAATTCGAGGCTGGAATATCGAAAACGTATGCGATCGAATCGATATCGTACGGCGTTCAGGATCTTGTTTACACTCGTGTTTTTTCGATGATCGTTGTGCGTGACAATGGAAATTTTCGTCGCGTTTCGCCCTTCGAGTGTCACGCCTTTGTGTGCGAATCAAAACACCACGCGCGACAGTTGACCTACGGTTTGGCGACGGCTTTTCAAATTTATTCACAAAACGTTAAAACCATGGGAAAAGCTAACGAAACGACAGAAATAGTTAAAAAACGATTTGCCATTGATCTTCGTAGTCCCGAGGAAATAGAAACGGATTTGAATCTTGATTCCGAGGCTTAATGACATTTTATCGAAAGTTTTATTATTTTTAATTCGTTCAAAATATTGTCTATGTGTTTGTTAAATTTTATTGCTATTTTATTTCACCCTTGGCGTTAAGGAATAATTTTGAAGTTGATTTTTTTAAATATAGAGATGAGCAATGACAGAAAAATTGAAATCTACAAAATTTGAAGAAATTCACGAAAATCACTGTAACTTTTTTTCCATTCGAAGCTGGCAGCCCAGCCACCGCTCATTCTCTTCGTTGTGGAATTATCTTCAAATCTGTAACTAGTGTTTTTCGTTTACAGTCTTTTTTTAACAACATGGGAAACTTTAAAGTCAAAAAAATGATGAAAAATTGAATTTTTCGCTTGGCCTTGCCCGAATAAATAATTTATCGGAATTTAACAGGGCCTGCGACCTATTCTGATTCATGGGCTTTATTCCTGTAAAAGATTTATCAAAATTGGTTTCGTGGTTTTCGCGTGAAAAGCGTCCAAACACAATTTTGCAGTTGACTTTTATATAAACAGAGATTTTAAACATGGTTTCGTATTCAAAGTTTATTAATCGATTCAAAATATTTCATTTTGAAGAACGAGAGAAAAAAAAGGAAAAAAAAATCAAACGATTCTTCTGTACATAACGTTTTATTTTTTTAGGTTATATTCAAACGTAATTTTAAATGAGCGTGTGAGTGTGTGTTTGTGTGTAAATACGAGAGGCCAGTAAATAAAAAATATATTTTTTCGTATCCAGAATGATAATGAAGCGATGAAAAGTTGTATTTTGAAAAATAATGTTTATTTTTCGAAAAACGACACTCATTTCATCGCTACCAAGATGGCTAGTTGTCCAAAGATACCGAATAGAGTGTGTCGAAGAAAAAACGGATTGAAAAATAGTTTTTTCTTCGGAGATTGTAGGCGAGAATCGAAACGGTTGTTGGATCTGCGATTCATTCATTTTTAATCATCACTTTTGTGTTTGTTTTATTGTTTTTCGTGTGATTTCACTTGTGTGCGCGTTTTTTTCTCGTTTTCTTTTTTTTTTTTTTAGAATAGGAAACACGTTTCGACGAACCAATATATCGACACATATCAATCGATTGTACAGTAATAAAGCGTTTAGAATTATTCATTTAAATTGTTAATCGAAGGCTTTAATAATTTAATTTAATATAATTTAGTCGTTTATTTACCTCGAAGATTTTTGTCACTTAGAAAAAGTACGAAACTCTTGAATATTTAATCCGAAGGCTTGGGACATTTGTGTAAAATATTGCTTACCGTGTGCTTTGAAAAAAAAACAGCTTTTTTTTCTCTTTTTTTCGATGTATTCGCGATTTTTTTTTTTTTTTATTGTAAGTTATTATTAATTATTGACGTATTATATATTTTTTTAATTATATTTCATTGTCGTTTGTCTTTTGATGAATTATCGCTTTTGTTATTAATTTTCAATCGTTCCACCCATGGAAATTATTCTTTATTTTCGCGTCGTTCTTCACTCGCTTCTGGATCGCTCTCGCGATTGAATCCTTGCGTTTCTCGATGTTGACACCGTTGACGATATCTCTTCTGTGGAACTCTCTGTTGATTCACCGATTTTACGACTTTTTCCCCTACGAAAAACTCGCGTGAATGGCGTCGGTGGCGCTTGCCCCAAATCTCCGATATCCTCCTCCTCCGGACGCTCTTCTTCCTCTTCTTCTTCCACTTTACCGATGTCTTCGTTCAACGAATAATACTGATCCGATTCCTCGCAAGGAATTGAATTCTCGGTTCGTGTACAAACGAAAGTTTCCTTAAAAAGTTAATTAAAAAAATTAATTGATCAATCAATTCATTTTTCATTTGATTCTTTTTTATTTGATTGATCAATGAATCAATTAAATTATTTTATTATTAATTTAATTAATTAAATCATTTTATTATTGATTTAATTAATTAATAACGATTACATTGGGATTGGTAACGATTAATTAATTAATTGACTAATTTGGAAAAATTTAAATCCCGAAGGATTTTAAAATTCATAATTTTGGTTAATTTCAAAAAAATGTTTTTTTAGTCATTCATTTTATATTTTGAGTTGGATTTTTTTTTCTTCAAAAACTTCAAAAATCTTCGGTTTAATGATTCATTTCAATGAAAATATTCATGTTTTAGTGAAATAAAACAATAGAAATTGAAATTTGGAAAAAATAAATGCAAAAATGATGAAAACCTGAAAAGTTTTTGCATTCTTCTGTTTTGATTTTTTTGAGTTTTCGTTTTTTTATGATTTTTAAATGAATCAATACTTTACTTGATTAAAAACTGTTTCAGCAGGGCAAATGAAACTCCATCTTGAAAATCCTCTGAACTGCGGCATACAAACATGAAATATTTGACATTCATTTTCCATGTCAGCGTAATATCCATAAATTCGACCTTCGCAGGAAAAAGTGTCAACAATATTTTCCCTTATGGAGGTTGCGTTGTTTGGTAATTCGAGTCCCAGCGTTTTCTTGGTGAAAAAAGTCCAATTTTTAAAAAACACAATTTTGTTTTTTTTTCTCTTTTTTTAATTAAAAAAAAATGTTTAATTAACTTACTTTGAAAACCGGTGCAGGTCGCTTAGATTTTGGTTGTTGAGGTATCGCCAAACCGATGGCAAAAACCACGATAAAAAAAAACGTCAAAACTTCGAAACGAAACATTTTAATCGTATTTTCGTTATCAATAATTAATAATTTTTTGATTTTTTGTTAAAAAAGAAAATCTTGTAGATTTCAAATAAAAATAATTAATACTTTTTTTGGTTTTTTGGTCAAAAAAAATTTTTGGAAATTGTAAATAAAAAGAATTGATTTTTTTTTGATTGTTCACTTTTCTCTTAATGTCTGATGAACGAAGATTCAGCGAGGACTGATTTCTACGATATTTCGTGGGGTGTTTTATAGCAAACTCTCGAACAAACGATCTTGAATTTCGTATGAATGACGATTTCGCCGGTGTTTGGCACGATCGGCAATTTAATCACGTTTTCGTCTTGCCAATGACCATCCCAGACGTAAGTCTCCAGGCGCATCTGTGCAACGTCATTTTGCCCGGGGTCTTGAAGGCCCGATGCAAATTTTTTCCCCCTCTTTTCTCCTCGGTGCTCCAAAAGATCGTGATTTTTTACCGATTTTTATCTAGCCATGGGTTGGAAGAAAATTCAGAACAAAAAGATGAAAAATGAGGTGAAAGAAAAAAATTTAAGTAAAAAAAATGAGAAGAAAAAATCGTTAATAATTTTATTGATCGATATTTTGTTCATTTAGTTTTTTTATTATTTTTTAAATCCCCATTTTTTTTGCACTTTTTATTTTTTGCAAAATCGGTAAACAAGGGAAAAGAATTTTTCATGAAAATAAAAAGATTTTCGATCTTTTGGAATTTTTGTCCTTCACGATCAAACGAATTTTTCTTTATTTCGAGTTCGAGACACTCGCGTTGATTTTTTTTTGTCTCGTACGTCAACGAAGGCCGGATGCAAATATAACGATTTTAATTTCGTATAGTTTCTTCGTTTAATCGCAAAATATTTTTGCAATGATCGCCACGTGACCAGAATTATTGACGAATCAATGAAATACCGATCCGGTGGTCAACGTTCGATTTATTTCCACATTTTTCGATGTTTTGGACGTCCACGAGAAGAGAAAAGAACTTTTTGTTGTTTTTTCCCCAAGAAATTTCATTTTTTTTACTCAAATTTGGAACAATGACGATTTTTTAACAAATTAAATCAACCTTCGGTAAAAAAAATATCGGAGGACCTGTTAAACATTCAAAACGTATTTCCACGTGAACGTCGAAGAATACGAAAGATCGTTCGTGAGTTTGGCTATGCCCCCGAACTCTCAAGGACGAATCATGAAAAACAAAGCCAAATTCAAGACACGAAGACAATTTTTTTGCCACTTCCAGATGCAACGTCGTTGTTCTTCACTCGAACCTCCTCTTAATTCTTCGTTTAAACATGAATAATTACTCAACTCCTGAATCCCAGAATTTTCGTATATTTATTAAGGGGGATCCTGAAAAAATGGTCAATTTATGGCCATTTTTAGAAAAATGGTCAATTTGTGCCCATTTTTTGGGAAAATGTTCAATTTGTGGCTATTTTTGAAAAGATGATCGATTTGTAGCTATTTTTTTACAAATTAGAGTAATTTTTCGAAAATTCGTCAAAACGATATTTTACTGAATTTATCTTCACGTAATCCAGTCCCAATTTTTATTGGAATTTATTGAAAATTTACAAAGTTATGAGCTCTCTATGTGAAGATGGAAAAAAAAGTCGACTCCAACATGTTGAGACAAAAAAAAATAAAAAAAACAAAAAAAATGTAATAATTATCGAAATAACTATTTTTAATCAATTTTTGAAGATGATGGAAAAAATAAAAAATCAAATTTCCATGTCGTCAGAGTTCTGTGTTTCCTTTCGAACCAAATAAAAAATTGAAACCGAAGATCGTTCAATAAATCGTAGAAAAAAAGAAAAAGGCAGAGGGTGGATTATTTTATAAACAATTTTTATTGATAAAAAAAACAAAATTGTCGATCAAAGTCTAAAATTTATAACAATTTTAATTTTTGATAACAGCTATTCTTAAAATAAATTAAATTAACAAATAAAATAATTTATTACGTATAAAAAATTGATATTTTATAATAATTACATCATTTCGTTTGTCTCGATAATTAAAGACCCTGCCAAATTGTTCTACTTAACTATAAATTCCATGATTTATAATTCCGCAGTTGTGAAGAAAGAATAATTTGTGTGCGATAAAAAGAAAATAAAAAAAACGAAGTTTTTACGAAAGTTAACAAATGTTTTTCTATGATTTTTTTGTATTTATCGTAATTACATTAACGGAGAAAAAAGAAAAAAAAGAAACAAGAAGAAGAAGAAGTGTTTGCAGGTACGAGTGTAGAATAGACTTTGGCTTAACGGGAATTTCAATCGTGGCTCATAAACGAGACCATCAATGCTAAAGAATACTGTGTTTGTATGACACTCATTGAATCTTAATGCATTTTTTTATGTACATTTTAATAAGCATAACGAAATTTTTTTCTCTCATCTAACGATTCATTGAAATAAAATAAAACTTAAATTGAAGATTTCATCGATAAATAATGAGCTTCGTAAAATCGATAAAAAAAAGAATAAATATTAAAGTGACAATAAAAACGAGATTTTATCGAATAAAATAAATTTTACCTCGTTATTTGGGACTGTATGATTTGCTGCTTTTTTTTTATTACTTTTTTTTTCAATAAACACTCTATTCGTACGTATTTGAAAAATAAATAAACTGAATGCCATTTTCGAATGAGTTTAAAATAATAAAATAAAATAATCGTTAAAACGCTATTAAAAAATTCATACAAATCAGTGACAATTTTTTTCTATTAAATATTCATAGAAATAAATAAATAAATTATTATTTTTATCTATTTATATGAATTTTTCATTGAAAATAATTTTTTAATAGATAAATAAATAAATTTAATAGAAAATAATTATTTAATTGACAAATAAATAATTTTATTTATTTGTGTGCGCTGTAGGCCAATTCCTGGGCTGGATACTCCGGGTCCGATCGACCCCAATAACCACCGTGATCATCGTCATGATCGTAATGATGTTGATGCTGTGCATGTTCGTAATAAACGACTTTGGAGGCATGATGATCTTTTTTGACATCGATCCAAAAACGTGCGATATTTATGATTAAGCTGATAACTGCGATCGCGAAGAATTTCAATTGGAAATGCGTCGAAATTAATTGAAGAATGAGACTGATCTTCGCTTTGATTAATCCTCCGAAAGCCAGTAGTTTTTGGAGCATTTTCTTCTTTTTCTTTCCAAACTTCTTACGTGCTTGACCTTAAAAAAAAAAAGAAGACAATAATCAGTAATTTAGAAAATACGATTTTTTTTATTAATCAGATTTATTTAATTTATCAATTTTAATTGATTAATAAATTTTGATTGATTAATTAATCGTTCTTTTTTTTAATAGTTTAATAATTATTTATTATCATTAGAATAAATAATTATGGTTCATTTTTTTACAAATATGTCGATTGACATTTAATTAAAAAAATAAAATGACACGATCCAGTGAATCCATTGACGTGGAAATAATTGAGAAACTTTCCCACAGCCTCGCACATTTCTCGATAAAAGTTGCAAATCATGAAAATAAATAAACAATTCAATTGTTAGTGATTCTCTACAAAAGTTATTTTTTCGTGATCTTATTTCTCGTATTAATCTGTCAATAATTGTGGTAAGTCATTAATTCTTTATTGATGGATTATAATTGCTAAAAAAAAGAAAGTCATTAAATTAATCGGCCATTTCGTATTACCCCACTTTTTGGAATATGGAAATTTATGGGATCATTCGTTTTGTTTGAAAGCTTAAACATGGGAATTGGGAACAGAATAGTTAAGTGATTAATTAACATTTTAATGAGACTAATAATATTAGTGGCAAATTTTACGAAGAATAAATTTGGGTGACTTGACCCAGAAACTTTGAAACGCCGCTATTTATACGCTTTTTTATTATTTTTTTTTTTTTTTTTTTGCCCATCCTTCCATGCCATTTCTTCTTCCTTTTCACTCATTCTCCGTTAACCCCTTTCCCTTCTTCTCAGTTTCAGGCCACAAACGCATATCCGTAAACGTACATGCAAACTGGCTTTTACAAACCAAACCGGAAAATCATAAATTCATTTAAAATAGACGTGAGTTCACCGCAATCGTAAAAATTTAATAATCACTTGTCAATGATCCTTACTATTTCTTTAACCATCGATCTACACGTTTTTTCAACTCAAACTTTTTTTATGTATCAAAACTACTTACAGTTTTATTCAAAAATTTTATTGGAAAAAAAATTATTTTTATTTTTAGTTTTTTAGTTTTTTCATTCAATAAAAGAAATTATTTTTAGTTCTATTTAAAATTCGATAAAAATGAATGTTGGGCAAATGAAAAAGGAAACTTTTTCAATTTAATTAAGAAATTAAGGAAAATGAAGTATTTTTTGGCATCGAAATTTGAGAATTTCAAAAGCACATCTTCTATATTTTTTTTACCAAAAATGACTAAATGAAAAAAATTGAAAAAATTCTGTAGAGTTCTTTGAACTGTATTGACTTTGTGAAAAAATTGTCATTACAATATTCGAAGTAGTTTAGTGCAAAATTAATATTTCCATAAAAAACTGTAAAATTCGATTATTTGGATAAATTCGACGATCTTAGGAGTTAAAGTATTTTTTTCTTAATAAAAAAACCACAACAAAAAATATTTAGAAGATTTATAAAAATAGTTGGTTGGAAATTAGCAGAAAAATGTGAATAAACTTACGAAGTGAGCCACGTCCTTCGTCCTGTTCGTCATTGTCTTCAAGGTCGTCGGTAGATTCGTCAGTAAGTCCAAGCAGCGACCTTGTGCCATCGACGAAGATATCTCCAGCGTCTTCGAAGACTTGACTGATCGGTGCGGAGTTTGACCTTCCGGTGATTTGTTGTTCGATGGCGTTTAATTGTGAGTCGGCACGATTTTTGGCACATGCGAGACTGTCAACTTGGTAAAAACAATCGAAGATTCCTTCTTCCTCGTGATTTTCTGTGTTTGGGGAAGAGGCAGCGATGTTCGTAATCACGAAAAGTCCGAAGACGAGAGCACAGAATGTAAATTTCGTCATTGTTGATATTTATTTCGATTTTAATTCGTGGATAACGTTTAATTAAAAATAAAAAGAACTAAAGTGAATTAATAAAAGTTTTTAAAGAATTGAATAAAAAAAAAAGTGATGATCGACGAGGAACGAAATCGAATTCATGACACGAGACACTGCACGATACAGAACATTTTCTTTCGATGTCCTTCTTATTTATCTTCCGTGATGTGTCTCACCACCAGCTCGTGACGATCGAGCAAAGTTGGGGCCTGATGCGTCACCCCCACTTCGTCCGTTTATCCCTTGCCCCTTCCGCCAATAAACACGTGCGCGTTTTTGACACGCTTTTCCCCTTCTCTTATCAAGTGCCAATAAAAGTAGCCCTGTTTCATTGTGCAGGGGCCTCATCGTCGCTTGGGCCCAATAAAGTCGTTTTCCGGAGACGAGAGCAGCAGAAAGTCTTTTCTTGGGCCATCTCCAAATACCGAGCATTCTATCAACATCGAATATTTCTCTATAGGGTCATTGCCGTTTGAGGAGTACTTGGGTCCGTTGTAGGACGGGAAGAAAAATCGAGGGGGCCTGTTTTACATTTAATTTATTAGTACGTTGACATTTTCAAATTTCTCGATCTAGGCCTTATTTTGAATTTTTATGCTTTTTCCACAATCTGCAGAGGCCCAAAATAATTGAAAGTTTACTCGAGAGTATTCAAATAACATTAAGGCCCCGGAGCAGGGCCCAAAATTTGGGCCTTAGGGCCACGAATTTATTCGAAATTCGTTCAATTTCACTCTGCCTTTTAATTCATCGTGAAAATTATATTTTACTAAGTTCTTTACTTTTGGGCCTTACCGGTACTTTGATCGAAATAAAATTCTTATAAAAATTTCATTTATAATAGAATTCTAACAGTTTAGAATGGAATTCGAATTGAATTTCTAATGAAATTTAATCTCTTAGCGGTTCCATGTGTACACGCGTTCACTGTGAGGCCAGGCCCGGAATCCTCACTATGCGTGGGACTTACTCAAGCCTCACGCTCATGCTAATAATAACCTAAATCTAAAAAATACGCAAATCACATAACCCCCTCGTACACTTCAATAAAACATTTCGACGTGGAGAAGCGAGTTTCACTCCGGAAGTGCCTCAAGGCCAAACCGTTGGTCAGGCCCAAAAGTGATGTTTCTTAAAATTCCTAAGTGATAAGGCCCAAATTTTTTTTTTCTTAATCTCCGTGCAAATTTTTCATTTTCACAACGGCAATCCTTACAAATACGAAAATAATTCATATCCGATTCTCGTTAAGGCCCAACTTAATTACGGTCCCAATTTTTTTTCGGGCCCAAAATTTTTTCAGCTCCAAAAATGATTTTTCGTCCAAAAAAAAGCTCTTTATCCAGTTTTGACACAGAGCTACGTTCGTCATAGAAGTTTTTAGTTTTCAAGAAACTAATTGCCTTAATGGACAAGTCTCACGGTTGCTGAGTTAGTGGTCAGGTACAAACAGCGTGGTAATTGGACATGTCACAACGTCTGGCCCAGTACTAGGCGAGCACAGGTGAATAATCGTTATTTTTAGTACCAAGCAAACTCCCAGTAATGACAGTTGACGCGTGAGTAGTTTATTCAAGAAAAAAAAAGGATTAAACTTTTTTTTTCTCTTTTCTTTTTATGAACCGAATTAGTAGCATCTGTTCCATGGGAAATGACGTTGGAAGTGAAATCACGTTATACTTTTTTCTCGTTTTTTTTTTTTTTCTTTTCTTTTCTTTAATTCCTTTCTCACTGGCTCGTCGTAGAAAAATATAAAAAGCTACTGAAAAGTCATTAAATTGTGACGAGGATCGAAAATTGATGCGTTGCGGCAGCCCCGAGTTAAATGGAGGATAACATTTTCTTCGAGTGGCCAAACTACGAATTCTCTTCTTCGTCTTCGTGAAATACTTTTATATTCTCGTTTCATTTTGGACGTAGTACATGCGAATAAATAAAACTGCTCGTTTTCTCGAAATACTCTCTCGAGCCTCGGAATAATATTGCTCTTTATATGCAGCCACGGTAAAAAAAAAAAAAAAAAAAAAATTAAATTAAATTAAAGTTAACTGCGAAAAGTGACCAGATAATTTTTATTTTTACCTCCAGTCTTCATTAATTTTCTCTTCTTTTCGTTAACTCGAAAATTTTAATGAATTTTATTACCCCACGGAATTTATTTGTCATTTTTTTTTACTTGTAGTTAAAAAAAAAATCTACTAGGAGTTAAAATTTTTCTTTTTGTTACTAGGAGTTAAATTTTTTTTTTTTTTTTTTTTCAAATTCATGATATAATTTAATTATTCGCTAAAAATTTACGGTACAATGGTTTCATCGTGCCGTTGCACTTAATCGATCTATAGTTTCCATCAACTCGATATCATTTGTATTCGAAATACATCGCGCGGAGCACACATCCGAGTGTGCCCGATACAGAGGTTTGGGTTTGTGGAACGTACGCCTGCCGAATATTACGATCGTTAAGAAAATCATAAATAAGAAAAGACAGAGAGATAAATAAATAAAACGTCATTGGAAACAGAAGTCTGACGAGGGATAAGGAACAATAAAAAGTATTGCATCGTCTTGAGAAAATTCTATCTCATCGTTCGATAAACACAAAACTAGGTCAGCTAATTGTATTATGATAATTATCTATTTTCAGAACCGTCGTAATCATCGGGCACAGTTTGATGGGGAAAAACATTTGGTTTTTGTGTGAATCAACGTTAAATAAAAAGCTGACTGTTATATTTTGATGAAAAACAATTTTTCGTTAATCTTTTTTTTAGTGAGTTTTTTTTTCCTTTGTGGATGCTAATTGGATTTAAATCTTTATAAAAACACGTGAAACTTTTCGACACGTTACATTTAACCTTGAAATATAAAACTACTCATGGTTTTGGAATTTTCGAAAAATTCACCTCGACCATCGATTAATCGATTTCTTTTATTATTTTATCGATAACTATAACGAGAATAATCGATCATTTATTGATAACGGAGTCGATTTTTTTATAAATTGCCATTTTTATGTACAATTCTTGCATAAAAAATAAAATTATTGTATACTTGATTGAAGTTCGTGTCAAAAAATGATAATTAATGAAAAAAACTACTTAGAATTTTGAAATTTCCGAAAAATAAAACTCGAACATCGATTCAATGATTATTTTCTTATTTTATCGATAATTATAACGAGAATAATTTATTATTTATTGACAATGGAGTAAATTTTCTCATAATCTGTCATTTTTATCTAAAATAATTGATTAAAGTTCGTGTCAAAAAATGATGAATAATTAAAAAAAGTTCTAAATGATCAAATAAAATAATAAAAAATATTTCAAATAGTTAAATAATTTAAAAAAAAGATAATTATTTAAAAAAAGCTTTTGGTTAAAGTAGTTAGACAAAAAATGAAAGTCGATGGTTAAAAATGCGTCAAGATTCCGTGCCGGATGCTGAAGAAGATTTCGTTTTCGATGTGCGCGCGCGTTTTGATGGGCGAGAGAGAAATTGGCGAAGAGGATAAGGAGAGGAAATGAAGGAAAAGGTTCGAAGAAGAGGAAAGGAAGGGAAAGAGATGATGATACGTCGAAGGAACAAATGTGCGAGGATTATTCCCCTCCACTTTTTGAAACTCTCTCATAATATCTGGACCGAAATGCCGTTAGTTCGTTCGCGAAGTGGGACACAGGAAAATATCTCCTCGATGAGTACGAATGCTACAGTGAAAGCGTTTAATCGATGAGTTCGTTGTCTTCCGAAAATCGAATTATAATATCGTCTATTTAATTGTTTATTCCCATTGATTACTCATCATTTTTTTTTTTCATTCCAATTCCATTATTCTTTCGATTATCTTCGATTTATTATTATTTTTAATCGTTTAATTAAGAAAATAATTAATTGATCAAATATTTTCCAACGGTGAATATTCACTTCCGTATTTTTGACAATTACTTCATCATTTATTATATTTTTTGTTTATTTTTCATGATCGATAATCCTGGACTTCGAAAAATGGGTCAAAATGGACGCCAAGTTGGTCTAAACTGTCAAAACTCAATTTTTTCAACTTTTTTTGTCCTTTTATAAAGTTTTGATCATGAAATATTGACCGAATATGACTTTATCTCACACCATTCTCTTCGTAATGAAAAAACGAAGAGAATGAGCTACGATAAAACTTCCCAACTCCTACGAGCAAGATTTTATCGTAAAAACAAAATTGGTCTCTAAAATCAATAGCTCCATTGACAAATATTTCAACAAAAAAAACAGTATCCCGAGTATTCATTCCATAACTTTATTCTCATGTTTCTAATATACATTAAATATCTAGTATTAATAATATACATGAATGATATATAAGACGTCTATTGTTGTTATTAACGAATTACGATTTTTCGAGTAAAACGTTTATTTCTTTTTTTTTCTTCTTTTTTTCCATTGCTTCGTCTTTTAGTTTTTTTCCGATAAGGATAAAACGATAAATCAATTGAAAATAAGTTTGTGACAAAAAGAAAAATTGATTTTTTTTTTTTTTTCCTTTTTTTTTCTCTACAATTTTCAACCTATTATTAATATATACATTTATATATATATATCGATATATATAAATCCATATACGTAAAGATATATATCATTGTCTTTATATTTGTATTTCAATTTGAAGCATAGATGATTTATTGTTTCGTTGAAAAAAAAAAAACAAAAAAAAACGCAAAAAAAAAAAGGAAAGTTGATATTTTTGGGTGGAACAATAAGTCGCGCTTCGATCAATCAAATTATTTCGTTGAATAATCGACGAGGATTATTGTTTTTTCTTTTTTTTTTTCGAGGATTACACAAAAGCCTGATCGATTATTTTTTTTGTTCGTTTCTTCATCAACTCGTTTATTGTTTTGTTTGTTTTTTTTTTTTCTTTCTTCCTTGTTGTTGTTGTTGTTCTTGTTGTTGTTTTTATTAATAATCATCGTAATCGCGATTTTTAGGACGATTAAGTATTTAAATTTGACAATGACAATGATTAAATCGTACATCGAAGCATTTTTGTAGGCCTACCACGCTGACGTCGTTATTTTTAGTCAATTTTTTTTATTTTTAACACTTTTTGCATCTTTTTTCTCTCTTTTTTTCTCTCGTTCTCTCTTTTTTTCTCTTTTTCTCTCTTTCTTTCATTCTCTGTCCGCGCTAATAATCAATGGAATGAAAAAATAATGATAACAGCATCGATGGACAAAATTCGATAAATACAGGTTCATTTTATTTTGCGTTTTCTCATTATTCATAAGTGTGTGTGTGTTTTTGTCTGTGTTGTGTGAGAATTTAAGAAAAAAAAACTGGAAAAACGATTACCGTTAGAAATTCGGAGGTGTTTCCCATTTTTTTCCTCCTTCGACTCTTTCATTTATTTTTCAATAAAAACGACAAAGAAATCTCACTGGAAAATCATCGTTTTGTCAAATTGAAACTTATATGAAAGACAATAATTTGCTGTTTAAAAGTCTCGACGAAAATATTTCGGTGTTTGACGGATCGAAAAAAAAAAAAAAAAAAAAAAATTTTTTTTTAAAAAATCTAAAAAAAAAAATTTTGGTTTTTTACGGAAAAAAAAAAAAAAAAAAAAAAAAACGTGTTTTTTAAAACGTGATCCGTGAAAGAAATTTTAATTACAATTGAAATTGCTCAAAGTACCGTCGAAATCGAGAGTGTAATAAATGGCAACACTATTTAAAATATTTTGCACAAAAAATTCGACGTCTTTTTTTTTTTAATTTTTATTTTGTTCGTTAGTTTGTTTGTTTTTTTTTTTTTTGCTTTTAATCCATCATTCAATTCATTTTTTTTCTCGGTACGTGTTTAATATTCAATAACATGCTTTTTTTTCCTTATTATTTCTTTTTTTTCCTTATTATTTCATTTTTTTTTTGTTCATTTGTTTATAGAGTAGCCCTACATTGACGTTTCGTAATATCGTAATAATATTTACATATACAAGTAAATATACGTGAATTTTGAAGACACGTACAAATTTTGCATATCAATCGATCGTAAGGAGCGATCGTTTTTTCATGTTCTTTTTATTTTTTTTTTATTTTTTTTTTTGGTACCTCTCGTTCTTTGATTTAACTTCTTTGTTTGTTTGTTTGTTTATTTTTCATTTTTTTGCGATGTCGTATCTCGATTAATTACAGGATGAAAGTCGAATTGCGAAGGGCGATCGACTTAATCGTTTTAAGAAGTGATTTTTTCATTTTGTTGTTGTTGTTTTTAATTTTCATTCACATCAATTGATTTAATTATATTTTAGGAAACCCCGAAAGTTCTTTGTCGACGAAATGTGTCGACGCTGACGTCACGTGGTGTTTTTGGATTTAAAAAAAAAAAGAGAGACATTAATCTTGCTTTTTGACGTTGTTTTGTTCTGTCATCGCAACGTTTTTTATGTTTTCGATAAAATACGAAAAAAATGGCCAAAATCTCGTCTCTGGTTGGTCAAAAACCAGGTTTTTTTGGTGTTTTTTTTTCTAATGAATTGTTGAGTCGGAGTGACGCGGAGCAAAGTCGCGGAGGGCTTCAAGTTTTAGTTATTTTTCGTTTTTTTTATTCTTGGTTTTGTTGTTGTTGCTGTTGCTGTTGGTGGTAAGATTTTGTCGATTGTTTTGTTTTCTTTACATGACGCTGTGAATTCCGTTGAGAGACGAACCCACGAAAGCAGCTGGTGCCGTTTGTGGCGCCCCTGCCGGTGGCGCCGGTGCACCAGGCGCGGCTCCTGGTTGGCCGGCGGGTGGTGGCGCGTATTGATAAACCGGTGGTGCTTGCGCAACCGGTGCCGATTCCGGCATAAATTTAGCTGAAATAACAAAACATCGATGGGTTAGAAAAACAGATTTTTTTTGGTTTTTTTTTTTTCAACAATTACGTCAATTGAGTGATCAATTGTTCGAAATAATTGGAAAGAAAGATTGAAGATGTTAGAGGGACACAAATTACGCAATCGGCCGGTCATTTTTGGGCTTTTTTTTGTTTGTTTGTTTTCTTTTTTTTTATCGAGATCAGCAACATCCTATTTGTACAAAAGAAAAATATATTTATATATCGAACACACAGACACACAGTTGAGAGGAGGTAGACACTGAAATAAAAAGCAACTCAAACGATTCGAGGACAAATTATAAAGAAATTAAGTTTGATAATTAAATAACGTAAATTTGAGGTTATGTTTTTTTTTTTTTTTTTCGTATGATTATCGTATTTTTGTATGGGATTGAATATGGTTGAATGTATAAATTATCGATGGACTTGAGGAGTTTCGGTAAAAGTGACGAAATGTAACCATTTTATTCAAATTTCTACAGTACGTTCTTTGCCTTAACCTCAAAATGTCCTCCGAGTTTCAAAACGATTGTCTACACCGTTTCCACAAAATTCTCGAACGAAACGTCACTTTTTAACACAGAGACGTGCCTACGCTGTCCCTAAACTTCAGTTGTGTGCATGAAAAAATACGAAAAAATGTAAAAAAGTTTATAAAAAACTGTCAAACCACTGAAAATGTCATCAAAATTATGTCACCAGAAAATGAAATAATTCGTCTACGAAGTTTATTAATTATTCATTTTTTTGTCAATGAAAACGATCAATTTTTCGGTAATCATGTAATTTTTATACGAAATTTTGTTGTGTCAAGTTAGCACTTTGCTTGAAAACAATAGAATTTCCGCCCCTGATTCTCCCTAAAGATAAGCTGAACCATTACATCGTATGACTTGTACCGAAACTCCTTAAATTTGTACCTGGAATACATAAAAATGAGTAAATGTCAGAGTCATGGGAATTTGGGTATAAAATTCATTCGAAAGATTATTATTTAAGTTTCTCATGTGTGTGTATTTTTTTTTCTGTCGGGGAAAATACGAGCGAAGAGTTTGAGGGACGAATAAGTATCGATGTATATTTCAAAGTGCCTTGTAAAATGTTACGTGTCTGTCGTTGAATGTTGACAATGTGTCGTTTCCTTGTTTGTTGACATTTCATCGTTATTTTTATTTTTTTTTACACATAAAAAAGGTATAGACAACTGCAATTTTCAAAAATCTCTATTTTCAAAAATTGACATTTGCCCGATTAGTTCGAATGGAAAATCGAGATCCAAAAGGATTCGTTGAAAATAAATAAATAATAATAACAAAAAATAAATGAAAAAATACGATAAAAATTATAAAAAAAATAACATGCTCGAAAAAAGAGATCGATTAAAAAATCATGCTCAGCCAAATAATAAATCGTAGAAGTTCATGGATATTCTTACCTCCGATTTATTCCCCTCTCTCTCTCTCTCTCTCTTTCTTTTTTTTTTAATACCGTTTGAAGCTTTTAGTGAAAAATCTTGCGAGTTATCCTTCGGCTCTTTCCAGATGAATTTTTATTTCGCATTATTCCTCATTCCAAATTTTCTCACCGTTCGTCTTCGAATTTATTCATTTTTTCTTATTTTTTTTTCTTTTTCTCATATTTTACATTTCACGACACTCGATTATTAATTTTTTTCAACTCAAAACGTACGAGTGATAATCGTTTGTTTTTTTTTTTGAAAAAAAAAGGACTCACACATTCACGTGTCCATACAACGTTTTCCTTTATTGTTTAATCGTCAATTATTTATTTATTTATTTATTATTATTATTATTATTATTATCGCTATTAACATATATGTATAACATTGGTAGATAATTTTTAAGCCTTATGACGTACCTAGATATTCTTTTTTTATATTCATATTTTTTGTTTGTCTTTTTTTTTGTTGTTCTTTTTCTTTTTAAATCCCTTTTCAGACCTATTTCTCGATATTTTTTATCCTCTTCGATTCTTCACGTCCCTTTTTATTATTGTGGTTTTTTTTTTCTTCGTTCCTTTTTTTAAATATATATATATATATATGAATTTTGTTTTTTTTTCACTAGATGATGATGACGTTTACATGGTGTTCGTAAATATACATATACATTTATATATGTCGTTGTTGTTTTTTTTCTTTCTTTTTTTTTTTGCAATCCACATTTATACATGTATATAATATTATTTACGGATTGGGTTAAAAAAAATCATAATTTTTCGTAATTGAAATAATGATAATAATAATAATAAATTGCGATAAATTTTGTTAATAATTTCATTGAACTTTCTACATGCTACGAAAATGCACGATTTATAATTGTCGTGCATCCAACGACGAGGAACAAATTATGTTATTTACATCGGGATGTTGATTGGTTTTTTTTCTTTCTTCTTTTCTTCGTTTTTTTTCTGTCATTCACATGTAAATTGTTTTGACTCCTTGTTTTTTTTGGGGGTTTTTTTTAATTGTGGAATTCAATCAAACGAGATGCGGAAATTTACGAACACCCTGTACTTCTTGTCCGTCAATTTGGTCATCTTCTTTTTTTCTTACTCCCTCGTCTAATAATTGTCAGAATTTTCTTTTTTTTTTCTTTTTTTTTTTTTTTTTTGAATGGGTCGAGCCACGAATCGGAAAATCTTTCAAAATATTCAATTTTCACGCTATTTCGTTAAACGAATGAGAAAAATTTATCGTCTCAATCAATCACGCACGTAATCAATGATTTTAATTTGAATTTTTTCGTTTTTTTTTTTTTTTAGAGAGAATTTCTTTTAATTTTTGTTTATCTAATTTACTTTAGTTCGTTCTTTTTTTTTTGTTCGTCATTTTTACAATTTGGTTTTGTTTTTTTCTTGTTTTCTTTTTTTTTGACTCGACGCTTTGGCTTCGAACCCACATTTTAAAATTATTAAGACGACATGATTAATCGTTTAACAATAAACCCATCGATTGGATAACGACGGTAAACGATTTTTATTTCGTCGTCCCCACGCCTCTTTTTTTTCTCCCTTTCTCTCACAGCTTTTCTCTTCGGTTTTATGATCGCTTTCGTATTTTTTTTTTTTTTACGAAATTCACTTACGCGACTCGTCTCCGCCGGTGTAGTGTGCTGAAAATAACGCAGAATTCCCAATACTTTAGTACAAACAAAAAGAATCCAATGTTTTTAGCTGATTTTTTGTTTTTTTTTTTTTTTGCAAAATTTTCTCTAATTCTCTGTTTTCATTTTTCATGCAAAAGGATGCCTTCTAATAAGAAAAATTCCTCGAATTTCAATCCTATTTTTTAATACAAAATCGGTAACGATCGAAAATTTGTTTATTTTCGAAATAATTTCAATATTTTTCGACCCAAAAAAATAATGGATTTCGTGACTATTTAAAGTGTGTTAAAATATTTGAAAAATTATTAAATTAACGTTAGCTCCAGTGTCATCGAAATTTTTATCATCGAAAACGTCGAATTTTTCATTCGTTACTTAAAAAAATGGACAAAATTTTTTCAGGTCATAGAATTGAACGAACTATAAGATTTTTCTAAATAATTCTTTCGACTTTATATTTTTTGTCACGAATTTATTATTTTTTTTCGAAAATTATTAACTTTTTATTGTTTTTTTCTTCTTTTTTTCAATTTTTTTATTTTATTCTCCAAACGTATCGATCTTTTTGCACAAGTTTTCGATAATAATCTCTCGACGCGTTCGTTCCAAGAGCTCATGCAACTGGGCCAATGAATTAACCCTCTAAACCCCCCGCCCCTTCGTCATAAAATAGGTCAACCCGACGACTAGCCTCCAGCAGTTAAATCAACTAATCCCTCCAGCGAATTATTTCTCATCACATTTTTTCGATCAAAACCTCGTTCTATGTTTATTTTCCATAATATTATTTAAAAAAAAAAGGAAAATAAATAAAAACCACGTAAATACGTAGCACACGATTTTTTTTCTACAAGCCAATGGCGTCATGCAAATTCGTTCGAACGCAACAATAAGAAGCGATTTAATTTTGACAGCAGGCAAAAAAGATCCAGAAACTCTCGACATGCATTTTTTTTTTGTAAAATTGACAATGAGAATTTTTTTTTTACTGACGTTCGAATAATTTATTTAAAAAATGAAAAAAAGTGTATCGAAAAAACGTATTTTCAAAATTCCAGCCACAGTGACAGCAAAGATCGAATTTTTGTGGTGAGAAATCGAGTCAAAAGTAGATTTCGATCAATTTTTTCAAAGTTAACAAAAAAAAACGTAAAAAGTCTCCAAGCTTCGTTCGTTCAGGCAATAATTACGACGATCGTGCAGGCAGAGAGAAAAATGCAGAGTAAGAGAATAAATGTTTGAAGAATGAGAGAAGAAGAATTAAAGTTTTGATATTTGTTAAAATAAAAATAAAAAAAATAGAAGAAAAAAATTGGTATTGTACAGAAAAATTAAATGAAAGCTTACCGTAATTTGTAAATTGTAGTGTATTGACCGAATATTGATAGAGTCTCAAAAAATACTTATATTTGTACCAACAACGGTGTATTATTGTAAAAAAAAAATTAAAAATCGAAAAAAAAAGAAAAAAAAAAAAGTTCTGTCAAAAATACGAACGAAATGAAAAAAAGAGCTTTTTTGGGGGGAGGACAATTGGATTCAGTCACAAAAATGCGATACCATTGCCAAGAGAGAGAGAGAGAGAGAAAGAGAGAGAGAGAGACAGACAGACACATAACAATATTTACGTATCGAGGCATTTGTGGTTGGGGCGATAATCTTGAGGGTATTTTTTAAATCACAAAATCATCGAAATAGTCAAATAATATTAATATATCGAAAAAAAAAAATTTTCAAGGACTGAAACTAAAAAAAATCTTGTACGAGGGTTTTTTCGGAAAGTCGAGGTTCCTTTTCGATTAAATAATTCGTAAGAAAAAAAAAAAGAAGAAATTTCAATGAGCCTGGAAAAAAAGAAACCTGGGAAAACAATAATTGTTGAACGAATAAATAAATTGTAAAATGTTGTAAATAAATGATGGTTTGTTGTACGAATATATAGCGAGACACACAGGGCACATTAGTATACACAAATTACACGTCAACAATATTAGATAGATATAGATATAGAGACATCCGTTCGGGAGAGAGACAATTATTTCCTACGACAGACAGTGTTATATAAATATTTATATAAATATATGTATATAAATTTATAAAAAATAGTGAATTTTATATATTTTATATTGTATCGAACTGTAAAAAGGCTTGGCTGACGTCTTTTTGGTTTTAAGAACCGAAGAAGCTGGAAGAAACTGATTTTTGGTGATTTTAGACGTCCAAATGTCAATAAATCGCTACAAAATCGCTTTGATCGAATTTTTTTAACAATATCTCGGGATTGGCTGGACCGATTTGCTTCTAACAAGGAGCAATGGAAAGATAAGCTAAACATTGCTCATCAAATTTTTCACGAGAATATTGCTGCTTCTTTGGTTTCTCAGTGAGAACGATTTGAAAATTCCAAATTTCCAAAAAATCTACATTTTCGAGTCTATTCGATTTCCAATTTCGTTTTTTTTTCTTTTTTTCGAATATTATAAATTATAAATTATATACATACATATATATACTTGTAAAAATAGAAAATACAGTTTGTCAGTGTTGCGCGATAGAACTCTAGGCAATTAATATCGCGTGTGTGTGTAGACTGCTTTTTTTTCGTTTGAAAATGATTCGCAAAATGTTTTTAAAAGTTTCATTTTTTTTGCTTGTGCAAAATATGGATTTTTATTCTTTAGTGTTGTATTTTTCAATTTTTTTTTTGCTTTGTTTACGTTGTGACGGTTTTGCCACAAATTCACCAGGAATAATAATAATTATTATTATTCCTGGCTAAAAGAGACACTAAAAATATGGGAAAATAAAATAAAACAAATACAAAAAAAAATTAAATGGGAAGATCGAAATAACAAATTTATTAAGCCAAAAACAAAACAAAAATTGATAAATGTGGGCGCCAGTTAATTCTTTGAAAATTAACAATAAAAAAAAAATAATAATCAAATTTCCGATCTCCAAAATATTAACAATAATGTTAATAATAATTCACAAAAATAATACAAAAGGGGAACTAGCTCTAAGCATGGGAAAATATCAAAAATACAATTTTAATCTCAAGTGGAAAGCGGGTCCCTGACAACTCAGGCGTCTTATTATACCCGTGAACGAAAAAGCGGTGGTGGGGGAAGAAACTTGGACTCGAATCGTTCGAAGTCCGAACAATGACGCTCTTGGTACAACCAAAGAGTTTGTCGTACAAAAATGATGAAAAATACAAAAATAAATAATCGTAATGATAATTTGAATAATTCCTTCCAAATTAATAATAAAATTGAAGGAAAAATATCGTTTGTTCGTCTCGTAAACGAGCTCGACAACGATGGGACAAAAGATGACGCAATGGGACTGAAAAACGGTGAACTCGAAAAATAACAATAATTAATTCGCCTTATTCTCTCTCACAATATTGAGCGATGTTAATCGGCGAAGAAAAATATTGCGAGAGGCTAAAGAGGATACAAAAATAATGGGGAAATTGGTCGAACGACGCTCGAACGAACAATGGACTAAAAAGGGGTAGATGGGGCAAAATGGGTCGTTTTCTTAATTCTAATGACTATCACCACGATATTCGTCGCGTCCTTTTTCTCGCCGACAAACAATCATTCGTCATTCGCGCAATAATTAATATTGGCCAGAGGGGCTCACAAATATCGAAAATGGGGAGGAGAAAATACAAAAAGGGGGTGGAAAATCGGGCGTACAAAGTGGCTTGTCGAAACGACGCCTCGCGAAGTCGCGACCACAAAAATACGAAAAACAACTTACTTTTACTCGGAACTTGTTGAAAGATCGCCTCGTCAAATCAAACACGTCCTCGTACGAAGCAAAGCCGGTGAAACACAAATGAAAAACTAATAATTAACAATAAATCGGGGAATTTCGCAAAGGGAAAAAGACGGAGAATTTCCAACACGTCTGGTACGCTCGCTGGGTCGTGGTGAAGTGACTTGGTAACAAGGCCCTCGCACGCGTGGACCTGCTTCCTCGATGCTCATTGGTTGCCTTTGCCGGCCCGGCAACAACCAACCAATCACAAGTGGAGTTGGTTCACACGTGGTCTCGTTTGATGGTGAAGGGTATAGGGGGGAATGGAGGGGCTTGCGAGTCGAGCTTTGTCTTGCACTGCCCGGGGACGGAGGGGGCGCTTGTGCCGCCACCTGTTGCTCTTGATCGAACGCTGAGTGGTCTTGGTGTTCGGGAATTCGACGCGCGACTTTTAAAATCGCTAAGGGAAGTCGATCACCAATTCGTAGTGTCGTGACGTCATCACGTCATTGTTTACGAAGTGTCGTGGTCTTCGCGTTGATTCGGCCGAAAAAGTGGTCTTCGTAATTTTCGACTCCGGAAAAAGGAATTTGCCGTGTTGAGGGATTTATTTCGAAGCATCTCGACGTCGCGGGACTTGTGGATTTTCTTCGGGCCGCTCGATATAACCTCCGGCCTCGAAGTAGCGATGTTATTTTGAGGTTAGGCCCGTCGACTCGACACTTCAGCTGTCATCTTGGGACTTCGTTGGATTCTTCGTTTGGTAAGGGAAAACTTTCCCTTACTGGTGAGTTGTTCCTTTTTTCCTTTTTCTTGTATCGTGGGGCTCGACTCGTTTTCGGGATTTTGACAGGGAAAAGTTGTGGGAAGGATTGTCGTTGAGGGGAATTCGTTGTTTTTGAGAGGAATCGGGGAGGGAAAAATTATTGGTCGTTGGACTCTGCCTGTGATTGGGGTTGGATGATCTCGTTGTATTCCTCTTCTTATTCCTCTTCAATATATTTCAGGTGCCGTCACTGCGGCTAGAGATCCTTGTGGTCTTGTCGGCGAAGGATCTTGATGGTGGTTTTCCTTCGCTGGCTAGCGTAGGAAGTATTTGTGGACTTCAAAATTATTTCTAAGGCTTGACGAGGAGAAAAATTCCTTGGACAATATTTTATAACGGATAAAATTCACAGAATAGGACTTATAAACTAAAAATAAGGTACGACGGACGAATATCGTGGTTGACCACCCCACGATCAACGAGGTAAGTATTTTATAAAATTGTGCAACGTCACAACGTTTAATGGTCTACCTGGCTAACTCACACAAAAAATTTCTTCCACGATCAATCAGCGCGCCTACATGAAGTTCGCTAGACGAAAAAAAGAGAAACACAAATATTCATTACGTTAAATTCGATCTCGTTCCTCTTTTCTTGTTTTTGTTGTTGTTGTTGCTGTTTTTTTTTGGTTTTTTTTTTGTTTTTTGCTGTTTGTCAAATCTTTTTCTCTCTCCTGTCTCTCATTCTGGTTGTTTTTTTTTTCCTTCTCCTGTGTCTCGTTGTTTTGTTAACGTCGTTGCGAATTATCGATAATTTTTTAATTGGACGTCACAGAGACAGTTTTAAGGGAAAAACGAACGAATTCAGTTCCTTGGGACGATGAGTTTGCTGCTTTTTTTCTTTCTTTCTTTCTTTTGGTCTTTTTTTTAGTCTGAATTCGTCGTTGGAAAGTACAGCGAAGTACACAAATATGCTCAGCTTTTTGGACACTTAACATTTACGTGGAATTCAGAAAATTGTGATTTTGGGTAATTTTTCTTTTTTTTTTTTGGTTCTTTTCCATTTTTTTTTAAGTCTGAATTCGTCGTTAGAAAGTACAGCGAAGTACACATAAATATGCTCAGCTTTTTGGACACTCAACATTTACGTGGCAGTGTAGCAGCGTTGTCATAATTAATATTTCATTTTTTATTATTTTTTGGGTTTTTGTATGTTTTTTTTTCATTATTTATTTCATTGTGTTTTTCAATATTTTCCTTAATATCGAATAGTTTTTTGGAAATAGTTATCTGTTGGGTAATCAGTGTGATTAAATGTAGAGAATTTTTTTTTTTTTACTCACCGACAATGATGGCCAATATGATGAGCCCAATTACACCCATGATTATCATCATCTGGAAAATGGAAAAAAAAAATGTGTCAGTTTTATTGATTTTTTTTGTTTTGTGCTAGAAATTGGAGATTTTTTTTTTTTTAACAGGAAAAAGATCTTGAATCTTTCTACAAATCTTGGAACATTTAATTAAAGTCATTTAAAAACAGAAAAAATGATTTTTTTCTGCACATGAAACACCGAGAAATATTTTTACCCTGAAATTATTGATTTTTGTGTTTTGTGCTAGAAATTGGAGAATTTTTTCTTTTTCAAACAAGAAAAATTGTCAAAAATCTTGGAAAATTTAATCAAAGTCGTCAAAAAAACATTTTTACCTTCAAATTTTGTAGCCAGAACTTTCTCTTCAATTTTCCTGCCTGCTGCTCAAATTGTGAGGCTCCTTGTTGCAGTGCATCTAAAAAAAAAAACAAAAAAACAAGTTAAACTTGGAAACAAACAAACTTGGATCATCGTCATGATCTCATTATTTATCGTTCGAAACGAACATTTTTATTTTCTGTGTTGATTTTGAAGCGGACGAAAATTTTTTTTAAGCACAACTTCAATTATGGTCGTTGGATCGATAACAGCAGTAGCGATGATGTAATTAAAATGGTTCGAATCGTGTTCCAGTCGCTGAAAATAGTCGAACGAGATGTACGAGCGAATTTCAAGAATTCTCTTCGCTCGACAACCCTCATGAATAGGGAAAATTTATTTTTGGATTTTATCACGAAGCTGATTCGCTAATTGTCCTTAATTTTATTTCCCATCTTCTCGTTTTACAAAGTTCTCAATTTCTTTCCCATTTGCTGTCGATTACAAACTTTTATTTATTTTTCATTTATTTTTATTCCAACCGCGAAATTAATCTTTCAACTTGATTTTTTTTTTGTTCAAGCTTTTTATTTAATCGATAAATTGTTATTTTTTTCTTTTTTTTCTTTCTAAAACGACTTTTTTCGTCATTTTTTTAATTTTCATCGTCCTGTGACGATCTTTAAAGAAAAATCCTGCTTTTTTGACAGTGATTTCCGAAAAGTTATTGCCTCGAATTTTCATGAAGCTAAAAAAAAACCGTGGGAAATGAGGGTCAATTTAGTTAACTTCATTTTTTATTGATTTTCCATTATTTGAGGCCATCAAAAAAATTGTCTTTGGCTTAAAAATCGATACATAAGTTCGAGGGTTTAATGAAACGGTCACCCAACCAAGTACTGGTTTGGCTCGACTCAGGGAAATTTGGAGAACCGTCAGAACTTCAAATGGACGTCGAACTCATCGATTAAATTGATGGAAAAATACGACTTTGACAGTTGAAGTGATTTTTTGCAAATCTGTATTTCTTTTTTCTTTTTCCATTTCTTTAAATTATGATAATTCTGTGAATATTTTTAGTGACGGGTTAATTTGAATGAAAAATTGTAATAAAAACGAAAAAAATATTTTACCAGCTCGATCGTCAAGTTCCGAAAGTTTTTGATCACGTTCGAGGACCTTCTCGACGTTCGTTTTCATAATATCGACGACTTCATCGACTTGGGCCTGCGTCTGTTGCAGTCGTTTTTGGGATGCAATTTGTTGGGGTGTCCTTGGACCCCCGACGATTCCTTCGCCATTGGCTCCTGCACCTGCAGCATCCGGTGCAAGACCGCCCTCGGTGGCCCTTGATTAAAAAAGGAAAAAAAAATATGAAAATATCAATTGAAAATCAATTATTAAGAATTTAATTATAAATCAAGAATTATTATTAATTTTTAATTGATTTTAAAAAATTTGAGAGTGTCGGGTGGACATTTAAATGGAAAAATTCAAAAATCAAGAATCCCGAATCTCAATAAATAATTTATCGTCTGTTTTAATTTCGTGAAATTAATAAAAATAATAAATTATTGTAATCACAGGCATTTATTCGTTACAAAAATCAATATTTTGTCATTTGATCAAATTTTTTCAACGAATTCGATGTTTACGACAGTTTTTCCTTGATTTGGAAATAAAATGTCACAAGGGTACAGTTTTGATGCCCACGCACGTATAAAATAACATCTTGAAAATGAACGAAACATAGACAAAGAGATAAAGAGACAAATAGATAAGCAATTCGAATGTTTTATTTGACTGAACGCCTCCAGGTTCCTCGTACGCTTGGCGTATTACACGCGAACTCATGGGGGTGGTTGGAGAGAGCACGAACGATAGAATTCCGAGAGTTTATGGTGCAGGCGAAAGGCCAAAGGTCGCGACCCGGTCGTTGTTTCTGTCTTTCACGATTTTGAGGGACAAAAACTTATGACAACAGTTGAAATTTTTTTTAAATAGTTTTTTTAACAAAAAATATTATTTCCAATCGAACAGTTGTTTTTTTAATAATTTATTCTTATTTGAAATTATTTTTATTTACAACGAAACACTTTTTTTTAAAGAAACAAGTTGGAATTGTGGTTTTTTTAAATAAAAAATATTATTTATTTGTTTATTTGTTTATTTTGTACGTTAAAAAAGACGAAAGTTATTGAAATTTTCAATAAAATATAAATCGCGTGTTTCGTGAACGAATAAAAACAAAAAATGTTCTTCTTCATTTTTTCTTATTTTTATTTCGTGCAACACACGCACGTGGCTTCTCCGAAACATGCTCCGGATGAAAAGCAGACACGCGCTTGAACCCGGAAAAAAAAAATTAACCGTGGGAACCATCCTTCACCCTGCCACCCCCTTGTTCCACCCTTAAAATCCCATTAACCGATCAACCCACAGCTTCATCCACACGTACCTCGACGTTATATTCATTCATAAATTCTTGGAAAATGAGATTCTTTAATTTTATGTTTACGTTGCTTTTGTTTACATTTTTATTTACTGCTTTTTTTACATTTTCATGGAAATATTCTCGTGAGAGAAATTTCTAACGAGATAAATAATTGTTTTTTACAAACAATTTTACGATACGAAAAAATGCGAGTCGAAAAATGAGTTCTCCACGAAACGTGGAGAAAGAAATCATTGAAAAAAAAAACAAAACAAAAGAAAAATAATTTCATTACGAATGAATACGAGAAAAAACAAAAAAGTTCTGGGATTCGAACTTTCGCAGAAAATGAATTCAGTTGTTGTTGTTGGTTTTTTTTTCCTTTCTTTCTTTCCATGGGTCCCCTAGACCCCGCCCTTTATTTATTTTTTCTTTTTCTTTACGAATTAAGCCCAAATACATTTTATCATAAATAAGGATTATTGAGTTGAGCTGGAATCAAGGATCACTTCCTGGAAATAAGGAAAAGGTCATGGGGGGAAAGAAAAATGTATTATATGGGGATTGTCATATATTGGGTTGAAACTTAGCGGTTAAAGGTCAACCGAGTTTGCAGCAAAAGAAGAAGAAGAAGAAAAAATGAGGAATACGTTGAAGATCAATACGTCATAAAATTTACGAATGAACTGACAGCTGTCAAAAACATCGATTTTTTTACGATTTTTATTTCTCATCGAATTGCTAGAGATTTTTGAACATTTTTATTGATCATTTATAAAAAATAACATGATTTAAAATGGAATAGAATAAATGAACGATTTCGTTTATTGACGAAAACAAAAATATTTACGTATTCGATGAAAAAGAACTTCGAAGAATGCTTTGAAAAAAAAAAACAAACTTTAATCATTCTCGACAGAGATAATTAAAAACGTCACGACAAAATACTGTTAAGGTCTAAAAATCACGTGAGATTTAAGAAGATTTTCAACGTCAGAGATGTAAAAACCATTATCGAGGATTAAATAAAATTAAGGGGAACGAGAGAGTGAAAAAGTTGAGCCAGGTTTGAAATCACGCAACAAAAACCATCGTAAACCACAATTTAACCAAAATGTCCGAAAGTTAGAGACTCATTTTCATTACTCATCGAAATATATGCATTTTTTTGTAAAAAAAAAAAAAAACGACGAAAAAATCATCCAAAACAAAAAAAAATAATAATAAAACTAAAACTGATGGTAAATTTAATTTCTCATGTGAAAATCCGTCAAATAGAAAGTGCGAGGGTGTTTAATCCCACGATAGTAATAAGAATCAAAACATAATCATAATAAACGATTATTATGACAAGCTTTTCCAGCGTTTAATGAAATACGTTCGTTGACGTGTGATTTGAATAATTAACAAGATTTGACGACGTTGCCTTTTAATACAAAAAAATTCAATCATCTAATATTTTTCAAAAAAGAAAACCAAATCGTTGCTCAATTAAAAAAAAAGAAAAAATCATGACAACAAAAAACATAACCCGTTCGAATTTAAGAAACTGTCAAAACAAAATCGAGTCGATTGAATTTTAAATAATTCCTTAAAAACAAAATCTTTCCACGATTTCAAAGAAAATATATCGAAACTAAAATTTTATTCACGTTCTGAAAAAGCTTAAAAAAATGTTGACGTAATAATCACGACGAAATGTCAATATAAAAATAAATAAATATAAATAAATGTAAATAAATAAATAAATTTAAATAAATGGAAACGTCAATAGCAAAAGAAAAAAAAACTGAATAGTTGAAGAAAAAAAAAGTGCAGTAAAGGACAGTTGGGTTTTATTGGAAATTGTCATGATGATAGGAAACCGGTGGTGAAGGAGAGAAGGGGGCGGGGGTGAGCGGTGGAGGGGTTGGGAAATAGTGTACTGGCAGAATATGTACGTCGGTGAGAATCGATTGACGACAAAGGTCTCGGAAATTGCGTCTTGAAATGTTTCTTGGCCCGGAATCGAAACATAACATCAAATTTTAATGAAATACATTTCGCGAATGAAATTAATAGAAAAAAATGTAAAAAACACGAAAAAAATCCTCGTGTAGTAGAAAAAATGGTATAAACGTTGAAATAAATAGGAAAAACGTTGTGTAGATTAGTGACAATGTCAAGTGAGCATCAACATTCGAATGACCACCATTTTAAATCGATAAATCAATATTTTTATTGTTGTTATTATTGTGACGTATTTCACTGGCAAAGCGAAAGAGTCAAAAGGGTTACGTTCACGTTTCAGACTTTCCTTTTCTCTATTTATATCATTTTTTTTGTTGTTTCTCTGTCTAATCGTTCGAGTTAGTCATCCCCGGTCAAAGTTATGCCTTTTTACTTTTTTTTTCCCTTTTTTTCTATCGATTTACCCCCATTCTCGTTCCATCGAGCACGTACAATCGAAATAACGCACGAGTCGCTTTACCCACGAAGAATAAAAACTATTGACGAATATTTAACACTTTAATTGTCGTTTATCGATCAGGGACGAACGTAGACGTTCGTTTTTGACCAAAATATTCATTTCGCGAGTCTCGGTGACGTACGAATGTCAAAAAAAAAGTGCTTCTCATTTTTCGGTCTATCGTGACATTGCGATGAGACTTTTTCTTCAACTTTTGTGTTTTTGACGTACGAAAAAAGAATTAAAAAGACGCGAGAGAGCGAGGGAGACAGAGAGGATTCATCGATTCGCGAAACGGGAAATGGTGTCGTACGAGTCGACTCTCTTTCTCCCTCTGCCCCACTCTCTTTTTCTTTCTCAGCCTTTTTTTTCTCGCATTTTGTAATGTTGCATTGAAGAAAAAAGGGTTCATGAAGGAATACTAATGAAGATGAATTTTGGGCTTTGAAAAATGAACTATTCTCACGGGGGTGAAAAAAAATGAATGACAGGTTTCTAGGGATGGGAAAAAATTGAGAGAGGTTCGGGAGGGTTCGTTGAAAACTCGGTAAAATATTCGTCAATGGTCGGAATAAATCGAACGAACGATTTATTCGTTTGGGAAAAAATCTTCGGAGATATTGGGACGAAATGAAAAATGGAACGGAATGGACACGATTCGTGGAGACTGGAAAAATGAAAAAAGTGGGTTTTTTTGTTTTTTTTTTGTTTTTTTCGAAGCTTTTCGGGCTCAAGGGCCAAAAAGGTCGAGTTTGATTTGATTAAACGATAAATTCACTCGGTACTCACATATTCGTCGCAATTGGTTTTCACGCAGATACTTGTTAGCGTTGAAAAACGTCAGACGCGCCCTTGTTTCGCCGCGGAGAATAAAACACAGTATTTAAATTGTCCGTTGAAGTGTGAATTTTAGAGTGGTTTCTAGAAAAAAAAATGCGTTTTATTCGCTCTTTATTGTGTTCTTGTAGAAATAATAGTTCGGGGTGAGTTCGAGAGGATCGGACAACTACTGGTCCGCGCCGCGGCTCACTCGGGTCGTCTATTCGCGCACGGGGGTATTGATAAATTTTCGAGGTACGAAGTCGAGCCTGAGAGGGAGGCGCAAGTGTGCGAGAGCGAGAGTGTCAAAAGGGCGAAACTTTATCTCTCGCTCTCTCTCTCTCCCTCTCTCTTTCTCTTTCTCGAGTCACGATAATCGTGAGCGCAGCCGACGACGACAGCACGAAACCATCAGTTACAGGATCGATCTATCGCGAGTTGCCACTTTCGATAGTTCCTTCGACCAATCTCGTGGCAAGATTTTTTCCGTTGTTTTGACCGACAATTTTTTCTATTCAAATTTTTAGTGTTCGAATTTCCCGGGCAATTTCGAGTCCTGACAATTTTCGTGTGAAATAAACATTCAATTTCGATTTTTTTATTATTATTTTTATGTCGAGTTGTGTATCTGGGTTAACAATCGAAAACCGTTCGCACCGCGACCTCTCGAATTCGTCCTTTACGTCCCTAAAGGAGGTTTGGTGCATAAGCGTCAAATTGGCGCGTGCGCCGACCCTCGAGTCAATAAAATAGTCAACGCCCCTTTCGGACTCGCGCCCGCGCACGCACCGGCGCGAACGAAGCTTTTCCCTCTTCGCTGGATATCAACAAAATAAAAAGAGAAGGGGCGGGGGTTGAGGAAGAATTTAGCTTTTTTACCCTTGGGCATCATAACTATTCTCCGTACATTCCGTTCGCCACCGAAGGACTAAATCTTCTGGCAACTTTATTCATTTGGCAATATTTATTTATGAGATACGCGTGGAAATTCATTTTTTTCATTCGCGTATGAATACTATTTTCTTTCGTGCTTGACAGCTCTGTCAACGACGGTGGAAAACTTTAATTTTGTGGCTGAATCAAGAAAGAAGAGGATCAAAATGGAGAGCAGTGAGTGAAACAAATATTTCGACCATTTCCCATCGTCACTTTTTTTTTTAACGTGATTTTTCATTTTTCCAAGTGCTTTTCGCGTTTTGCACGGCTCAGAAGTTTTTTTTCCAACAAAACATCGATTAAGCACATTTTTTAATTTCTCCCTGGTTCAATAAAGCTTTAACAATCGTGGTAGTGCTCAGTTGGAATGTTTCGCACGATAAAATGACACATTCATTATTTAATCATCGAAAAATCTGCAGTGACAATTGACCTTTGACGCATTATGATCAATAACAAAATATGTTTGGTGAATGGGGGTCGAGTAATTTTCTGTGTTATCTTGAAAAAGTCTTCGGTCGATAAAACAGAGTCACGAGCTTCCGCCGCACGCGGCAGATGACGCCACGTGTCTGTTTTTTTACCGATTTCCCAAACGAGGGAAAAATGTTTTCATTTTTCCGGTCGCATGCTCCGAGAATTCACGTAGACAAAAAGTATTTTATGTAAATTCAGGTTTCTAAAAAAAAAAAGACTTCGTGACCCAACTGTTGCTCAACGTTACGTTAACGTTGCAAAAAAAGCCTCGATCTCAGAGAAGACATTCATAAGACGTTCTTTTGTGTATTCCTCACACGCACACTCGCTATATGTCAATTCATTCTATCGCAATTTAAAAATGACGTCAGTTTTCCTACTCTTCGATTCTTAGTCATTTTTCACCAGGGCAGGCCATATTGGAAACGTGCCCCGTTATTTTTCCCCAACATTCGACCGTGTGTGTGAGTGAGCTCATATATATTTTTTTTTTTCTCCGTAACATTATCTACCACGAAGTCTTTTTGCTTGTGTTGCGATTATTCTGACGTCTCAGGTACCGAACTACAACTTTATTTACGCGAGCGGATCAAAGTTTTGGAGTATTCTTCGTTGAGAAAGATTAAATAATAAAAAAACAAACATGTAAGTACTCTGTGCGCGGTGTGAAGTTTTGATTTTTGTAAATCTCTGAAACGAGAACGTGCATTTCCGGAGAATTACGTCGTTAACACGAGATCCGTGTCTGTCTTTATTTGTCGATCCTTGTCGTTTATTCAAGTGCTTACGCGAGAACACTGCGATTCGCAATCTGCTAGGAAACGTCAAAAATTTCCGCGTCCCGTCGTCTTTATTCGATTCTCTAAAACTGTTTGTATTCAACCTTTCTTTCTTCCTCAACTTTCGACATATTTCTAGTAAACCTGTTGCTTCCTTCAAACTTTTTTCACGCAGCGAACATTTAGTGCGCGTGAGCTTTCCGAGAGTATTGCTTTTTTGAGGTTATGGGCGTGTACAACCTTTTTTTTTCTTATCGCTCGTCATTATCCCGTACAATTTCGCATTAAATTGTAAACGGATCGTAAATAACACTCTTTATCGATTGTTTCGAGTTTTTTTACTATTCTAACCTCCAAAAAACTGTCAAATGGACTAAAAATCCCGAAAATGATAAAATTAAATGTCCTTCGAACTAAGAAATTTATACAAAATGATACAAAAAGCTCAAAAAATCAACAAAATTCCCAAAAAATCGAAGATTTTTCCCAAAATATAAGAAAATAATGAAAAAACGACTTTTTCCACTTGCAGCAAAATGGACGCAGGTGGATATTCCGGAGACGGAGATTTGGGAGGTCCTCGAACGCCTCAGCAGGCGGTTTCGACGAAAAAACTTCAACAAACGCAGGCTAAAGTGGACGAAGTGGTTGGAATAATGAAAGTAAACGTTGAAAAAGTAATGGAACGCGATCAAAAGTTGTCGGAGCTGGACAACCGAGCGGATGCGTTGCAACAGGGCGCAGCGCAGTTCGAACAACAGGCTGGAAAACTTAAGAGAAAATATTGGTGGAAAAACCTTAAAATGATGATCATCATCGGCATCATTTGCGTCGTTATTTTGATCATTATTATCAGTGAGTAAACAAATTTATTCAAAAATTTTATCCAGTTTTTCAATATTTCATTAATTTTCAAATTATTTACCAATTTTTTTCAATTTGTTCGTTCGCTAGTTTCAAATTTATTGTCGATTCGATAGTAAATTGATATTTTTTTGTTAATGAATTAAAAAATTCAAACATTTATGTCGCTACAAGAAATAATTTTGCAGCCATTTTTTAATGATATTTTGAGCCATTTTTTAAATTATTTACGATCTGAAATTATATTTCAAACAAAAATATCAAAAAAATTCTATTCAAGATCAGGAACAAATATTTCAGCAATATTTAAAAAATAAATCGCGTTTTTGAATGAAATTCGTTCCATTCGCCACTTTTTTGGGGAATTTTTCAAATTATTTACGATCTAAAATCATATTTCAAACAAAAACATCAACAAAATTCTATTCACGATTGAAAACAAACATTTGCCCAATATTTAAAAAATAAATCACGTATTGTTTGCGAATGAAATTCTCAGTCTCCATGTGTATTTCTTCAGAACAAATTGTTTTCTATTCGTCGAGTGTGATATTGATCAACTATTATCAAACACGTGTCGCAACATTTGGACTTGTTTGTTTGGTCAAACATTCTTGAAGCCAAGAAGTAGATTGTTCGAATTCCAAACAAAAATTCTCTGCTTTTTTTCTTTGGCTGATCGAAACGTATAACAATTGATGACATTTTTTAATTTTTTTATGAAACAGTTGATCAAAAAGTACAAAAAAGCGAAAAAATTATTCAAAAATGTTGAAAAAAGCAAAAAAACTGTTGAAAAATGGTCCCAAAAGGAATAAAACTATTGAAAATTGTACAAAAAAGCGAGAAAACCATTGAAAACTAGAAAAAAGCGAAAAAACCATTGAAAAATGTTCAAAAAAGCGGAAAAATTATTGAAAAATGTTCAAAAAAGCAAAAAAACTGTAGAAAAAAGTGAGAAAATCATTGAAAAATGTTCAAAAAATCGAAAAAACTCGAAAAAACTTCAAAAATCTTCAAACAAAAACCCTCTGGACATTTTGACGTTTCGCATGACATTGCAATAACGTTTTTCATTAAAAAACTGTGTAAAAACAATTTCCAGCTTCGGTGTTGCCAAGTTCGTCGAGCGAAGACCCGACGAAGCCGGTAGAAAATGGAAAGTGAGGGAATGTGAGGAGGGAAGAGAAAGGACGAGGACGACGAAGCGTATCGTAGGAGGCGGGAGCGGGGAAGAAAAAAAAGCAGCGTTCCTAAACGGTTCTAAAGTTTTTTTTGTTTATAATAACCGCCAATTTGAGCCGAGTATTGAAGAAAAAATAATTAAAGACAATAAAAATAGTCGTAGGTTTGGAGTAATTGAAAAAAAAGGCCAAAAAGCTACGCACGAAGGTTGTTGATACAAACAATAGCACGAAAACACGGTTAAAGTTGAAAAGAAGAAGAAAAAAAAACTAAAAAACAAGAATTTAACGAGCGAAAGGCAAAAGTTACAATCGCCGCTCGGTTACTTTTTATTTTTACACAAAAATCCATAATCATTTGCTACTATTATTGTTAATAATTATCATTATTATCTGTTCGATTGTTGTCGAGAGATTTGGGGGCGTAAGAGAAATAAAAATAGAGGTTAAAGGGGCCAAAGTGAATTTTTGTTCGCAAGGTCAACAAAAAAACGATAAAATAGGCATAAAAAACGTTGCTACAAAAAACGTCACGTCTGTAAGTTACGAATTATTGTAACGTTCAAAAAGTGTATTTTGTGTACGATTAATATTTAATATATACATATATAAATATTATAAATAATGTGTCGAGAGATACCTTGATTTTCAACGTTTTTTGTTGAAATTATTTTTGTTCCCCGAGAGCCTTGCGGTGGGGGGGAAAATGATATCGAACGGCGTGACCCCCCTTCGTTCATTATCTAATCTTCGCTGTGATCCGTTTAATCCACAAACGTTTTTCTCCATTCATCGTCAAAAGAATAAGTTGCACGTGTGATTTACGATGTTTTTAGTGTGTTTACGATTTTACGCGAGTCGCTTTTAAAACGTGGCTCAATAAAAACGAGAGTAACCGTTTCGTAATACGTCAATAGAAAATCGTGGAGAGATGAATCAGGATTTTATTGACATTTTTTTCCGCGATTTATACTCGAAATTATACGAAAAATTGATTTTTTATATTTTTATTGACATTTGGACCGAATCGAGTCTAATCGCACTAAAAAATTCTCGTCGGCATCGGTCCAAACCTCGTGATCACTCAAAAGACACTTTTTTCCACCAAAAATCACTCTTTTGCACTCAAAAACACTTAAAACTGAATGTCGACCCTCTCAGCCAATGAAATGTCATTTCTGACGTTAACTATCACTCGTAAAACACTCACTGGCACTCGATTGTGTTGAATACGAATCAAAACTCGAACACAACAATGGCGGCCATGTTTACAAAAAAAAATGGTCATCCACGTGCCGGCAAAGTTGCCAATTTGTTGCTGGCACTTTCAGAACTCAGGAGCACGAAGAACCCTTCTATTTTTCATCATTTTCATAAAATCGAGGTACAGAGGAAAGAATAACGCAGATTTTTCATGCCGAACGAAATCGACGACGATACTCATCAATTTTCCTTATCTCGACAAAGAAATAATAACAATAACGCGATTGCATTGAAAATGCTGACAAGATATCTCGAAAAAATTCACCAACCGCAATATTCCACGGTCCGGCAGAGCCGAGAGCTTGAAAACATCGAAATTAAACGAAATTTCCATTAATCCTTGTCTCTTCTTTACTCAGATGTGAGAAAAAACGAAAGGAAAAAAATCATAAAAATAAGTTTGATTGTCGGTTGACGGGGGGTCACGTGACGTGTGTATAAGTTCGGGAGAAACATCGCCGCCACCTACTACGATACAAAAGCCAGCGTGTTTGCACAACCTGCGAAATAAAAGAGAGTCTCTAGCAGAGAGGAAGAAACTCCCCGCTCTGCTGGGCCGAGAATTGTGTGAACCGAGGGGTTTTCGATATTCCAACGAAACCGCAAGAAATCGCGGATACTTTATTCGTCGGGGTACACCTATCAGTCGAGTCACGACCGTCCTGCCGGACAGACGTCGTCGCCACGCGTCGTCGAACGGCGTCGTCGTCGTCGTCGCCGTAGTCGTACATTTTCTCTCGTAGTTCTATTATTATTTGTGTGTTTTTTTTAATCATTTTCCTACGATTTCGAAGAATTCTTATTTTTTTCACGTAAAATAAAAAAATAAACATTTTTTTATAAAATTACGATAAATGCTTCGTCCGAATATTGAAAAAGCATCAAAAGACACATCGTAACAGACAAATAAAAGTCATAATACATCAGAAGCCTCGTGTTCGTTGCGATCGAAGTGTTGGGGTTTTTCAACACAAACATTTACACTGAATTTCACGAGATATCGAGATTAAAACTTTTATTTCCACTCGTTTTTTTCTCACGTATCCAACACAACGAGATTATTCTCAGATTAAATAATCCCGCGAATGTCAGCAAAATTCTACGGTTTATGTGAAAAACGTGATAATTCCGAAAAAAACGTTTGATTTCATTATTTTTTATACTGGACTTGAAAAATTACATAAAATCTTCGTAAACATTGGCATTAAGTTCCTTTCGTTGTTTTTTTTTTGTGTTTTTTCTTACATAAACGTCATATGTACGAACGTAAATGGATGCGTTGACAAAATCGTGATACTTTTCGTGTTTAGTGTCAAAGGAGATACGTAAACAAGAATAAAGTGAAGTGTCGGCGCAGAGGTCAACGGAGATAGCGGTCACAGGGCTCGAAGAGCGTTTCAATATAAAGAAATAATAAGAATAATAAACATCGAAGAAAAGTAAAATAAGCAGCAGCGTTTCTATATTTCGAGAAAATCTCTGATTCTCTCAATGAAAGCTGATTAAATCTCAGCTATTCTTAAAACTTGACACAAGACTTTTAAAAAAAAGCAGTGCTCGTGTGTTTTCATTCCTCGGAACGTTCGAATTGCCCGCGATCGTTAATCCGATCGATCTTTTTCTTTCTCCATCGTTAAAAACACACACGTTCGAAAATGCCGGGAAGGGGATTGAGAGAACGTCGCGAATGCGGACTCGGATACCAGAATACTTTGGTAAGTTGACAGAAACGTCGTTATTTTTCGCGCACTTTTTTTCAAAGGTAAATAGTGACAAATTAATCGAAATAATTGAGGAAACGATAAATAAAAAGCGAAGATACGATCGAGCGAAAAAAAAAACGACTCAGCGGTTCTTCGAATTTTGTCGAATCGAATGGAATTCAATAGAATTTCAACTGATCGTTTTGTTTTTTAATTTTTCTTCGAAAATTTTCTTTTTCGACTAGTTTTTTTTTTTTTTCCTTTTTTTTGGGACAATAGACACTTAGAAAATCGCGTGAATCGTGGGAGGAGGAAAAAATATATACAGACATCGAGGAAAATGATAAGATTGCGCGAAATGCAAGAATAATAATGATAAATAACATTAAATGCTGCAGTTTATAGGCCAAGCCGAGCAACTAGTTTATTTTCATTTTTTATTTATAGCACTTCTCACTACGATATACCGAGTGACTTTCAGCCTCTGCGTTTGTCACTTGTTCAAAAGGTGTCCATTGCTTCGAAGTTATTTTTTTTTATTATTATTATTTTTTATTAGAACCGATGACCATGAAAAAATGTACGGGAAAGGAAAAAAATTGGAGACACATGAAAGAAATATTTTTTTCTCGGTCGTAAATTGTGTCTCGGGATTCCTAGAAACTGTGAAAAGTTGCGAAGAAAGCTCGTGCGTGCGTGGACAAAAAAATGTTGCACGTTCGAGCAAACGGACGAAAAAAATCTCGCGAAAAATGATCATTTTATAACCGTCAATTAAAAAATCGTTTCCGACCATATTTTTTATTCGAATTACAATCTTGCACCTCGAAATTAATGGCAATAAAATTGAATACCAATGAAAATTGCTTCTGGAAACAATTACGAAAAAAACTGCTAATTCGAACAGGAAACCCGACGTGAAAAAAACGACAAAGAATAAAAAAGTCTCGGAATAAGTCGACGTGGGAGTCGAGCAAAGTGCCAATTACGTTTTTGTCTGGTTCACTCTGATTTCAACCCCTTAATAAAGTACTTAATCAAATATTATAAAAAATTCTCAACATTTATCGAAAAAAAAAACAAAAAAACCAACAAATTCCATCCTCAACTTGTAACTCTTTATTTATTCCAAAACAATCGTAAAATCGATTTTTTTCCCAAAAAATAAAAATTTTAAAAACTTCTTACGCCATCACTCGATTTTTTTTCAATTTTTCCAAAAATAATTATTAGATCGAAAAAAACGAATATCTAAAAAAAAACGACTAATCGAAATATGATTTCTCAATTAAATCGAACGTCTTGAACGATTGATAATTTGAAGAAAAAAAAAAAAAAAAAAAAAAATCAATTCGAAGAATTGTAATAATTCGCAAGTGAATAGCGATAAATGAATGGTTATAATAACTCGTAGTGATTGGTTGTGTGTATGCGATATAAACCAATCATCGTATTGTAAGGTCGTATCATTAACGACAAGCTGAGCGTTCTGAGAGTCGTTAATTGATCGTTTGAAGCTTCTATTTAGTCCAGAGCTCAACAGGTGTGAAACGTTTGCGTAAATATATATATATATATGTATAAAAACGTGTGTGAGTGTATAAGAAACGTATAAGAAAGATATAGACAGAAAGTTAATTCGTTGAAGGTGATATCGGCCGCGAACTATGATGGCACTTGTTCGTTATCACTTTTTAACCCACTCGACAAATATTCAGGGGCGTCTCAACATCATAATTATTGCTTTCGGCAAAATAATCGTAATTAATTGACGATTTTATTACGTAATAAAAATCAATCATTGTTTCAGTCGTTTTTCTCGTAATATTGCCAACGTTTTTTTCCATCGTAACAAAAAAAATTATGCAACAAAATGGCGAAAAAAAAATCTTCGTAAAGATCGTGGGAAGACGCCATTTTGAATGTTTTTTTTTTGGAGAAAAATGATGATAAATTAGTGACGAAAGCACTTGGCGCGATGTGATAAAAGATCGAAGGTAAACTGACGAGCGAAAGGACAGATTGAAACGTCGAAATAGTCTTGACGTTCCCTTTCCACCTCTCTTTTTTTTTTTCGAAGATATTTTCGTCGTCGATGGTTCCCTCGAAGTATAAATCGTAGGGACGATAGCGATCCAATCAAATGAGACTCTAAAGTCATGTAGACGTTTCGATACAAACGGTTTTGTGTGTGTGTGTGAGTTAATAAGTCGAGAGGCGAAGAAAGCAGACGAATATTTCCTCATTGCCCGGGAGTGTACGTAACGTAAACGTAGAACGGTTCGTCGAGAAGGTTCCCTTCGTTCTACCGTTGTTTGGAGGCGATCGTTTATACGCGAGGGAACGCCAGAGTGAGAGAGAAAGAGTTTGTAGAGCATCACATCTCGATAAAGTCGTATCCACAAAACAAGAGAAAAGAACGTTCGAACGATTGGTTGTGTTTACAAAAAGATACGAAGAGACGAAAGAAAAAAAAAAAAAACAGGGTCGTTCTAAGATAAGTGAAGAGATATAATAATCTTAATAGAAAAAGAAGAGAAGAGAGTGCGATCGAAGATGTTAAAAAGTCGGTTGATGGTTGAAAAAATGTTCAGTGAAAATTGCAACGCCATAGCGGCCATCGGACGAAAATTACTTGAAGTAAAAGCTTCGAAAATCAAGGCAATTGGTAAAAGTGTCCCTCGTACCAGAGATTATCTATCTTCAAGGACATTCTTCACCGCTTCAAGGGCAATGGCGACGTCCAAAGCTCCAACGAAGCACGTTACCCAGGTCGATGACCTCGTCGTCCCTAAGGACGAGGTCACAAGGTTCATCGCCGACTGCATGAGACGCGCCGGCACTAAACAAGAGGACGCCATTACCGTTGCTCATCATTTAATGACTGCCGATTACCGGGGCCATTTCAGCCACGGTATGAATCGTATGCAGATGTACGTTCACGACATCAAAACAAGGCTCACCGATCCTACTGCCGTGCCCGATATCGTCACTGACTTTCAGGTCTTTTTTTTCCCGATTTTATCGCTTTTTTTTGAAAATTTGACCAAAAAAATGTATTTTTCAAAATTTGGATTTGGAATTTTGGAAATCGATAGATTTTGAAATTCTGAACAAAAAAGTCCTTAGCAACTTTTCTCTACGATGCACCGTTCACGAGATATCGATGGATTAAGAGCGACCAATCCGATGCGCCGGTTAGTGAAAGTGGGCGTGACTCTCCGACGCACGTGATCGCTCGTTCTTCGATCATCAATATCTCGAGAACCGTGCGTCGTATCGAAAAACGGCTAAGGAACTTTTGATTCGAAATTTCACGATCTATTTAATCCGCCAATCTATATACGCAGTTGCATTTTAGTTTGTTTGATTTGCATGATTTAATCGGTTGTTTAATCGGTTTCTGGCTTCTATTGACTTGAATTATCCACCAAATTTCCTGGTGTTTGATCGTCGAGTGAAAATGAGGTTAATTATTCGAAAAAAACGAGCGCTACGCAGACACGGCCTTCAAGATATTAATGACCGATGCTCTGATAAGATATGCGCGTATATCACTTTTGATTAAAGACGTTTGTTTTTTTCTTCTTCTTCTTCTCTTTTTTCTTTGTTATGCAACCACTTTGCGCCAGTAATAACCAGTAGTTTTTCGTTGCTGTCGTAAACAAGAATTATTCTCAAGGAAATTAAAATTTTCGTTAATGAGGCCATTCTCAAAATAGATTTTCAATTTATAAATCGAATAATCGATCTCCTGTTTTGTTTCTTATCAAAAGTTACAACATCGATCGACGATCAATTCGAATCCTTTGTTGCAAACATCCCAAAAAACTATCATTCATTTGTTTCTCAGTTTTTAATTCTTCAAATTTTCTAATCGTACTCTTCTCAGTATCGAATGAAAAAAAAGACGATTAATCAAAAGTGGAATTAATTTTTAAAAAAATATTCATTCAAGATAGTTCTATCGTTACATCGTTTTCTCAAGATTCTGTTGAAAATTTGGTTATTTCGTGATTAAAAGTTACATTTTCATCAATAAATATTTTGGCTCCTACATGGCGAAGCTTTCTAAAACTTTGCATACATTTTTTTGCAACATCAAAGAAGCTACATTGAGTTTTTCAAAAAAATCTAAAGAAAAAAACGTTCGCAATTTTTGTAAATATCCAGCAAGTACATATGACCTTGGATGACCTTGAATTTGGAGTATGTTGTCCTTCAGTAAATTTCCACCAACTTTTCTTCATTAACTTATGCCCGCAAAGTATTTTGTATGTGAGAAAAACTGAAAAACAATTATTCGCGACACGAATGTCACGATAGAAGTACCTCAAAAAATAAATCAAGAAATCCTAGTCAATCGGCATCAGCTTCTCGACAAAAATTCTATTTATCGAGCCATCGATGACAAGTTAAAAAAAAATGCAAAATTTGTTAAACAGGCAATAGCTCTGGTGGATGGAAAAAACGCTCTAGGTCAAGTGGTCGGAAAATACTGCATGGAAATAGCGATAGAGAAGGCAAAGAAATTTGGAATAGGAATGGTGTCAGCTCGTGGTTCGAATCATTATGGAATTTGTGGTTATTACACGTTAATGGCGATGAGAGAAAATCTCGTGGGTTTTAGTTGCACGAACACGAGTCCGTTGATGGCGCCAACGAGGAGCAAAGCATCGGCATTGGGTACAAATCCGTTGTCACTAGGGATGCCAGGGAAGGAGGAAGCCGATGGTTTTGTTTTGGACATGGCGACGACTGCAGTGGCCTTGGGTAAAATTGAATTGGCGATTAGAAAAGAGCAGGACATTCCGGAAGGTTGGGCGATGGGCAGCGATGGAAAACAGACAAAAAACGCCGAAGAGGCCTTCAAAAATGGTTTGTTAATGCCACTGGGTGGCGTTGAAGAAAATTCTGGTTACAAAGGCTACGGTTTGGCCCTCATGGTCGAAATATTGTCCGGCATTTTGAGCGGAAGTCAATATGGACCCAACATTCGATCCTGGAAATCAGGCACCGAAATTGCCAACCTTGGACATTGCTTCATCGCCATTAATCCTGAAGCTTTTGGCTCTGGATCCAAAGAACGACTCAGTCATCTCGTTCAACAACTTAGAAACTTACCTCACACGGGAAAAGACCCTGTCCTTGTTGCTGGCGACCCTGAAAGAATGGCCATGAAAAATGTCGATGACAATGGCGGAATCTCTTATCATTTGAATCAAATCAATTCTTGCATCGATGTTGCTAATGAACTCGACGTTGAACCGATGAAATTGATCAAAAAGTCCATTTAAACGAAAACAAACCCAAACAAGATGGTTTGAAACTGTCAGGGTCACCAAAATGGCGGACATTTCGATAAAAATACGATTGTTTTTTTTTAATGCAGTAATCATGTGCTTTTTTTGGATTTTATTGTTTTTTTTCTGCCCAGTTTTTATCGATGGATCTTTGATTCTTTGATAAACTTTTTGTTCGAATTTATTCTGGACGTCCGGGACGCAGAATCGTGGACAAAAGTACTTGGAATTTTTATTTCACTGATTTTATGGAATTTTAATGTTCTGTGGAATGAAAAAATAATGATTTAGACAGTTTTTTACTGTCCAATTGTTTGTAAACTACGAGGTGTTTTTTTTTTATGGGATTATATTGGATTTTGTTTATTGTAAGATTAAAATTTTTTGAGCGAAATTGTCATGACAAAAAAACTGAACCACGAAATCGAAGAATTTAAACGTCGCACTTTTGGCAAATTTTGATTGAATTTAACTCGATTTAATTGTACGTTTAAATTTGTTGAAAATTCGAGTTTTTATACATTTTTAAACGCCGCAGTGTAAAACCTCGTGAAATTGGTTTATCAGTCTCGAGACATTTGTACAAATAAACTGTTCAAATTTCATCGACTTGGTAACATTTTTGAATATATTTTTCAAAACATCTTTAAAATTCTAGATCACATCGTCTGTCTACGGTTGTTAAAAATTGTACAAAATTTTGTTACTTTATGATGATTCAATAAATTCTCGGATTTTATGATAAATAAAATGATGAATTGATGTTTTTTTTATGAATTTGTGAATCTTCTGGTGGCTGAGCGTCTGTGATTTTATTTATTTTACTTTTCTGCAAAAAATCTACAAAATTTGAACAAATTCACGAAAATTACTGTAACTTTTTTTCCATTCGAAGCCGGCACCCCAGCCACCGCTCGTTCTCTTCATTGTGGAATTATCTTCAAATTTGTAAACAGTGTTTTTCATTTATAGCCTTTTTTTAATAACATGAGAAATTTTGAAGTAAAAAAAATGATGAAAAATTGAATTTTTCGCTTGGCCTTCCCTGAATAAATAATTTATCGGAATTTAATACGTCCTACAACCTCTTCTGATTCATGACCTTCATTCCTGTGAAAGATTTATCAAAATTGGTTTAGTGGTTTTCGCGTGAAAAGCGGCCAAACACAATTTTCCAGTTGACGTTTTTTATTTATCGATATATACATTTATATCTTTTTCTATAAAAGTAAAAAAATATATATAACCAGATACTGTACAGATAATATGATGACGCAACTGATATGTAGTTCGATCGGAAACGAACTGGATGACCTTGAGTTTCTCGTCAAATCTCATTTGCGTAAAATTTTATACACGATACTATTCACTCATGGCATATAAAAAAATACATATTTATAGTAATTTATGCGTTCTCTACATATATATATACACTTGAAAATAATGCACGCAAACTATAGAATCAAATGGACGTAACGATCACTTTAAATTTCGAGGAAAATCGTTTTTTACCAGTTTCTGTCAAGATGTCGTCTTTCCTCTTTTATTTCTGCTGTTTTTTTTTTTTTTTAACAAACCGATTCTTTTCCTCGTGGGTCTCTGAGACCCAGGAACTCTGAACACAGTTTTCTAACGATTTGGTAATTTTTTCCATTTATTCTTTCAAACAATCCGGAACTTTTGAACTTTTAAGGATGTGGCGAACCTTTTATTATTTTATCAGGAAACCTCACGTCCAAGAAAATCAAAATGAAAAAAAAGTGCATTTCAATTTATTCGAAAAACACGAACAGATTGAAAAAAAAAATTGAAAAACCCCTGAACGACTTTTTTCGTCAAAATTTCGTGATTAGCTTAATTCTCATTATTATTATTATTTTTTATTTTTTTTCCAAATTAAGGACGAATTTTGAAACTTCCTGTAGAAAGCGTGGTTCACAAGCGCGCGTGCCAGTACGTCGATCGTAATCGTCAATGAAGCGAGAGCTCACAATGTGGAATTGAATCCATTACTTTTATGTCTTGATTTTTTTTCTTTTTTTTTTTTTTTTTTTTTCTCGTAACCACAATTCCACACATTGATGGACACCGACCGAAGAATATCTCGTTTTTATGGTTATTGCTAATAATAAATAATAATAATAATAATAATAATAATAATAATAATAATAATAAGATTGTTACGATGACGAAAAACTTTTTTTTTTCTTTTTTTACACAATTCTATGATTCCGTATATATTTTTCTTATTAGCAACGCGATGTTTGTCAATCCTCACCAATTATGGTTCGTTTGATCTAGAAAAAACTGACTGAAATATATTCGTAACCATGAAATACAAGGTCAAAAAATATGCGAGGCGCGAAATTTTCATTATCTCGTTATTTTTTTTTCTTTTTCTTTTTTTTTTCGGGCTTTACTTTTTCACCGATATTTCGGGGAGGGCGTTGTCGTCGTTGTCGTCACGACGAGATAAACACACGCGCAATACGTTTCGAAGACGACCACGCTATTTGATTCTGTAAACGAGATAACAAAATATTGTAAATAAGAAAATAATTGAGTCGATCTTTTTCGATGATCTCATCGAAGTTTTCTTCTTCCTTTTTTTTTTCTTTTGCTTTTTATCCTATGTTCCAATTTACCCGGGACACTAATTTCGTTCTCATTTTTTTTTTTCTTGTACTTTGATATATTTTTTTTTTTTTATAGCCAATTGTTTATTTCCAAGGGGGAAAGTTCGATGACCAGTGAAACTCTCTCGCTTTTTAATATATCGTCCTCGCAATATTATATTTACAATTAATAATTTTTAAATCGACGATTATGTGACAAGTAAACAGAAAAGATTTATTATCATTATTATTATTATTATTATTATTATTATTATTATTATTATTATTATTATTTTAATTTAATTGTACTTCGAGACCACGTTTTAATGATTTGTTTTTTTATGATCGAGAGACATTTGAATTATTTTCATCAATAATTACGAATAATATAATTAATTTAATTTGAGTGCAATTTTTTCAAAATATTTTCATTTCCTAATGATTTTTCGAAGATTTGATGCTCATTTTTTCTGCATTTTGTCGTATTTTATTCACGTTCTAAATTCCTGGGCACAAGGAAATTGAGAAAAACTTGTGGGGCTACAAATTGTTATAAAAATGAATATGAACGAAAAAAAAAATCGAAGAAAAATGAAAAATAAATTTGATTGACTTATTGAAGATGGTAAATTGACTGGAAATATTGAAGTGAATTTTTTACTCGTAAATTGTTGTCAATTTGTAACAGGATATATTAAATAATCGAAAATAATTGGAAAGAATTTTGCAATAAATAACAAAGAAAATAATGAGTTGAGAATGATTTTTTTGCTGTTGTTGTTGTTGGTTCGTAGTAATGATTAATTCGTGGAGAAAATTGCGTGAAATAGTTTGAATTGTTAGTTGGAAGATTCCGGAATTGTTGGTCGATTCGTAATGGATTCCCTTGTGTCCTCCTTATCAGGAAAAAATTGCTCTTTCATGTACGATCGAGTTCAAAGAGTTATCGTCAGAACTCTTACGTTTTTTCTGTCTGAGACTGTTTTTGCCTGACGAGAAGTCTCGTTTTATCGAAAATTCGATATTTATGCACATTAAAATCGTGGACGACGTGGCTCTCATCACACTCGAGTATCGAGAATGGCATATTTTCTTCCGATAACGTAATCTCACTCGCCTCAATGTGTTTTCATCGGACGCTCATTTTTTTTCGTTCCTTATAAACATATTAATTAAGATTATTTATGAATTTCACGTAAAATTTTATTCAAACAAGTTTTTTTTTGCACAATAATTTTTTTAAGTTTTGTTTTATCGAAATTTTTATCAGAAAGATTGAACGACGAACTTGAAATTTTAGATTTTTTTTCAATTAAATAAATTCCAATTTTTTTTATTTATTTATTTTTATTTTTAAATAATCGTTTTTCGTATAAATGGCATCGTGGATTTTACTGAATTTTGGAAAACTTTCAATTTTTGATTGAATCTCATTTTTTTCAGAGAAATTTTTGATTTTTTGTTGAACCGAATTGAAATTTTGATCACTTGATTATTTGTTTATTGAAATTATCGTTTTTCATATAAATTTTATTGTGGATTTCACTGAATTTTGGAAAACTTTCAATTTTTGATTTAATCTCATTTTTTTTAGAGAAATTTTTGATTTTTTTTGTTGAACTAAATTCAAATTTTGATCCCTTATTTATTCATTTTTTGTAAATTTTACTGAATTTCGAAAAACTTTCAATTTTGGATCGTTCTTTCGTTTTTTTTTGTTTGTTTATTCTCAGGGCTACGATAAATAAATGGTAAAAATTGAAGCAAAGTGACTTAAATGACAAAGTGAAAAAAAGAAAGAAAGAAAGGAAGAAAGAAAGGGAGTGAAACTTTTGTTCACTTGACTAAACAGGAAGGAAGACTAATTGAAAAAATGAGCTGTCCAAAATGCAATGACATGGACAAGCCCAATGCATTCGAGGATGGTAATTTATTGCTCTTCGTGTCCCCATGTGACTCGCATTAAGTAATTCAGTGTCGTGCAATATCTACGAACTAATACAAATACTTACGATAGGGTTGACAGGGCACTAAGAAGAGGTCATGGAACCCAAAGGGACATAAGTTCATACACACTCTCTAAACAAATTAAATTGAGGAGGCACAACAATTTTATTGTGGGTTAAACTAACTGATTAGCAGCCTTTATTTAATATTTAAATAAAACCTTCAAATTTGTTGAATATTGAAGAATAATTGAAATTATAAATTCATTTGGAATCCTCATCAGATGATTAATCAATTAATTTGAAAAAAATCGTAATTTTTAATGAATTAAATTAAATCAGTCAAATATTAAAGAATAATTGAAATTATAAATTCATTTGGAATTCTTATTGAATGATTAATCAATTAATTTGAAAAAAGTCGTCATTTTTAGTGATTTAAATTAAATCAGTCAAATATTAAAGAATAATTGAAATTATAAATTCATTGGGAATTCTTATTGAATGATTAATCAATTAATTTGAAAAAAATCGTAATTTTTAGTGAATTAAATGAAATCAGTTAATTAGTGAAGAACAATTTAAATTCTAAATTTATTTGAAATTCTTATTGAATGATTAATCAATTAATTTGGAATAATCGTGGATTTTTTCGAATTCTATTAAATCAGTCAAAAATTGAAGAATAATCGAAATTCTAAATTTTTAATTGAACGATTAATTAATGAATTTGAAGGAATCGTGATTTTCAGCGAATTAAATTGAATCAGTCGAATATCGAAGAATAATTCAAATCCCAAGTTCATTCGAGATTCTTATTAAATTATTAATCAATCAATTCGACTATAAAAATCGTGATTTTTAGCGAACTAAATGAAATCAGTTTAATAATTCCACTTGTCCCTTGAGATTCGTCGCTCCGGTTATTCCTGGAAAGAATTAAATTACAGAATGAGAAGCATAGACTGTGAGCTGAATCATCATTTATCCACGGTTTAACGTTGCGAGTATAACTATACGAGAAATTTTCTTTTTTTTAATATTTTTTTTCATACACAATTACAAAATAAAGTGGAAATTTTGTATTTTTATGAATATAAAAAAATAATATTATGAAATATCGATTGAGATCGATGTCAAAAATGATTTGACCCCATTTTCGTAATAACAAAAATTTACCATCATTTTTAATGATTTATTTTTCATTTTTCTACTCGAAAAAAATTATCCTTAAATCATAAATTAAAAAAGAAATCAAAAAAGAAATTCGGGAGCATTTTATCGATTTTTCACTCCTTCAACATCTCGTGATTATCTTCTAAACGTGTTTACGTACGAGTTCAAATAATAAATCGCGACCCTGAAGCTCGCGGTACCTTTTTTCAAAGGAGTCCCAACACGCTTCTGCTACTTTCATTATCACCCTCTCTGTTTTCTCGTTGTTCAATAATCAAACAAAAAATCCGTTGTTCATTGCACGTGACAAATAGAGGATTTAATTTACCACCGAATTAAAAAAACGTACGACCTTTCGTGCAATGCAAGATTTAAAAATTGGCTCAGTTTATTTCTGCCACGGAGGAAGAAAGATCCTCGTATCGTTACGAGTATTGTGTCAAAAAGAAAAAAAAAACGAAACGAAAAAAAAAAATTTCATTATCACCGTTTTAACAATGTCGAAGGTAAGTGCTTTCGAGCAATCGTCCAAATAATCATAATAATTCGTGAAAAAGAAGCCTCAAACGTGTGATCGATCGAAATATTTTTTTTTTCAGTCCAAAATAAAAACAAAAATATAATCACGATGACGAATGACATTTTGTCGAATAATGTCAAGTACAAATTCGATTATAAATTGTGTCACTTTTCTACTTTATTTCGATCCTTATTTTTCACTGACAGCTAATTTTTTTTTTTTTTTGACAGCTAATGAAATTTTTTTTTTTTTTCTCATTTTTTAATGACGAAGAAATTCGAAAATCGAGATCGACAAAAATTCGAACGATTGAAATAATTCGACAATCAATGAATTGATAAGTTTTTTTTTTTTGACACGTGAGAAAAAATGGTCCCACACTCAAGTAGGAAATAGGATGGTTCGTGGAAATTGAATTTGGCCCTCGTGGTTAAACGAACCATTGGAGAGAATTCAAAGGGGAAGAAGGGGGAAGTAGTCGTGACTCTGTAAGACGTGTCAAATTGCGTGGTAATTTTGATCAATGATAACTCGTGACTTTGAAGTCAGCTTCCTACGAGCCCTCTGCAACTGTTACCCACTACTAAAAACTTAACGCACACAGCCTCCGATTGCTCACCGGACTCTCCGGAGGGAAGTGGCCCATTACGGAACCAACTTTGTACAGTCCCTAACATAAACAAAGCTTCCTTCATTATTTTTACTCAATATATTCTTATTTTTATTTTTTATTCAAATATTCTTATTTTTACTTGAATTTACTCTCACTTTTACTTAAAATATTCTTATTTTTTCATTTTTTCTCTTATTTTTGACATTTGAACTCATTTTTCATATTTTCTTTTGAAATTTAAAAATTGTTTCGATCTTTTTCGTCCCCTTCTTTGTTTACAATTATAAATCGAACAAAAACGTTGCACTTTCATCGTCAAGACCTTTTCTTTCATCAAGTTTTTGAAAATCGATTTTATTATTATTATTATTTGTTTACGTGCATATTATAATTTATGTTTAAAACTGAATGGAGTCGAAATTCATTAATCAAAGTCGAGAATATTGAAAAATCGTTCCCAAGGTAAAAAGTCATTATTATTGACGAGATTTTTTTTTTTAAAGTCCTCACCGGTGATTACGATCGACGATTTTCAAGTTCGAGTGAGCCAGATTAGATTTTAATTAATCGCTTAATTTTCGAAACCAAAAAAAATGATAATTCCCACAACTTTTCGTCGCTGAAGAGATCGCGTCCCAAAGGGCAGGTTTTTTTAAGCTATTTTTTTTTTTTTCTTTTACAATCGAAGCTGGAATGTATGCGACAATTCGTGCGGTTAGGATAGCCAGTAAAATTGGCGTGTCCGAGTAGTGAGTCCCGTGATAGTCGTCGAGGACTAATGAGTTTATAAATTGAAGGCACACCGAGGCTGATGCGGCCGAATGAGAGTTTGCTTCTGGTGTTCGTCAAGCCACGACGATGTTAGTTTGAGTGTGACTCACTGTTGCTGCCTCCATTGACAATGGCGTGTCTCCATAAAACGTTGAATTTTTCATTTTATCATTTGATTCATCATTAAAAAGGATAAAAAACCGTTGCCACACGATGGTTATCGATTGAGGCGAAGCGAAGAAGTAAGAAGAACGAAAAACAAAACAAAACATCGAGAGAATCGTCGTCCGGAGAGCCCTTGACCTTGAAAGGGCAAAAATGTGTATTTCGTTGGTGAAATTCCGGTGAATGAGTGTAGCTGTGCTTTTTTTTTGTTTCGAACGCGTGTCCAATCTCTGTTTATCTTTATTTCGTGGAGATTTTTCGAATATTCATTCTTCGTGAGTGCTTTTCACGAGTTTTTGGCTAAAAAAAATATCAAAATGGCGGGACAAAGCGGGAAAAAAGAAATTCTCGGCGATGGCCTTCTTAATATTCATCCGGAAGGCAGCGAAGAAGAAGTCGATAAAGAATGGGAAGAATTTACGAGGCTTATGGCCAAATTGAAAGAAAAAGGCAACAATCGACCTCACAGGTATTAAAAAAAGAATTAAAAAAAATAAAAACCATTTTTTTATGGGGTCGAACGTCGGTTTTCATTTTTTTTTCTTTTTATATTAAAAATCTGGCATCAGAGAAAAAAAAAATCTATAAAAAAGACGATTTTATGGTTAATTGATGATTTTATGGGGTTACGATGATTTTTTAAGTTTCGGTTTGTCTATGGAATAAAAAATCAAGAATAATTTAAATTTTGACGAAAAACTTCGAGAGTCGTTTTGACTAAAAATCCTATTTTTCATTTTGGATCGTCGCCATTTATTTGTTGACGAATATTGAGGCAAATCCTTTGTTCAAAAACTGTGTTTGTTGATGCATCGCATTAATCTTTTCAATTTATTTCGTTTTTAGACAAATTCGGATATTTTATTACGAAATAAAATCAAGGAATTCGCAAAATACGTAAAATCAATTGTTAAATGTCAAACTGTCGTTTTTATGAAAAATTAAATAAATAGAAAAGACACAGTTTTAAAAAAATGTAGATTCCAATCAGACACGACACCCCATAAAAAATAAAAATTAAAAAAATAAAAAAACAGAAAATAGGAAAATTTTCTTCAACACTTATTTTCATGGTTTTTATGCCTTTTTTTTTTCATCAGACCCTCGCAAGCGTTCTACCCTTGTCCTCCACCGGGTCCTGAAGATGATCAGCCCGAGTTCGATCCCTTCGACTACTTAAATACAATTGTAAGATTGTAAAAACGTTTTTTAAGCAAAAATGAGAATGAATAAAGCATGACATTTTTTTAATAACAAAAGCATGAACAAATTTTTTTTTTTTCTAGTAAATTTAGGTTACGAACAAAACGTTTAATAATTTTGGCTCAAACGTCACAACAATTTCACGTTTTTGCTGCTCTCGAATGTTTTGCACTGCGATTCGTTTGGACACAGCTTTTTATTTTTCATTTTTTTTTTTTTTTAATTTATGGCGAGGAAGAAGTGACGGAAAACTTTGTCGCAATGCACGTAGTTTAGAAGTTTATTTTTTAAATTATAGAGACGAGCAATGACAAAAAAATTGAAATCTACGAAAATTTGTACAAATTCACGAAAATCACTGTAACTTTTTTTCCATTCGAAGCTGGCACCCCAGCCACCGCTCATTCTCTTCATTTTGGAATTATCTTCAAATTTGTAATTAGTGTTTTTCATTTATAGTCTTTTTTTAATAACATGAGAAATTTTGAAGTAAAAAAAATGATGAAAAATTGAATTTTTCGCTTGGCCTTCCCTGAATAAATAATTTATCGGAATGTAAAACGGCCCACAACCTATTCTGATTCATGGGCTTCATTCCTGTGAAAGATTCATCAAAATTGGTTCAGTGGTTTTCGCGTAAAAAGCGGCCAAACACAATTTTACAGTTGAATTTAAATATATATAGATATTTAATGCATACTTATGCATCGAGGCAGCGCACAATGGCAATGAACGACGTCGTCGCGTGTACTATTTATAATTAAACTATTCGGATATGTGACGAAGTGGGGAAGGGGCTGCGGGACAGACGACTGGCAGACAAAAGTTACCGCTGCTTGCCAAAAATCACAGTTTTCAAGAGACAGATTTCCTTTTGTCATTTTTTCAACAGAAACATGATAATAATTCGGGGTTTTATTTTATTTTATTTTTTTGGCATTTTTAAAATATTTTTATTCGTGACGAAATAAGAATTTGCGTTTTGAGGAAAATGAAATAAACTCAGTGTTTGGACACTGTTTTTATTTTCATTTTTTTTCTTCATTGAAATGTTAATTTTCGAAATTGCAGCATTTTTTTTCAAGAATTTTGATTTCCTGATTAAAATTCTTTTGAAATTTACGAACAATCGTCATTTTCGAAAATTATTCGTTCTTTGTTCCTTTTTCTTTTTTTTTTTTCAACCACAAATATTCGTTTCCATTTTTGAACTTGTACCTAATTAGCAATTTTGAGCTGGAAGAAAAAAATCAAAGGAATTCCTCGTCGTCTTTTTCCTCGTCTGCAAATAATTCCTGCTTTTTTTCTCTCGAGAATATTTTTTTGCAAAAATCTGGCCTCGCGGTTAACTCGAGCACACGTGATTTAGTTATCGAGTATTTTTTTTACAAATTAACAGACAGTGAGACACTAATCGCACCTCGTGATTCGAGTACCAAACATTTTTTTTTTTTCCTTTTTTTTCTTTGTTTCCTTTTCATCTTCACGCACGACGCGGTGTTCCGTGACGTTATCATAATATGGAACCGAAATTGTGGGAGAACGTAAACGTCAATGATCAGCTGATTCGAGCGTTCATTATTTTTTTCGTTTATTATTCACACCTGAATTATTTAATTGTGTTAATTATTTTGTTATTCACTTGACGAATTTGTTTTTTTTTTTTCAAATTAACAAATTTAATTCAATTTAATTTAATTTTTTAATTATTATAATTTTTTTACGATTTTTTTTCTGTCAAATTTAACGAAATTTTAATTATCGACAATTTATAACTTTTTTTTCCTCTTTATTTTCCAATATTTTAAACAGTATTTCGTGATTTTTTTTGCACGATTTAATTCATTGTAATTACATCGAATGGGGAATCGAAAAAATTGAAATAACGAAATTCACACGCTGTCAGGATCGATTTTTTTTCAAAAATCTTTAGAATCATTTTGTTTATTGAATAAATGAACATTAAAATGAAAATTGAAGATGCCAAAAGATTTAAGACTGTTAATAAATGTTACAAATGGTTGAAATGGAAAATAGTATAGCGTTCATTCAATGTTTTTGTGACCTATGCCATCCTATGTGTGACAAAAGCGTCTCTCGTCACATAAACGAAGACCAGGGCTTATAGACTCGTTATGCATATGAGGCTTGCGTGACCAGCATGGAAAATCGTCATGTGACTGCGTGATTGCATTTCTTGAATATTTTTATATATATATGTATATATTGCAACGTCTACATTTGTGTACAGGTTGTTTTATGCACTCGTGACACGATTAACACCTTTGCTCGTTGACTGCAACCAATGCAGTTTTTTTTTTCTTTCAAAAATTTATTATTTTTTGAATTATTTAAAAAAATGGGAGAAGGTTAATTTTAATTCGGTTATTCGTTGGAATCGAGTCACTCATTTGTCGAAATTTGAAGAAAATTGACGGAGAATGTGAATTTTTTGAAAATATTCATTTTTTTTCTTGATTTTGGAATTTTTATTCAGGGTTTCTTTTCAAATTTTTTTGAATATTTCGAATAATTTGGAAAAATGGAAAAAAGGGTAAATTTTAATTCGGTTTTTTGTTGAAATCAAGTCACTCGAAACTCGCAATTTGAAGGAAATTGGCGGAGAATGTGAATTTTTTTGAAAATATTCATTTTTCTCTTGATTTTGAAATTTTCATCCAGGGTTTGCTGTCAAAAATTTTCAAATGTTTAAATAATTTACGAAAAATGGAAAGAAGATTGATTTTAATTCGATTTGATTAAGAAAATTGATAGAGATCGTGAATTATTGGGGAAAATATTTATTTTGGTCTTAATCTTGGAATTTTCATCCAGGATTTTCCTCGTATTTATAAATTTTGATGCAACTGATCATGACTCTTCCATGCGGTGAGTTTGTCGTACTATTTCCGGTCCGTCGAGCCCGGGAATGTGAAATAAGTATAAATACAAAAATAAACATAACCGAAAGCCATATTTTGACAATAAAATAAACACAAAATCCAATAAAATGTCTCTCACTTTGAAAAAAATGAAGAAAAAACAATAAATCACCTTTTGTCTCAATTTTGACAACTTGCAAAAGTTCTGCCACGTATTCCAACAACAATTTCACGAAGAAAAGTGAAAATCTATTGTTTTATCGTTAATTTAACTATTTATAGAAAAAATAGCTAATTATGTAGGCCCAATGACTAAAATTGGATTAGGGGCCGATTGCCCAGTAGGACGTGGTCGTTTCTGACGTCAATTCGAACCGTTCTATATCGTTCTTTCACGCCCCGACACCAAAATTAATAGTAACGAGAGGACAAATGTTACGAGATTGCAAACCATATCATTTATTCGTCTAAACAATTTTCATTTCTCGAATAAACATTAAAAACCATTTTCAACGACGTTCACTCAATAAATTGCCATTTAAAATCTGAATTTTCCGCATGAACACCATAAACAGGCCAAATTTTCAAAAAATCTACAAAAGAAACAAAAAATTTCTAAAATACTTCGATTTTATTCGTTTTTACGAATTTTTTAAAACAAAACAATTTTTTTGACAGTTTGATCAAATGCTTCAGAAATTTATGCATTTTGGTTTCCACTGAACGTTCGGTTTCAAATTTTTATTGTTTAATTATTTGATTTAAGAAAAAAATTATAAAAATTCAAGAATTTCTTGTGATTAATTAATAAATTAAATTAAAAAATAAAATAAAATTAACGAATCAAATTAAATTGGATTTTCAAAAAACAATATTAAATAATAATTGTCTCATTATTTAATTTATTGAAAAAATGATAAAAATTTTCGATTTTTTTTTTTTTTACTAATTAATAAATAATATTGTAAGAAAATTTATTAGTTTGTGATATTACCGACTCTCCTCGCATTCGTTTGGTTACCTTAGCATATTATTTATATCCTGTACGACCCTTGAGGAGAGTCATAAGTTAGTGAGTTGTGATCGAACGCTGCCAAAAAGCGCGAGGTATAAGAATCAGCGTGGGAGAGAGAGAGAGAGAGAGAGAGAGGGATCGAGAGAGAGCGAGAGAGTCTGAAACCAGTCAAAAACGAGGTCTCAAGTCGAAGAGTACGTGAAAATGGTGCCCGAACGGGGTTCGATGTTAGTTTGGTGATTGTTTAATGCACAAAAAAAACCCACAAAAAGTTCATCCGATTAAATAAAAAGTTCAAATGCATCAAAATATAAACAAAACCATGAAAAAACGTGGTGGACGAAAGAGAAAAAAGTTTTTGACGTTTGACAGATGTCCGTAAAATCTTAAAAACTTCATAACGACGACAATAATATCAAATTTACAATTTCTTCATTAATAATAATAATAATTCAATAATAACATTAATAAATGTTTTTTTGTCATAATGAAAACGAAAAAAAAACAAAAAAACAAACAAAAATCATGTACGTCATTGTTATTATTGTTATAATATTGTATTATGAATTTCGTGTTGCCGAATACATCGTAGTTCGCATGTTCAATTAATTATAATTGTCGTTATTCAGTAATTAACACCCTTAATTAAAAAAAATAAAATAAAAAAAAAAACAGCCCTTAATAATTTTTTAATTAAATGGACGTAATTAAGAAGTGATAAAATGAAAATCAATCGTCATCAACGTCATTAATATACAGATCAATTAGTGCGATTGGCTGCATCAAGTTTTGTGAAACTCCGAGGGGCGGGGGAGGGGCGAGGGTCACGAAAAAAAAGAGACAGGCAAAAAGACTTAGTGCATAAACAATAGTCTTTGGATCTGAGATGCATAGCCAGTAGCTAGTGGTCTAAAAATAATGTTTTTCCGACTGTTGCCAAATTTCGATAAATTCAACGATAGAGCAAGACGACGACGACGACGACGACGACGACGATGAGGGCGAAGGCGAAGACGAGGAAGACGAGGAAGGAGGTTGAGCAAAGAAGAAGAAGAAGAAGAAGAAGAAGAAGAAGAAGAAGTGGAGTGTATTGGTCCTCGAGTCTGTCGTCCCGTGTGAGCTAGAGTCGTCGAAACATTCGACGAAATCGGTCAGTTTGGCCTCGTTTAGCGACAACATCGAGCGCGCGAATGAATCCCGAAAGTGCGATAATATCGCGATCAAAACTTGGACAGATTAACCAAAAAAAAAAAGCCTTCAAGAGCAACAGAAAAAAAGAAAATTTGTTGGAATTTCTACCTTACCGATCTCGCCGATCGAGATTTATTCGTTTTTCTTATTATTCTCCTTTTTTTTTATTCCAAACCCTTTCTTTCAATCCCTCGCGATCAAACGACAATTGTTGTGACACTCATTTTCCATCCGGAAAATGATAAATGCATCCTTTACTAGCCCCAGTGGTCTGTGCGATTTTACCGACGCGTCAGTTACCTGAGGATCGTCTTATCATTATTTTTATTCAACACTGGGATTCCCACGAATCCTGATTGGCCGGACTCTCGTCCTTTCGCCAACAGGAATCCCCCATTTACATGCCGGCCTCTTTCCTTAACAGGGCCTACTTCGTCTGTAACGATGACTACGTTGTAAGTGTAAGCCCCAACAAACATCATTACGCAAACGATTTTAAGACTTTTTTTTTTTTTTTTGCTACGAGAGTGAAAAAGTAGTTTTTTCATTATTTTTAGTTGAGTAAACTGTTTTCGTGGATTAGTTGATTTTTTTTTCTCTAGGATTCATCATTAATTTCATTTTTTAATTATTGCAAAAAACACTCGATCCCGAAAACAAATTATTTCGTGAAAATCGTTCTCTTTTTTCCATTCTTTCGATTACTTTTTATTTTATTCTTAATACTTAAAAATTTATTCGATGAAAATGCAGTTTTGATTTCACGAAAAATTCAAATGTCATCGTTCGCTTGAGTTTCCCTAAATCGCACCTAATAATAAATAATTAATCGCGAATAAAGTTACCGAGTAGTTAAAAACAAGATTAATTGTCCCAAGAATTCTTCAAATATTTTGGCTCGCTTCGAATTCTTCGAATTTCACTTTTCACGCTCATTTACGCCGCTCTCCGATTTTCCGAATTTTCGCTTCGTGCAGTTGACAGCCTTGATCGCTCGAATTAAATTAAACATATGTTTTTAATATATTCTTCAAATTTCTCTATTCGACTTTTCCCACGCACCATTTTTTCCTCTTCACAGGATGTAAATAAAAAAATTTCATTCTCCAACCAAAACGTCAATTATAATCGAACTAATTTTATGATTTAAATCGAATCTTAAAAAAAAAAAAAAAAAATAGGCAGCCTGTCAAATAAATAAATTATTCGGCCGATTATTGGATTTTTCCGATAAAAAAAAACCAAAACCAAAACAAAAACAAAACTAATGGGTGAGTTAAAACAAAGAAAAAGTACAATAAAAAAAAAAACATCGAAAAATAAATATTAAAAAATAATTTAAAAAAAAATAACATCTTCGTCCAGTTTGATTGTTGCGGAATGAACGTTTCTGTAGACCCATTTTTCGATTTTGTATAATGCATTTTGTTGTGATTTTTAAAACGTTATTTATGTAAAAAAAAAAAAAAAAAAAAAAAAAAAAATCGATTAAAATTTTTTTTTCGATTTTTTGTTAATTTAATAATAATAATTTTTTTCATATTTTTTATTTCCTCAGATGTATGGTCGGTATACGAAAGATCTTGGTGAATTTGCTAAAGAAGAAGCACGAAGACTCAAGTCGCACGAGAAAGCGAGACGAAAGCTCGACAAGGTCAGGGCCGAGGATCTTAGAAAATCGAGACGAGGGCCGCTATGCAAAAAGCTCGTTGCACTTTTGGCATTCGCGTGGAAACACACAGGCGCGAGACTAGGCGAAGACTGGGTATTTCTCGCACTTCTCGGTGTCATAATGGCGCTGTTGAGTTATTCGATGGATCGTGGAATTTCAATGTGCAACAACGGTCAGTCAATAATTTTCGTGCAAATTTATGACTTTTTTTTTGTTATGCTATTCGTTTGAGGAGGAAATAACATTTGTTTTGTCTCAGTCTGTCAAAATGACAAAAATTACTACAACTTTTGGAATTTTTTTGAAAATAGTTTTCAAAGTAGTTCAATTTTATTTATTTTGATGGAAAAAGCCCAAAAACACTGTTTGTTGACATTTTGATTTTATCTTTTTTGGTAAAAACTCTAAAGAATCGATTTTTTAGTGACGTGTTCGATTTATTTTCTCTGATAATCGATTAGAGAACAAGTTTTTTTTAAACTATTTAAACTTCCCTTTCAGAATGGATTTTAAATAATTTGACAAAGATTTTGTATCAAAAAAAATCGCAACAGCGAAAGAAAAGTCGGATTTTATCAACAAATGTCAAATTAATTCGAATCTCATTCAAACTTGAAGGAGTACTGACAAAATATTAAATAATGACGAAAGTCATTGACAGTATTGTAACTTTTTATTCAAATTTCTACAGTGCGTTCTTTGACTTAACCTCAAAATGTCCTCCGCGTTTCAAAACGATAGTCTACACCGTTTCCACAAAATTCTCAAATGAAAAGTCACTTTTTACCACAGAGACATGCCCACGAAATCCCTGAACTTCAGTTGCGTGCATGAAACAATACGAAAAAATGTAAAAAAGTTTATAAAAAACTGTCAAACCACTCAAAATATCATGACAATTATGTCACAAGAAAATGAAATAATTCGTCTCCATAGTTTATTAATTATTCTTTTTTTTGTCAATGAAAACGATCAATTTTTCAGTAATCATGTAATTTTTATCCGAAATTTTGTTGTGTCAAGTTAGCACTTTGCTTGAGAACAATAGAATTTCCGCCCCCGATTCTCTCTAAAGACAAACTGAACCATAAAAATGTATGAATTGTACCGAAACTCCTTGGACGTGATATTATTCTCGATTTGACGAATATTGTTCTTTAACCAGCCAGGATATGGCTATATCAGGATCTGACGTCCCATCCGGCGCTGCAGTATCTGGCGTGGGTATCATTGCCAGTGTGTCTGATCCTCTTCAGTGCGGGTTTCGTCCACATAGTGGCGCCACAGAGCATAGGATCAGGGATCCCCGAAATGAAGACAATATTGCGCGGGGTAGCGTTGAAGGAATATTTAACCTTTCGTACGTTAGTAGCAAAAGTTGTGGGATTGACAGCGACCCTGGGCTCGGGATTGCCGCTTGGGAAGGAGGGTCCGTTCGTCCACATCGCCAGCATCGTCGCGACGTTACTTTCCAAGTTAGTCACGAGTTTCCAAGGAATTTACGAGAACGAGAGTCGAAATTGCGAGATGTTGGCAGCGGCGTGCGCCGTTGGAGTCGCTTCTTGTTTCGCTGCCCCGATCGGCGGAGTTTTGTTCAGCATCGAAGTAACCACCGTTTACTTCGCCGTGAGAAATTACTGGCGAGGATTTTTCACCGCGGTCTGCGGCGCGACGATGTTTCGATTGTTGGCCATTTGGTTCCAACGGGAAGAAACGATAACCGCCATGTTTGTCACCAACTTCACCATGGACTTTCCGTTCGACCCTCAAGAACTTTTCGCTTTTGCTCTCATCGGAGTCGGCAGCGGTTTACTCGGAGCTTTTTACGTTTGGCTTCATCGCCAATACGTCATTTTTATGCGGAAAAACAAGAGCATGAATAGCTTCCTTCAAAAAAAGTTCGTACTCTTCGTTCTTACGATTATTCCTGATTTTTTTTCGCCCAAGAATCATCCGATCGAAATTTATTCATTTATTTGAATGAATTGATTAATTAATTCATTATAACTTGCAATAAATATTAATTATTTACTATTTAAAATATTAATTATCAATTATTTACTTGCAAGTAATGAATTATTTATTTGGAGTAAATCATCCGATCGAAATTAATTCATTTATTTGAATTAATTAATTAATTAATTCAATTAATCAATTAGTTAATTAATTCAATTAATTAATTAATTAATTCAATTATTCAATTAATTCAATTAATCAATTAATTTATTCATTGAATTAATTAATTATTAATCAATTCATTCAATTAATCCATTAATTTATTAATTGAATTAATTAATTAACTAATCAATTAGTTCAAATAAATTAAAAGAAATAAAATATTTGTTACGTTGAAATAAAATTAAATTTATTTTGGTTAATAAATCAATTTTATTGATTTTGAATAAATATTTTTTCTGCGAGTGCTTCAATTAAAAAACCTTCTTTTTTTCTGCGCAGCCGATTTCTCTACCCGGGAATCGTTTCTCTTCTTGTCTCTTCCGTTTCTTTTCCCCTCGGACTCGGACAATTCATGGCTGGGGATCTGAACACTCACGATCAGGTCCACGGACTTTTTACCAATTTTACCTGGACCAAGAGCGACCTCAGTGTCGAAGAAATGAGCGTCGTTAAACACTGGTCCACACCCAACTCCGACGTTTTCGTCGGACTCCTGGGCTTCGTTCTTTTCACTGTGAGTAGAAATTTTACTTTTTTTTTCTTCGGCATTTATACTTTGGTGAAGATTTACCTAATTATGTCTTTTTTTTCGTTTTTCTTTTAGTTCGTCTTTTCTATTATAAGCTCCACCGTACCCGTCCCTTCGGGTATCTTCATTCCAGTTTTTAAAATCGGTGCCGCCCTTGGACGTGCCGTCGGCGAAGGCATGGCCTTGTGGTGGCCCACCGGGGTTCGTTACGGTGGCATCATAACTCCGATCATCCCAGGTACGATTTTTTTCAAGAATTTCCAATCGGTAGAGATTTTTGAAGATTTTTTGTCATCGAGACTCGCCTCCGAGTCGTATTTAGAATCACTTTTTGGTAATTTATCAAAAAGCAGCTGAAACGTCAGCTTTTACTGAATTTTGGTCGATTAGGAACGTCAGGAACTCGGAAAAACTTAAAAAAACGTGGCTAAACTGTCACCCAACGTTGGTGATTTTTTTTCTGCTCAGATTCACGCCAAATTTGTTACTAAAACTCTTCGACGAAATTTATGAGACACGTGTTTCGGCGTTTGGCGAAATTTGACCCCTGAGCGGAGAGAGGAAGATTTTTTTAATGTTTGGGTTTCGATAATTTTTTTCTGATCAGATTTCTTTGAAATTTGGTACGAATGCTCTTCAATAAAATTAATTGGACACGTTTCAGCGTTTTTCTTAATTAATGCATTTTAGAGAGCAGATTCCTGGAGCAAAATACGACACGAATAAATTTTTTTCAACGATACAAACGTTTGCCACAAATCTGAACCGATTTTTGAAATTTTTCAACAGGTGGATACGCCACTGTCGGCGCAGCTGCCTTCTCCGGCGCCGTAACGCACACCATCTCGGTCAGTGTCATAATATTTGAAATGACCGGTCAAATAACTCACATCGTACCGATCATGATCGCTGTGCTGATAAGTAACGCGATCGCTGCTCTCCTACAGCCCAGCATATACGACAGTATTATTTTGATCAAAAAATTGCCATATTTACCGGATCTACTGCCATCGAGCTCAGGTAAATGTCATCAATTAGCAAAAAAAAAAAAGAAAAATCGGTTAACACTATAAGAAAAGAGAGAATTAATCATTTTTAATCGTTCCTGCGATTTATTGTGTTTGCCCATTTTTTCATGCTCCTAAATCTCGGATTATAATCGATCGGTAAAAAAAATTGTACGAAGATCATGCAAAAAAATCGGTTAACACTAAAAAAAAAGAGAAAATTCATCATTTTTAATCGTCCCTACAATTTATTGTGTTTGTCAATTTTTTCATGCTCCCAAATCTCGGATTATAATCGATTGGTAAGAAATTTTTGTACGAAAATCGGTGAATTGAGAAAAAAAAAGGAAAAATTGGGATGAATAGGTTTTTTAGTGTTTTTTTTTGTAAATTTTTTCAGGTATGTACAACGTTTACGTGGAGGACTTTATGGTTCGTGATGTAAGACACATATGGCACGGAATAAGTTACGAAAAGCTCAAAGAAATACTGAAGGAAAATCGTAAATTGCGAGGATTTCCATTGGTCGACAATCCAGGATCGATGATACTTTTGGGTTCGATACAAAGGCTCGAGTTGATCAAATTAATTGAGAAACACATTGGACGAGAAAGACGTCTCCAGGTTGCACAAAAAATGCATAAAGAAGCTGAAGAACGAGCGAGGGAAGAAATGGAAAAACAATTGAGAGAACAAGAGAGAACTCGACGACCGTCGAGATTCGAAGTTATTCCTGCACCCGATATTCTCAAAATGCAACGACAGAGTGTCAACGATTTGTCCATGACTCCTGGAAATGGAGAAAACGTAAAATTCTCATCATTGCAGACAACTCGAAATCTGTCGATTTTTTAAATCAATTTTTAATACTTTTTTTTTCTTTACAGCATACATATCATTCACCGACTTTTGGTTGCCAACCGAAAAAGTCGATCTTAAAGAAAACCAATTCGTTTACACTCAAAGGATTCAGTCCGTTAGTCAGTCCAGCTGTCACTCCTTATACGACTGTCACCGGTGCCGAAAGCAGGTAATTTTACTTTTTGTTTTTTTTTTAATCATTATTCTCTGTTTTCATTGACAAGATCTTTAATTTTTAATAATTAATCTGTAATATTTAAACAGATACAGAAAAACGTCGTTTATGTGCACCAAAAATCGTGATCTTTCTACACGATTTTATCGATTTGCATAAATAAAGTCTTTTCATTAATTTTTCGAACATTTCTCCATAGATCTTAGTTTTTTTTTTAAATCTTAATCAGTTAAACACTGTCGATCGACGCACTGTCAAATGTTCAATTTCCAATGTTTGATTTTTTATGTTTTTTTTTCTTTTCAACACAGAATTCGTCTAGCTTTTGAAGCGATATTCCGAAAATCTGCAACGCTCCAAGACGTAGATCCTGATCCGGAATTAGGTTCGGCAAATAACGTCGCCGTTACGAGGCGAGAAAGTGTCGACGAAATGAACCCTCAACCTCATCATCCCATGCTATCGACCAGTTCAGTTACTTCGAAAAAAGTTCAATTGGTCAGTACCAAATAAAAATAAATAAAAATGAATAATAATTCATAAATAATTAAAAAGTGAATAGAAAATGGCTTAGAAAAAGCCCAAAATCAGTTAAAATGTCATTTTCTTGTTTCTAAAAATATTTTTCTGTTCCCAGCCACGAGAAAGGGTCATCGACATGTCAGCGGAAGATCAAAAAAGATGGGAAGAAAGTGAAATGTCCCTGGAGGTCGATTTTTCACGGTGTCATATTGACCCAGCACCCTTTCAACTCGTCGAACGAACTTCGCTTCTCAAAGTTCATAGCCTTTTCAGTATGGTTGGTGTGAATCATGCTTACGTGACAGCAATCGGCAGATTGGTCGGTGTTGTTGGTTTGAAAGAGGTGAATATAATAAAATGTCAAAAAATTTGTCTAAATTCTTGAGCAACTGAACGAAATTTAGTCTTTGACTAAATTTAGTCAAAAACTTAATTTTTGAGCAACTTTCAACCATTGGGAAGCTACAATTTCTGTAAAATTTCAATCCCACAATATTTCTAACGATTTTCGAAATCGAGATTGAAATTATTTTAAAAAACCCACAAAATCTTGGATTGCTGTGAAAAAAATCTGAGAAATTCCCTAAAAATGATCGAATCTTGAAAAAAAAAATCCAAATCGTTATTAAATTCTCGTTATTTGTCAACTTCGAGAGAAAAAGCTGAAAATTTTAAGATAAAAATTAAAAAACGAATAATTTCCAATCGTCGAGAACTGATTTTTAATTTTTAAAAGTTCCAAAGTCTGGGAATTAAAAAAAAAAGTCCAAATCGTTAAAATATTGAAATTGCGACCCGAAATAATGAATTTTTCGTTTCCATGCAGTTGCGCAAAGCAATAGAGGACGCAAATTCGGGAATTTTGCCGATTCACCAGGAGTTTCACGGGGCGCCGTCGGAGTCGAGTTTAGCGCGAAGCGAGATGGAGGAGCCGTCGGAGGCGAAGCAATTGACGGAAAACGGTGGAGTAATTGAGAGTACACCGTTAAATTCGATAAACGCTGACGAGATAAACGCCTCGGACGAAAAAGTTGAAAAGGTTTGATGGAAAAAACGGTCAAAAAAGTAACCAAACCTAAAAAAAGGGAAAAAAAAACAAGAAACAACAAAAAAAACGTGTAACAAATTGTGATAGTCGCGTCGCGAGGAGGTCGCGGCGTGACCTGATGAACGTGAAGTTTTACGGGACGCTAACGAAAGAGTTTTAAATGCGAAAACCGAATAAAAAAACAAATTAAAACAAAAAAAAACTATAAACACAGGAATTGTGAAAAAAATGAAAAAAAAAAAAACAAAAAAAAACAATCGATACGCTAAAGTTTTATCTAGTAACGAATCGCCTATAATTTAAGTAGATAATTGTTATTATTATTATTGTTGTTGTTATTAATAAGCACGAGATGAGAAAAAAAGAACAAATTTTCAGGATTCTGCGTCGATCTTGAAAAAAAAAAAAAAAAAAAAAAACAATCCTATAAAGGAAAATCGTCGATTTTCCTGTACGTTAATATTTTAATTGTTTAATTCGTAAAAAAACGAGGTTTGGTGAATTCACACGATTTTACTAGTGACTCTCCGGACCGGGCCTGCCAATCGTTCATTTTTAACATTCCATCCAAAAACCCTCAATCGCGACGACGGCAATGAATTTGTGAGAGGAACTAATGATACGAATTCGAAAATTTCATCGAAAATCTTAAAAAATATGTATTTATCTTGAAAGTGACGTTTTGAGGGAGTGAAACAAGAAAATTCGTTTTTTTGACGGCTTTAAAAATGTTCTGCCGCGAAAATCGAACCGATTGAGCAAAAAAAACCGAAAAAAATAACAGAATATCACGTGAGTAATTTTTTTTTAAGTTTTGGAACGAAACTCGTTTCATCGAAAACGAATAATCGGTCAAAATTTTTGAAGCAGTTGAGAAACGTCATTTTTTCTACATTTTTTTTGGGTTTTTTTTTTGGTTTTTTTTTTTTTAACGTCACGATTCATATATTCGCATGTATATATATTTATATAACAATAAATAAATGAAGTCGTTGCGATTATTTGTTAACAAGCGCTGAGCGCGTACGTGGTTCGATTATTATTTGTAAAAAAGCGTTGATCGCCTCCTTTTCGTCACCTGTAAATACTGTATATTGTCGTTTAAAAGACATTAAAGTTAATTTATTTCATTTGCATTTATTGAGGTTGTTGTACGAAATTTTAAGAAAAAAGAAAAAATAAACAATCAATCCTTGAGGCTGCAGCTTCACTCGGAATAAAGCTGCAGAATTATTCTACGCTTCGTTGTGATAAAAAAAAACAAAACATCATCGCTGTACCAATGAAAAAAAAAAAAAAAAATTTTAAGTAATTTTTAAAGATTAATAAATAATAAAAAATAGAAAAATTTCGGAGATCGATTCGAAGTCGAACCAATCGTTTACTTATTTCTTGAAAAATAATTTAAAAAAACAACGGTCTTTAATTGAACATACCGAGGAATTCGAATAAATGAAAAAAACATGCACTTTGGTTTTTTCCGAAAAAATTCCGAAGCGAAACGAAATGTTGACGTGTTTTGGAAACCAATAAACATTCAACGAATTTCGAACTCATTTCGATGTTTAAAAAATCTTTCGAACTGATGACCTTGTGACATATATTGACGAACGAACGGATCGGACCAAATTCAAAAGGTTCCTAAAAACTTGGAGCCAAGAGAAAAAGACATTTTTTCGATCGTATACAAATATATATTTCACAGATTTAATTAATAATACAGCGTTAAAGCTTATCACAATATTTTTTTAAATAAAAATGATAATACAAATTATTTCGAGATAAAAATTGAAAAATAAAATAAAAATAATGATAATATTGATTATAATAACAATATTAATAATAATGAGGAGGAAACAAATTAATTGTCGAAACTAAACCATCCGTGAAGACATTTTGGTACAGGCCCAGGAGTCACGAAACTTGCTCGTCCAATCTCTTTCATGCTGACTGCATCGAGAATCAAAAGAGCAACTTCCGTTTCGCGCTCTTGACCCCAGACTGCCGCGCTCAGAACGACTCCTTCGTCTTCGTTCTAATTTTTCGCGTTTTTCGACAAAGACATCGAAAAAGTAAATAAAATTTTGATAAAACTGAAAAAACAGATAAAGTGTGAGAAAAAAAGTGAAAAAGTTACCTTTCCATTTGGATCTGGTACGAAAATCGGCTCGCTCGGGTAAAGTCCCTTTTCTTGCCATATTTTTCTCGTTTTCGTGACAGTGTCGACTTTGATCAAAGTGCCGGGATTATCGATGTCAACGTCGCTGGAAATTGCATAAAAATAACGATATTCTCGTCCGAGAAACGAATCATAATTCAAACGTGGGGTTTCGCATCCGAGGTCGCAGAGTAGTTCCGGTTTGACGAAAACGTTGCCATCCGGAAGTCGATGCGCGGTGGCTCGTCGAGCGAGAACGTTGTCTTTGTCCGGGAACTTGTGACTGTCATTATTTTTCGATCTTGTGGTGTGACCATCATCGGAATTGTGTTTTTTTTCGAAATCTTCTTGGGTTTGAAGATTTTGGAAAATTTCTAAACTCTGGTTTACCGTCCGAGCTGTCACGAGATTGTGCTCGGTTGGAATGTCAGCTGTTGGCTGTTTCATCGGCAAAACGAAGCGCAATGGCCGACCTCGAAACAGTTTCGAATAATCTGGATTCTTGTGCATATTCTGTTCGTGGGAAACGAAAATTAGGCTTCAATCGTCAGAGAAATCGTAAGTCCAAACTGTCAATTAAGTTTTTTTCTTTTTCTTAAATAATTTCCTTGAAAAACAACGTAATTCTTTGGCAATAATCGCGAGGCAGGTCGGAAGCCATGCTTTTTTGTCCTTCACTAACCTTCATCACGTCGACGTACATACAATCGAGCATTTTTGCATCCCTGTAGCAACAAATATCCACAACAACGTAATCTCGATCTCGTGTTTCAAATTGATTGATTATGTGAAGATAAAAAAATCCTTCGGCAATAAATGTCCGCTCGATATTACCAGATTCTCTCGAAATTACGTGAATTAGAGTCTGACAAAAATGGGAAACCAATGAAACAATTATTATTACGAACTAATTTCCAATAACAATAATAATCAGTGGAAAATTGATTTAAATTTTAAGAAAAGGGCACAAAACCGTATTATACATTGAAAATATAGAAAATCGTGAGATTTTTTATATTGGACTTACATTTTCGTTCTCGTGCCACTTGAGACACGAACACATGGGTTCGTTTTTGAACTGGCAAGCGACCATTTTGACGAGAGCAACACCCAGTGGTTGCTCGACAATAATAAAATAATTTTCGGTTATACCGAAAGTGTGCATATAAGAAGGATTAAAAATCCATCGGGATGGAATCGTTGCCACAATGGTGGCTTGATCGAACATCGATAATTCTTTTTCTTCGCCGGAATCATCTTGAATTATTATTATCATTATTTTTTCTCATTTTTCATCGAAATAAGACATCGATTTTCATGAATTTTCATAATTTTTCATTAGTTATTACAAATTACAAATAATGATGAAATAAATTAGTAAAAATAAAATTTGATTTTTATTACCTATCGTTAAACGACTGGGGGCAAAACGAACGATGTTATAAGCTGGTCCTTTCGAAGTTATGCTCATTCCCATGTTGTAAACCGTACCATCGTTCATTACGTGTGGATGTGACGTGTGATTTATTATTCCAACGTATTCGTTCAAATTTACCTTGGAAATAATAATGAAAAAATATTTAATCTTATTTTTCGTAAAAATAATTCATTGTTTTTGTTTTCGTTCGATGTTCGATGTGTCGATTTTGACAGTTATTGGCGCCCGCCATATTGAATTTTTGTTCTTCGTTTTTCGAACGTTATTTTATCATTTTTTTTCACAAATTATTATCGCAAGGATAATAAATTTACCTTTTTGCGGGTTTCCAGTGTTTTTGGATCGATACGATGAACTATCGGTGACTCGGCGAACGTGTAATACTCGTCGCCAAATGGATAAACCGATATCATCGAATTATCCGATAGATTTTCAATCGGATTAAATACTGCAGCTACGCTGTATTTATAAAAAAATTATTATTTTCAAAGACGATTATAAATTTAGGATTATTTCGACGAATTATTTTTATTATTAGTTTCGTAAATTTTTATCTGTCATTTATTTACTGTAATTAGTGAATTTTTGGTTGTTTTTTTTATTCGTGGCTTCAAAATATTCCTTTTGAACAAAAATTGCTACAGTTTTGAGATTTTTTTTCAATTTACCTGTGAAAAATACTTTGACAAGGATCAGGAACTGCTTTCGTGCCAAATTCCGTCACGACAATTCTTTTTGCCTCGTGATTTTTTTTGTACACGTCAGTCTGCACGAATCTTCTTTGATACGTGACAGTTCCTTCGGAAATTTCGAATCTGGTGGTCGAAAAAAAAAGTAGGACAAAAAGTAAAATGTACAGTCGAAAAATTTGTTGTCTGACAAAAACAAAAATAATTTAATGTCCACGAGATTCACGTGATGAAAAAATAAATGAACAAAATCGAGTTTTGACGCTTTGGAAAGAAAGATGGGAATTGAATAATGAATTTAAGGGGCAATTGAAAATAGGACCAATCGCAAATGTGTATTCGATCCACCCTTCGACCTTGACTTTCGGGGCTTGGATGACTCAATTTATATCTCGAACTTTCACTTCCCGATTAGACTAAATTGGATCATCAGCTTAGACATCAATTTAAATGTGATAGAATTTAATTAAACCTGCTTACATTCATTTTTATTATTCGATTCGTCGTATTTATTAATCGGTTCAAATTTTTTCTAAATCGTAACCACGAAGACGAACGATTTTATTAACTTTTCATAATTTTCATTATTTTTTAATATTTCACAAAAATTAACAGTAAAAACCGAAAATTTTAATTTAATAAATTCATTTTTTGGCTCTTTCGTGATTTTTGAATTTTTATAAACATATTAATTTGTCGTAATTTAAAGAAAATTTGAAAAAATATGGAAAAATATGAAAAAATATGAAAAATACCGATAAAAATAATTTTTTCACTTATTTCGATGCAAGTGACATACGAAAAAATAATAATATTCAATTCTTACCGATGCAAAAGAGCAGAACTGTCAAACAGATGATCGAACCTGTACTCCCCAACTTTGAGGCTCCCAGGTCCGTTTCTCAGAAGCGTCCCACGCAGCCATTTTGGTATAATTCCACTTATTTTTCCTGTGATCGGTAAAATCACTTCGTTTTCGCACGATCTCATCCAAATCGAAGTATCACAATTCGGCCAATAATTGATTTCCTCGTCGTTGCAATTTTCGTCCTCTTTGATTGTATTTTCATGATTTTCACGCTTCAGACCCGATAAGAAAAAAATCAACGAAAAGATTAACGATTTTTTTAACGAGGGTGAAAAAAAACAGTAACGAATTTCCGTAAAACTTTTTAATACGAAAAATAACAAATATTTTTTAATAAAATCAACAATAAAAGATAAAAAAAACACTTGAGAAACGAGTGAAACAAAAACTTACACGAAAAAATGTAGTTTTTGATTCCTTCATGAGGGAATTTTTATGTTGCATAAAATTGTCAATGACATTTAATTTCGTCGCGTAAAAATCGGTGTCCGATTTCGAGCGACAGCACCGTGCCTTTCTCATATTTTCGAACAATTAAAAAAACGTCCAATTTCGATGTAAAATTCGAATCGGGCCGATGGGAATTAATTTACAAAAAAAAGGAGGCAACAAAATTATAAAAAGAGACGATTCAAAGTGTCAACGACGATTCTATTATTTAAATGTAGATTACGTTGTCATTTTGGAAAAAAAAGGGCAAGAAAATAAATTTTATTCGATTTTTTTAAACAAAATTTTATCAATCGCTGTCCTCGTCGGCAGGAACACGATCTTCGTTCGCCAAAAGACGTTCGAGGGGTTCGAGGATCGAGGAAAGTATTTGATATATTCTTTTATGAGTGAAATCCATTTCCGTGTGTCTGCGTGGATTTCTGACCGCGAAATGACGGCGTTCGACCCTCGTCTTGACCTTTTATAACGGCCATTGAATTATTATTATTTTTTTTCCTCTCTCTCTCTCTCTCTACATTTTTTTCAAATCATTTTAACCTTCGGGAAAGCCCGAAGCCCTACGGAAGCATGAACGGTTCGTCACGTGCAATAATAGTGACGTTCGAGCTTTTAATGTACACGTGCTTTACCGAGAAGTAAATACGACCAGAGGGAAGATTTTTCAAGCGGAAATATAGAACCTAAGCACGTTTTGTCCGTGACGATGACCGCCTTGTCAATTATATTTTTTATTCGATCTCCAACACCCAAACAAACGATGCTCAACGATTTAATCTTCGAAATTTGATTTAAATATTGAGCCCGTAAAATTCGAACTTATTTCGTCATTCACTTGTTTTGTCGTTTGACAGAAACGAATAAAAGTGGAATTGAAGAAAATTGTAAACAACTGTAAAAAAAAAAAGAATCACGTCTTTTTTCTCTTGGAATCGAAACAAAGGGGAATTTTTAGTCGAAAATTCATTGAAAACTTTTTTTCGGTTTATTTTCTGTTTTCCGACCATAAAAAACTATAAAACGATACATTTTTCAGATTTTAATTCAATACAAAAGAATTTCGTCGAAATATCACATATTTTCGTCTCCATTCTTTCGTAGCTAACAATTATTTATTTGTTTAATTCATTCATTGTTATTAAAAATATTGAACGTTCGAAAAACTCCGATATTTTGGAAGGAAATGGGAATTTCAAGTGTTTAGGAAAATGGTTATCATTATTTTGCATGCAAAAAGTGTTATTTAAAAAAAAAAGATCGTTTGTATCACCGCAACAATAAAAACGGATATTATTACCGGAAACAAGCCGGCAATGCTGAACAAGAAAGAAGCACGTGATTTATTCTCGATCCGAGGATTCTCAGAAGTTCCTGACATTGCAGGAAGGTCGATAGCCAGCGACTGAGAAGAGTTTCGGGCTCCCGCGCAAATGCATTTTACTACGCAAAACAATGTAGAAAAACAACAGCCAAAAAAAAGAAAAGAACACGAGCAAACATATGCGCGATTGGTCGATTCACGTAATCGGACAAAAATATCATCCCATCGCAGTGGCGATGACTTGCACACGATTTTTTGGCTGCATTTGCATATTAACTTGACGCGTTTTTTGGGCAACGGCCAAAGCTTCAATATTCTGGCCTCGATATCAAACGAAACGGAATTTCTGAGAAAATATTCAATGCCGTTACTAGATTTTTATGAGAGTGTTGAAAAAACGAGGGCCAACCTGCTTTTTCGTGTTTTTCAATCATAATCATCACTGAGGAACCCAAAAATTACGAGTGGATTGATTTACAAGGAAAACGAAAACATTAGAAACGACGCGAGATTTCGTCAAGCTCAGTCGATAACAAAAAATTACTCAGTCGGTAACAACCAGACAAAATTCCTTCTTTGCCGACTGCTGGACGATTTTTCTATTGAAAAAATTAATATTTTCTTCTTTTTCGACGGAGCAACTTCTTCAGCATTTTCTTAAACTCCCTCCACATGTTATAACTCGCATAAAAAAATTTCTCCTCCCGCTAAATTGATCACGAGGTCGCCATGTGGTTTCCGCGTTCTTGGTGCTAATTTCGCGAGCCGATCACGACCTACCATAATGCATTTGATCGCGAATACGAAAATAGCCGCAATTGATTTGCAATCCGCGTTACAAAGATTGAGAAGATGATGCGTCGTGCGAGGCTTTGATTGTTTTGTTGTTTTGTTCTCGTTGAACTTTGAAGGAAACTTGAATTTTAGTAAAATGGCGAAAAATATATTTTTGTGTCGCTGTTCGATGCAGTAATTGATCGTCGTGAATAAAATAAATAAATAGACCAAAATATTTGTTACACAATTTAAAAAAATTGAAAAAATATGTTCCAATTGTTTTTGTCGTCGTTAATGATTATCCTCCCGATATCGTGGAGATAAATTTGTGTCGAGGTAATAAATCAAAGTTACATAATTGTCTCCACGACGTTGTATTCAATCTGCTGGTATATATGGACGCGTAAAAATAATGAAAAGTGTTAAACTGATGCTCTAATGGAATTGCTCGCTGCACAACAGCGAATGCCTGCTTCGAGTCACGTGCTTTCGTGGGAAGCATTAATTTTATGATTATCAAGTTGTTTACGTGGCTGTGTATCCATAGATTCGTTCAACACGACGACAAACGGTTGCAGGCCTGCAGTGTCCTCTGTGATCTTTATTTATTCGATTTCAATGTTCATGGTTTTTTTTTCGTACTAAAGAATTTTTTTTATTCCGGCTTAGTTATTCATTGTTTGTGACAATAAAACAACTCGAATTATCGATCGATAATCGATCATGAATAATTCTCGATCGCGTCTCTTAATTCCAAAACTTTTTATGGACGATTTATTCTTGAGAATTCTCTTTTTTTTCATTAGAACTGTAAATATTAGAATTATAAAAAAAAACTACTTTAGAAATTTTCCTGCAATTATTTCCAATTGACACGATCGTGAGGAAAAACGAAAAATGTTATTGTTGACCGGTCCAATTTGAAGGTTATATTTCCGTCGCGATCGTTCTAACACGAAAAATATTCATTGGTCGTACAAATTAACGAGGAGCCGTAAATTAAATTTTCGAACGGACAACTATCGCTGAGACGAAAAACAAGAGAGATATTGATGTTTCGTAAAAAGAGCTGTTGACCAGGAAAGACAAGGAAAGGATATATATTTTCCTCACGTAAATAATATTATAATTAATTACAAGAATATATCGTCGATAAAATTTGCTTTTATAAAATTCTTCGAAGACTATCTCTTATCGCTGTGACTCAACGTCACGAGGAATTAAAACGAACATAAAAGTAGAAGAGTAAAAACAGTAAAACACCACGAAAAACAAAAAAAAAATGAATCACATGATCGCTCGGCGGCGCAGGGGGTCGAGTGTTTTCGCTCGAAAGAGGGCGCCACACTCGGGACAAACATTACAATTTTACTATCGTTCATTCCGATTAATCGTTCCTTTGATAAGGATGTTATTTTTTTAACCCTCTTCTTTTATTCCAACGACCCCTCGCACGCTTTTTCACAGTCGTAAACTTTTTTCTTTTCGTTCTTTTACAACTTCTTTCCGGTTACACTTAAGAGCCACCTAGCGGCGGCCTCCTGTACTCGCTTTTAAAAAGCGCCGCCCCGCGGTGGCGTGCCGTACTATTTTTGTCCGTCGGCGTGTCAAAATTTTTACGATCTATTACAACTCGACAGTTGACATAATAAATTCTCATCGAAAAATCGATTTTCCCCAGCTCCATTATCACCCACGCGGTTTAAGAACCAGCTGGAGGGCACGTGCCATTAAAAGATTAAAACGGACTCGCTCTGGAGCTGGTACACATTCACCGGGAGATTACGCAGTCATATGACTCGGAATCTTCGTTTAGACTCAACGGAGCCTCGTGATTGATAAGGGAAATTATCGTAAAAAAGCAGGCACACACACACGAACACAAATGTACTCGCGAATCATAATTTTTATATTTTTGTTCTTTCTATCCTCGAAAATATACACAAACTTTTTCACAATCTCTCGCACAAACAGAGAGAAAAATACGAGAAAAATAAACCTGCAATAAATAAATGACTTTTCAGCTGTTTTCGTACACATTTTCGAAACGCCCCACGTGGCCACGTTGGTTTACAATTTGGACCAATATTTAACCAGTTCCTTAGAGACCCATTATCGAAAAAAGTACACGAAAAAAAATATCAACCTATTGCTTAAAATTTGTACAGTATCTTCGTCTTTTTTTCTTTACTTTACTTTCGAAAGTAAATTCTCGTAAAAAAGTCGATTTAACGAAAATCGAAAATGGCGTCTCAAAAGTCCGCTACGTTTCGGTGAAATTTCGAGACAGTTTCGATCTTTTTTTCAATCCAAAAATGAAGAATTTAGTGACCCATTTATTTTTTTTTAATCTCCATGTTTTTCGATTTGAAGCTTGAAGTTTCGTTCTTTTCGACAAGTGCATAAAATCGAGTGAATAACAATCGGAAAAGTGTGAGGTTAGGATCGTAACTGAGTGAGTGGTGAACAGCTGAGCTTAACTGTGTCGCGAGGAGGTTAAGTGAATCATTGAATCTTTGATTCTTGGAATTTGATGTGAAAATATGAAGAGTGAAATGATGACGAATATACAGCACAGTCGCCAAACAGTCTGCCTAAGTTTCCCATCGTCGTGCGATGATGCAATTGATTAGAGAAGACACTAGTCACTATCTCGAAGATCAAATAGTCGATCGATCACGTAATCGCGTTGTTTTTGAGTTGAGGTTATGACTTTTTTTCCTGCTGTCAATTGCCATAGAATTTCGATAATTCCCGAGGTTATTGGACTTAAGGAAACACAATATTTCTTTATATTTTTTATTGAAACCACGAGGCGGTAAAAAATTTATCGGAAAATCTTGCTCGTGCAAATTTCACGCTATAAATAAGGAAAAAAAATCTTATCGTCAATAAAAAGCCGAGATAAATCTTGATTGCCCGCAATATTCAAAGGACTTTGATATTCATACATCGAGGAGTGTCATAAAATCGTGTGAAATAAAATATACTTGTTTGTCGAGAAACGAGATTCGTTCTTGGGACGAATAATCAAACTTAATCCTTCGTTGACAACAGTCGTAGACTAAAATCGAGCGGGAGCGTCATTTTCGATTGTTTTGGCGGGAATTTCAAATTCTAGGAAATGTCAAAAGCTGAATTCGATAAAATCGGGACAAAATAAGAATCGTGAATAAATTGCGATACAAATTATTTCTGACGAACGACGTGATTTTCTTCTCGAATGTTAAAAACCTGTTCGTCTCGCTCTGGCGATAATAAATATCTAATTAACATCTGTCTCGCTGACCCGAGCGCTCGAATTGCTTAATAATTTGCATTGATTTTGCCAACGTTCTGAACTAACTTGACATTTTCCAATAAAAATGAAAAACTATTGGGAAAAACTATAATTTTTTTTAAATTGTTTTGCAATAAACATAATCCTTCGGTTTTACAGAAATTGAGGTTAATGAGTTCGATAAAAAAAATCATAACGTGTTACGTAAAAAACACTAAAACCCACGCTTACCAAAATCGACGTGAGATTATTTTTTTTAAATCAATAACAAATTTTCCGTCAATTACGTCATCGCAACGATGTCCAAGATCCTCTCACATGGCTTTCTCACGTGAGGCGATATCATCTCGCAATTATTAGACTCGCAAAAGCTCACGTTTCTGGTCAAAAATGAGACGTTAGATTTTTATTGACGAAAAAATGAAAAAAATGTGTCAAAACGTAACGAAATTTTGTTTTAATCAAGAAAATGACGATTTTTTTAATTGTCATAAAAGAAATTAGACAAAGTTTGAAAGTTTCCGGCATTTTTAATATTTTACACGACACGTAAAGCTACGAAGTAAAATTGTTTTTTCAGCAATCGATCTATTCCTTTCCGAAAATAAAAAATTTACTTCTCTGACTCCTTTAAGGTTATATCGTTATATCGTTTTCTTAAGATCTTGTCCAAAATTTTGATAAATCTGCTTTAATGTCACACGCACGTGTGTAATAAATTTTAGAAGTTTTCAACAAGCGGAACGTTCAGATATTTATTGGTAAAAATCACAATTTTCGGTATTCTCTCATAAGAGCTCGTGTTAAAAGTTACATTTTCATCGATAAATATTTTGGCTCCTACATGGTGAAGTCTTCTAAAACTTTGCATAAATTTAAATACAACATCGAAGAAGCTACATTTAGTTTTTCAAAAAAATCTAAAGAAAAAAATGTTCGCAATTTTCGTAATTATACAGCAACTACATATGACCTTGAATGACCTTGAATTTGAAGTATGTTGTTCTTTAGTAAATTTCCAACAACTTTTCTCTATTAACTTGTGCCCGCAAACCATTTAGTATGTGAGAAAAACTGAAAAACAATATTTCGATATGAACGTCACGATAGAACTACATTGAACCAATTTTCAATAGAAATTGAGTCCGTAACACGGTTTGTCGTCCTGTGGTATTTTTGACTGGAGTTTCACGGTGACGAGGTCGAGGACAATTCGCATCGATATGGGTTAGTATTAGTGCGATAAAATTAGCATAGAAGTTAGTAGGGGAAATGCCTCTCGAAGTGGTGAAAGAGAGAGAATTTCTCGTTCAGTGGCAAGTTCGAGTTTCGTTGTCCACTTCATGTATACATCGGTGAGTTTTTCTCGTTCGAAAAATCTCGTCACGTATAGTCACGTGACACGCTCGAGACAGTAAAATCCAAGCACAGATTTTTTTCTCTCTGTTTTCCTTCACTTTTATTCCATCATCAATATTATTATATATTTTTTATTTTTTTATTTTTCGTAGCTGCAAACCTCGTGAACCGATCACGAGGTTTGCGATATCGCCGGTCTCGTGACAAACCCACGATACTTGATTTTCAATGCTGATAATAAATTCCTCGAACGGGGTATTTAATCGGCAAATCCCCTCACTCTGCCCGCACACATGTTTCTGAAGCTCGGCGAAGTGTTTGTTCCGGATGATTTTATTTTTTCGCTACTATTTTCAAAAAGTGTCAATTTTTTTATTTCTAATTATTTAATAATTCAATCAAAATGTGTATTAAATTGAACAATTTTTTTTTACGGAATCAATTCGATTCGTTATTGATTAAAATATAATTTTTTTTTCAATTCTCCATTGTTTTTTTTTTTAATAAATCGTCTACAATCCTACTTCGAAATGACACAATTGGATTACGATTTGTACGAGCAAGAATCTCCGGAATCTGACCAGTGAGTATTAAACATACAAACGAGTTGTTTTTTTTTTTGACATTTTTTTTTTTTTGATGTCTCGGTCTTTTATCGATAATAATGGCGATTATAGCCTGAAAAGTGATCTTTGTTTTGGCACGACGATGTACTGTAGTCTTTGCGATAAAGAGTGAGAGCAAGAAACCGTCGAGATAGCGAGAACATAATTAAAAAAAATAATGTATAAATAAAAAAAATTAAAAAATATATACGAAAATTACGACACCAGAGAACACATGACTCGGAGATTGGCGGGAGTAAGAAATATGATATAAATTCAACTCGTGATCGACGAGGCGGTCAAGCTTAGCGATAAAACAACCTCCACTATATTTAACCAAGTGTCCCATACGCGCCATAACCACAAACGTCTTCGTTTGTTCATTGACCGGAGAGATGGCTTACAACGTTAATTACAATACTTTCGTCGACGATTATGAAGAGTGAGTAATTTCTTGTTGGAATAATTCTCATCAAAAAGTGTAATTCAATAATAATAATTAAAAAAAACATTATTCGGAAGAAAAATCAAGATTTTTATTGAGAATTTCATAAATTTGTGATTTTTAGTGATTTTGTGATGTTAGGATTCTATTTCGTTGTTGACAAGTTCTTGGTGCTCGGAAACAAAGTGTTGAAGGTCAAAATCATAAAAACACAGCTTCGAGATTTTATTTTCTGGTCGTTTCATAAAAATTATAACCAAATCTTCATTATTTGACTGTTCGAAGTTAAGTGATTCAGAAGAATAAATTTGAAACTGATTTTTAGTTGGGTGGTCGTGTGAATTTTTTTATTTACTTGGTATTCGTGATCGGTAAACGAGAAACCACAATATTTTGGTCAAAAAAGTGAAATATATCGATCGATTTATTAATGAAAATGTATCGCGAAAAAAATTCGTAACGAAAAAGGTCCATTTCCAATGATTAATAAAAAAATTAATTGTTTATATTGAAAAATATAGAGAAATAAAGGAAATGTCTCGTTTTCGTAGAAACTTTGGCGTCGTTCGCGCTATTTTGTTTCCATGGAAACCTGACGATGTTACAAGTAACTGATAAGCATCGAAACATCTATTATGTCATTTTACGAGATCCATTGAAATTGACAGCTGTCAGAAAAGCGAAGAGTTCGGCACGTGAGTGATTGAAAACGTGGTATTTATTATTAAATGTTATTTCATTTGCCAAGAGAATGGAATTGCCATTCCATTAGCAGCTCAACAAAAATATTTCATTTGAAGTGAAAAAAACTGTTATTATAATGCAGAATATATTTCTAACCTCAAAAATAATCGTCAAATTGCGAAAAAATATTGAATTAATTGCCTTTTACTGAAGATTCAGAGGATGTTAGGATTCCTCAATTAAATTGTCTAGATAGAAGTTGAAGACTCAAAAATCCATTTTGAGAGATCATAAAATTCTTATCTTTTTTTTAAATATTTTTATTCAACAGTGTCCCCTTTCTGTACAATTTTTCGTAAAATTCCACGAGTCGATAAGACAAAATATCGATCATCGGTCAAGAGAATTTGTCATTCCCCCACTCTTGAGACTCCGGAGGCTGCTAAAAATGAATTGAAATTTCTTAAATGATCGGATCGAATTAAATAATTGTCACACTTTTCGCTTTTACTTTCTTTCTCTACGCTTAGAATTCCCCAGTCTATGTTCAGCCGGTAAAATTTTCATTACAAGTTTCAATAAAGTTCGAATGTGTATATTCGTATAAAAATAATGCATAACCACGTGGTTTCCACGCACATGTACCGTGACAATAAAGAAATGGTCGCACGGATATTAACGATGGGGGCTAATACGACGAGTCCTCGCGTAACAGTGTTTAACGCCAACGCTTATTACTTAGCAAACAAGTGTTTATGAGTCAGTGAATAAAGCACTGAAAATGCATTTCAGAGAGAGAGAGAGAGAGAGAGAGAGAGAGAGAGAGAGAGAGAGAGA
>JACEOJ010000067.1:689856-759795 GCA_013761285.1 Campoletis sonorensis
AGAGAGAGAGAGAGAGAGAGAGAGAGAGAGAGAGAGAGAGAGAGAGAAAAAGACATAAATATAGACGAGACAAATCCGTTAATTCCTCGCACTGTTTACCGACTTCAATTATTTCGTTAAAATTTTATAATCCTTCGTTACTGCAACGCGAGATTCCGAAATAAGTTGATTCTTAGCTTCTCCTTTTCGATCTATTTCCATGTTTCCTATTTACAAAGTTTATTCGTCATCGCCTTGAAATACGTTTATCAGGTGAAATATTGAAACAAATGAAAAATATGTTCCGATTTCTCACTAACCGGGAATACGGTGGACGAAAAAAATGAAGAACAACACATCGAAGGTTACGAGTGACGTAAATATTGTGTTTTCTAAGTAGCACCCGTTGTTAGAGGATCTTCGAATCGATGCTGTGTTTGTTCTTCTTTACCGACCGACGGTAACTCACGCTCGAATAATAAAGTCAAGAATTTCTCTCTTTGCTCGGTTACGAAACATCGCACGATGCTTTTCGGGTCGAAATTCTTTTTTGAAAAAGTACCAAAAGACAAAATACGAATATTTATTTTGGAAAAACCTTCGGACATCGATTTTTTTTGTCCTTGTCACGTTTAGTGTGACGCAATGCAACCGAATGTCTGTGAAACAAACAAATAACAAAAAAAATAACTCTTTATACTTCGTTTTATTATGGTTATCAATATTTTATTCGTAAATTAACTAGAAATCCTGATAAATTTTTAATCCTGTAAAAATAAAACTATAAAAAATACAGCTTTTGTGTCAACACAAAAATGCTGCTTTTCCATATAACGCTTTAATCTTATTTACGAGCATCGCCGATTGTGTCTCTCTTATCGAAACGTTGATAGTGATCCGAGCAGGCGATAACCGTCTATTTTGACGATGATCCAAATATGAAAGATCTTAAAGACTTTATCTATTTGCTCGATCGTCATAAATTAATTCATTACACTTGTCAATAAGTTTTGAAAAATGATTTTTTTTATTTTTTTATTTTTTTCTCGTACCGATCATTCTACACGTTATAAATTTTCCTGTTCTGCGACTAGAAATTCTTACGTTCATTGTTTTTTTGGAAAATGGCCAATTTTCGGTGACTACTATTTACCTTTTTCTCCCTTTTCGTCTAGTCTCTCAATTTATCTCGTAACATTTGGTTGAGCTTTTCAAAATCAAGTCTTACACCCACGCTCAAACGCAATTATCTTTTTACATTAATATACACGTGCCAAATATGTCGTCGAGTAATGACAGAGCAAATTTTACATCCTCGTGAATCCACATTAAGAAAATTCCGTGATTAAGTACAAATTTTTATTTAATAATAATAATAATAATAATAATAATAAAATAATCAAATAAAGTACACATTTCTTAATAAAAATTCATAAAAATTGAATTATTAACGAAATTTTTTTTTTCTTCTATAGATTTTTTAGAAAATACGATTTTTCTATTCTTTTCGATTCTTCTGTATTTTGCATCTCAACAATTTGACAAAGTTTTGAGCTCAACGAAATCTTTCGTGGTTTGGAAATGAAGATAAACGTTTTGTTTTGATTTATATCAAAGTTTCGGTAGTTGATGATAAAAAAATTGAAGAAAAAAAAGATTTTTCGAAAAATTTGGATGGAGGGAATGTTTGGTATTTGGCGGGAAACGATTCGAACGAAGTTAAAGCGTGAAAGTGCTCAGCTAGACGTCGATCTTTCCTCCACTCCGCGTGTGTGTGACGCGGTCGGAGAGTTTTTTCATCATCACCAAAAGCGCGCTTTAAGTATAAAGCTTTGGTGGCCACGAGCACGAGTTCACAGTGGCTCGCGATAACTCAAACGTGTAGGATGTTGTTGGTTGAAATGGACACGAACAATTGTACAAAATAATTGGCGTAAAATTACGAAAAAAAAGTACAAAATCATTTTTTTCAAGTGCAGCTCGGTTCAATTTTTTATTATTTTTTCTTAATTTACAAAAAATCATAATAAAAATTAATGATGATAAAAATCGTTGAGAATTAAGGCTCAAAAGCCAATATTCCGAACAAATGAAACGGCTGAGAAGAAAGCGACTCAACGCAGTTTTGTCGCGCAATCGTTTTCGATATCGAACTATCGATCGCGAGGATTAATTTTTTTTTAATCTTTAATATTCATGAAAAAATAAATAAAACGTGCTTTTTTTTTTGCTCTGTGATCGACGAACTGTGATAATTTTGTTTTTTTTTACTTTCCCTTTTCGGATCGATCGAAAATCGATCAAATTTTCTTTCAATTCTCGTTCTCAACATTTTTTAACGATGGATAAGTAAGTAACTGCCTTTTTAATTATTTATTTAACGAAAAAAAAGAAAAAAAACAATCACTTTTTTCGAATTTAATGAAATAATCAATATTTTTTTTACTCTGTTTGTACATCGACGTATTTTTTCTTCTTTCTCCTTTTATTTTTGTCAAATCGTTGAGAAGATTTAACGAACACACCTTCTGCCATTATCAGCAAAAATAATAACTCGCCGGTTTCATGAATTGAACCTTATTGTGTGACGATTGCATCACCAAACTTTTACAAACACCAAAACCCTCGTAAATCGTTCAGCAACATTATTAACAGAAATTATTGACAAAAAATGTTCCAAAAACCTGCAATTTTTAGGAATTTTTAACATTTTCTAAAAAAAAGGAAAAATGCCAAAAAAAATGTCGAAGTTTCAAACCCTCAAAACGATTTATTCGAACAAATTTTTCGTTTCTAATCTTATAAATATTTAGATAATTTTCCAATCGACAAATTATTTTCATTATCACTTTCTATTTATAATTTGCCAGCATCAACATTGTCTACATTTATGTTTATTTATGAACGTACTTTAATACGTTAATAACCTGATAAAAAAAAATAAAAATGAATTTTTTTCGCCATTTGACAAGAAGAAAAAAATTGAAACAAGATTAAATATGAATATTTCATTAACAACTAATTTGATGAAATAAAATTAAAATTGATACAAATTTGTAACAGATGCAAGTTTTATTATTAAATCATTTATATTTAGTCGTATTGAAGAAGAAGAAGAAGAAAAAAACAAACAATTTGCAAGGTCATTGTTATCTGCAGACTGACATTCACTACATTTTCAAGTTTCGCGAAAGCTCGTAATAAATGTTCGATTGTAGTGACACGAGGATACATTATCGAGCTAGAAATATGCTGCACTTTATATCTATAAACATCGATGTTGAGTGAGAGACAGACGAAGAAAAAGATAGAGAGAGAGAGAGAGAGAAAGAGAGAGAGAGAGAAAGAGAGAGAGAGAAAGATTAAAAAATGACAGATAATGGAATAAATTGAATAAAATTTCTGACAATGTAATTAAACTATAAATAATTATTGAAACCTTGAAAAACGTTTGTGTTTTCGAATAAAATATTTATCCTTATTCGTTGACACGATAAAAAAAAAACGAAACGTTTAAATGGAGCACGAAATTCGAGTTGATTGATGATCAAGAACACAAGAATTATTCCATGCATCAAAAAAGTGTAAAAAGTGTTTTAAATTTTGGAAATTTTTTGGAACAATGTTTGAGTATCCATTGACAATGACGAATTCTGTAATGAAACAGAAAAATTGAGGTGTTTAAAATGCAAACATACGAAATGTTGTTACAGCTGATGACCATTCTCTGAAAAGAATGAGATAAAAAGCGGGATATTTATTGACATATATATAGAGCGAGTGAGAAAAAAAGAAATAAGGAAGAGCAAGGAAACGCTGAGAGATAAAAAAATAGCAAATATCAGGAACCGATAAAAAAATAAAAAATAAAACAGACGAACAGGCGTTAAAAAGTTTGGTAAATAGATTGAAAATTAAATCAAGAGTTTAAATTTTGTCGTTTTAATGCTAAAATGTCAACATGGTAATAAAAAAAAAAAATTTAATTTAATAAACGATTGAAAAAAATTGAAAATGGTATTTTTTTTCCATTAAGTCTGAAATTATAAAGAAAAGGTGACATATTTCAACTTTTTAATTATCTTCTTCGTTTCTCCTTCATTTTCTCGTTACTACTGCTCATAAATATTATAAAGTCGTCGGACCGGTGAACGAATAGCATTGCATATTCAACAATAAAACCAGTAGAGAAATATTCACGATTGCGTATGATGGAAAAACTTGTCTGCAATGAATAAAAAGATAATAAAAAAAATAAAATAAAAAATTAACAGCAAAGAGGCCGAATGGAACAGTAGAAAAATTTCCATCTTTCACAAAAAAAGAATTAAAAAAAAAAAACAAATCGTGTCCGAAAATATTCAAACGAGCAAAAGTATCGTGAGAATTCATTTTTCGTAAATTTATCAAAAATACACGATAAAAAAATTATATAATAGATCGAAAAAGAAATGAAACTCAAAAATAATTTCAATTCAAATTATTGAAATTTATTATTTATATGAGAACCAAATTAGAACTATAAATTAATAAATTAATAACTAAATTATTAAATTATAATTATAGAACAATTTATTTATTCTAAATTTTAAAAGAATTATTTAAAAAAAAGCAATATTTTTTTGTTTAATGAAAATTATTATAATTTTTTTATCCAATGAATGAAAAATCCGAACGAAAAATTTGCAAAGCACTCGAAATGCCACATATTCGTCACGACACTAAGTTTTCATGATCGCATATAGATCGTGCGGTGTTGTTATTGCGAAATTTTGATTCTAATTCGGGTTAGGAGGAAACACAGGCACGTGAGGTTTAAAGATCAATGTTGCTATATGTTGCACCTGAGTGCTCGACTGTATCTCGTATTGGTTACAGCATCTTTGCCAACGAGACAGCCAAACGAGTTAAAAGCCAAGGTAGTAACGAAAAAAATGTACTTCCCTCGTTTCTCGTGCGAGTCTGTGTAAAATGCTCGAGTTTTAAGTCTTCCGCGTTCCATATTTCGAGAAAATTTATATTTATGAGTATAATTTAAATAAAATGTTTGATTAGCGACCTTTCATTGTAATCATTTTGATTGATTTCCATTGAATTTATCATGAAACTTTCATTTATTTATTTTCGTTTAAATTATCTTTTTTTATTCTCTCAGTTTAATTTGCTTATCATTTTTTTTTTTTACATTTTATATGTACTGAATTTTTTTTTTCATTATTTCTCAATATTTGATTTGAAATAATAAAAATGTATCAGCTTTTTTTTTATCTCCAACGAGTGCTCTTTTGCCCCACGATAGCTTTTTGCCGTTTTTTGAAAAACTTTTTCATTTTATCGTAATTTCGTAAAAAGCCAATCGAATTTATCGAATGTCAAAAAATTCCAACATTTTTCCACCAGAAAATATTTATTTTGATTAAAAAATCGTTCGATATCTTTGGCGATTAATAACTCCATCGTTTTTCATAAATTTTACATAATTTATGTAATTGACAAAAAAAAAATGATTTATTGTGTCATGAAAAAAAAAACGTTGGCAAAGCAAAGAAGATTAATCACGAAATTCATACTTTCATTTGTCATCTTAAATTTATTGACTTTATTCTCGTAACTTTCCGTTGTTACCTTATGTGCGATGTTTTTTTAAAATGAAAAAACGAAAAGAAAAAAAAACGAGACTCGGAGTACAAAAGAATCGATGAAAACAGTGAGAGTCTGAAAATCAAGGGGAAATAGAAAAAGCGTTTGAAGAGCGAAGGTCAATCGACTGCACTGAACTCTCGGAATAATCGCAAGGGCAATATCACGCTGTCATATTATAACAAATTTATGCGTGTTTAACTACCGAGAGAAATGAAAAAAACTGCAGTTAAATGAGAAGTTATCATATTTTGAATGATTTGTTTACTTCCTATAAAAACAATGACACAATTTTTAAAGTAAACAATGAAAACAACGAAAAATGAAGTTTCTCATGATTCGAATTGAATTTAAAAAAAATGGAATCTTTTGACTCAATTATTTTTATGCAACATTTCAACAAATATTTATTGAGGAAAAATCATATTTTGAATCATTTGTTTATTTCCTAAAAAAATAATAACACAATTTTTAAAGTAAACAATGAAAATAACGAGAAATGAAGTTTCTCATGATTCGGATTGAATTTAATAAAAATGGAATCTTCCGATTAAATGATTTTTATGCAACATTGCAACAAATATTTGTACAGAAAAAATAAGAAACGAAAAGTTCGAAAAACCTGACTTTTTGTACGACCAATAAATTGTTTAATCCGAAGTATGCGAGGAGTATATATTATTATATCGAATCTAAAGTATGTCGGCGTGGCACGTGTTATCAAGACTGTTAAACTTCATAATTGGTCTAATTAAAATGGAAGAAAAAAAAAGTAAGCTCATCCACGTAACTAAGCAGTGTGTTTTTGTTCTTCTTTTTCTTTTAAATTCCGGACAGTCCAACGATTACACATCGGAGTCTCTGATAAAAGTGTGTTTCGAATGGTCACGTGTTGTAAACTGATCGTGCAAGAAAAACATAGGTTTGGCGAATACGTGTGAATATTAAAATTCGAAAGTTCTGTAAACGAATTATTAGTTGAAAATAAATCGATTTAATTAAAAAAAGATTAATTATGGCGTAAGATAAAAATCATTTTTTCACTTAATTTTCCCTCATTTTTACTGATTAATTAAAAAATTAACAATTTAAATAAATATTGACGACTCGACAAAGTTCTAGGTTGAAAAAAATTAATTTTCGATTCGTTTTAATCGATTGTTCATTTTTAATTCATATTGTTCGACAATTAATTAAGATTTTAATTGATTTTTTGTTACAGCCACAATTCTAATGATTTCGACAAGGAAAAGGATAATCTGGTCAACAAATCTTTGATCCTCCCATCGAAAATACAACCACCAAATATTTTGATCGACGATGAAAAAGCCGCGCTAGCCGCTGCAGTCATTAACGGAAATCACCAACAAAACGATCAGGATGAGAAAAGAGCGAGAGGGAGCGCCTTGAGACAAGTATTGGCTTCATTCGTCGCTCAACTTGGAACAATAAACACTGGAATGGTATTTGGTTTTTCAGCCATTGCCATTCCACAGTTGCGACAAGAAAATAGTACAATTCCAATAAATAATGACGAAGCATCATGGATTGGTATGAAAAACTTATTTTTCCAACAAAATTTCAAATGTTAATTCTCAACTGTGCATTTTTCTCCACAATATTTTTTTTTAATCGAATAACATTTGTTTGAAAATCAATATTTTCGAAAATCCTGAGAGTAAAAACAGTTTTCCAATTCGGATGAAAATTTATTTTCCCAGAAAACTCGACGACGTCGTTAAAAAAAAAAATCCTCGTTGCACCAAACTGGACTCTCTTAGTTTTTTTTAGAGAGTTAAATAAACCCTCAGAGTAAAAATAAACCGAGATCATTTGCAAATGAATTTTATGTCAAAAATGTGACTTTGAGGATCTTCCACTTTGAGCTGCTTTCGAAGAAGCAAGTCCTTGAATGGGTGACCATTTAGAGAAATTTTTTCCGAGTTTCTCATTTTTCCCATCAACCGAAAGTCTGTAAAAATCTAAACCCCTGAATAAATCATGTTTTCCACTCTTTCTTTGGTTCTCTGGTCCAAAACCCCAGGATTTCTTGAATCATAAGAAAAACAGCAACAAAAAAAAAAGACTGACATAAAAACGACTCCCAAACCTGGAGAGATGCACAATTGAGAATGTAAACAAACCCAAACAAACGAAAAGCCCTTAATTGAGTGTAAAAATGAAATCTTGTCCCATTAAATCCGAATTTTGTTATTTTCAGCGAGTATGTCATCAATCGGAACGCCAATAGGTTGTCTGCTGTCGGGTTATTTGATGGACACATTGGGTCGAAAGCGTTCGTTGATAATAACAGAAATCCCAGCGTTATTGGGTTGGTTGTTAATAACATTTGCCTCGGACGTGGAGATGATATACGCGGGTCGTTTTTTCGTGGGTTTGGGTTCGGGGATGGTGGGAGCACCGGCGCGTGTGTACACGAGTGAAGTGACGCAGCCTCATTTGCGTGGAATGTTGACAGCAGTGGCGAGTGTGGGTGTGAGTACGGGAGTGTTGATAGAGTACGCATTGGGGAGTATGTTGCCGTGGAACATTTGTGCGGCGATAAGTGGATTGATTCCGTTGTTGGCGTTGCTGTTGATGTTCATTTTTCCGGAGACTCCATCGTACTTGATATCGCGAAGCAAGCCTGAAAAAGCGAGAGCAGCGTTACAAAAGTTTCGAGGGAGTACGTACGATTTGGACAAAGAGATGAACACGTTGATGAATTTTTCAGCGAAGAACAACATCAAGCGTTTGACAACTCCTTGCGAGATATTTCGAGCGTTGTTGAAGCCAAACGCGATAAAGCCTTACATCTTGTTGTTTATTTATTTTCTTATTTACCAATGGTCCGGTACGAACGCTGTGACGTTTTACGCTGTCGATATTTTCAAAGAATCTGGCACTCACATTGACAAGTATTTGGCAACTGTCATCCTTGGTGTCATTAGATTACTGTCGACCATCGCAGCCTGCGTACTTTGTCGACGATGTGGACGACGACCCTTGACCATGATCTCGTCCGTTGGCTGCGGCCTCTCGATGCTTGGCTTGGGAACTTACATGTGGTTCTTGTCCTACTGGAAAGAAAACTCTATCGAACCCTTTTTAACTTGGATCCCCGTCGTCTGCATTTTTGCCTACACCATCACATGCACCCTCGGATTCTTGGTCATCCCCTGGGTCATGATCGGCGAAGTTTATCCTGTCGCCATCAGGGGCGTCATCGGAGGACTCACCACCATGACCGCTCACTGCTTCGTCTTTATGGTCGTCAAAACTTATCCTCTTCTCTGCGAATCCATCACCAGACACGGCACCTTTCTCATGTATGGATCCATCTCCTTCTTTGGTACTATTTACTTCTATATTTGCTTGCCCGAAACGAAAAACAAATCGCTCCAGGAAATCGAAGACTATTTCTCCGGCAGAAGCAACACTCTGAAAACTGGTAAATTGCCTGGAAGGACCAGCAAAACTTACGAGTTACCCAATTCTGATATTTTGCCAAAATGATCACTGAAGTTTTGGAAACGGTGACCGTTCAATGCTGAAAACTGCAAATCGAAAATTCATTTTTTTCGATATAAAATTGTTGGGAAACGAAAAACAAATCACTTGGAGAAATCGAAGATTATTTCTCGGGGAGAAACAACATTTTGAAAACGAGAAAATTGACCGGAAGGACCAGCAAAGCTTACGATTTAACCAAAACTGATATTTTGCCAAAATGATCATTGAAATTTTGGAAAAATGGATCATTCAATCCTAAAAATTGAAAGCCTAGGCTTCCACTATTTTTTTAACTTCGGGAAATCGCTTCAAGAAACCGAAGATTATTTTTCTAGAAAAAGCAACACTTTGAAAACGGGAAAATTGACCGGAAGGACCAGAAAAGCTTACGATTTACCAAAAACTGATATTTTGCCAAAATGATCATTGAAATTCTGAAAAAATTGATCATTTAATCCTAAAAATTGCCAGCCTAGGCTTCAACTATTTTTTTAACCGTCACCCAGACTCTTTACGACTCAGGCAACTCTCCGGGTTCGAAATTCTCGGAGAAATAAATATTTTTCAAAATAAAATAGTTAATAGAGCGGTCGCATCTAAATTTCGTCTTAAAATACATGTTCGATTGGGTCTAAAGGACCCAGTAGTTACTTAGGGTTCATTGACGTTTGCTGCGACCGTTCGAGACTCGTTTTTATATGCGAATAGTGAACCAAAGTGTGTCTGTGTGTAAATAAAATAAAAATAAATAAGGTACGAATGCGTTGATGTGCCGCGAATAAAAATAAAAAATATGATAATTTTTTAAAGCGATAAGATAAATTTATGAACGTATAAAAAAAAAAGTGGCACGTGTCGCAAAAATCCATTTTATAAATATGTCATGGAACCCAACCGTCGAATTTGCGATTTCGCCTTCTCATTATATTTATTACACGCACGTATTAATAAATAATAAAATATTATCAACTCTCCGGTAAACGTGAGATGCGTTTGTAATTGCGTGAAAAAAATATTTAAAAAATAACACGTCAAATTGTAAATACGTGTCCTTGGCTTGGGACGAAAAACGTTGATGACACGTTTATCGTTGAGTAAACAACCGAAAAAAAAGTTAAACACTTGTAAATAGTAGCTTAATATTTGAATGTCCGAATGAGCAAGAGTGACTTATTGTTATTACTGTTTTCTTTCTGTCTTTTTTTTTAAGAAAATAAAAACAACGAAAGTGCGAAAAGTGCTGGTTGACATGTTTCTTTATAAAAATGTGTGTGTGTTTTTTTTTTCAATCGATAATCTTGAGAACCCGCGTCATCGAAAACTCTTACTTCCTCATACTTTTTGCGTTGCACTGCAATTTCTTTCCTTTTCCCATTATCCGGGCTTTATTGAGGAGGAAAAAAATTCCTTTATCTCAAGACGCTCATGCGTCAATTTAAAAAAAAACTTTTTTTTCACTCCGTGACAGAAGATCAACTCGTCGGCGGTCGCGCTATCAGACTTTCTTTGACTCCGCTATCAAACCGACGATTATTTGCTTATTTAGAATCGCAATATTGCATTTTTATTCTATTTTCATCCGTTTTTTCGCTTTTTTTCTCTTCTACGATGAAGAGCTACAGGTTTTTTTTTTAGCAATTATTATTCCTTTTTTCGGGGTTTTTAAGAAATGTTATTTTTAAATTCTTTTTTTTTTCGAAGCAACACCGATTTTTAACGCTGCCAGCCAGGAATTTTTTCTTACGTGCAATTAATTTGGAGGATCGATCGTTTCTCATGCGTTCGATAAATTCCAAGTTTAATTGTTCAAAATTCGTATGAATCTTCTTAACAATCATTCTCAACTGTGGGTCAAATTTAAGGAAGTTTCGCCGTTTAGAAATCGAGTTATTATTTGTAAAATATCGTCTTTTTTCGTAACTTTCCACAAGACCTCGTGTTAAAGTTGCGATTTTGAACACTGAATTTCTCGATTACCAGACGGTGAAACCTCAAATATTTGACACATTAGAATACGACGCTCGAGAAGAAGACGAAAAATTTCGAAAAATTGTATTGGAAAAATTGTATTTGATCATTTTGTCGTTACCTTGTATGTAAGATCGTTAAAACTTAATTGACTTTTCATTTTTTTCAACCCAGAAGCGCCGTGCGAAGTATTTTTAAAAAAATCTTAAAAATTCTACATTTTTGTATTTTCCTTTATTCAATAATGTGTATAAGATAAAAATGATCAACATAATTTTGTTGGATTAATTGGTAAGCTATACCTCGAGAGAATTTTTTTTACAGCGTCAATCGAGGCTTGTTGATTTTTTTTTCGCGCTTCAGTCGATCCTTTTCCAAGAATTCTCGTATCTGAGCTTCCGGCAAATGGTAACCTTTGTATTTGGAGGGTAAACGAACTTCGTCGAGTTCGCTGAGTCGCTGTTTGACGAAAACCTCGGCGTCGAATTTCTCAGTGACTTTTATTTTGGCCAGCAGTTCGGCGTGAAAAGCTTTTTCTTTTTTCATCTCGCGCCTTTGTCTTATTTTCGCCCACAAAAATTTCATCCTTTTCCTCAATTTTCTCAACTTGTGTCTCCGCATCTTACGCCTTCTTATCACGATCGCCGTCACTGCTCGTTTCTCACTTATTTCTCCGTTCGTCGGAAGATCCAGAGACTTCTCGCTCGGAGAATCTTCTTGACGACGTTCTAGTTTCGGTGGCTCTCCGATTATCGATTTTATGTCCACCGGGAATTCGTGGATTCGACCCAGAGGATGACGAGGAAGGTTGCTGTCAAGAATCGGCAGCCGTATCGACGACAAACTCATGCTCGGCTCGTAAATTCTGCGGTCGCTTCCATTTTTGTAATTGTAAAGAAACGAATTGCCGGTTCGTGCGACCACAGACGATTGCGTCGAACAGTAACGAACTAGAATAGCCGCTGTTTGGTAGGAAGAAAAAAAAAACTGTAAGTAATTGTCAAAATTCGTAGGTAACGAGATTTGTCAGTCGTGACGTTAATAAAAATGCACGTTTTTCTCAGCGAGGCTTGATATGTCAAAAAAAATGACAGTTACACATTGTTCTCTTTTGGAAAAAGGATAAAATCAACAAATGTTTGTCAATAAAGAATAATTCGTATTTTGATTACCAAAAGATTGAATTGGTTTTCGAGAATTCAGTGAAAAACAATGTTTTTGAGGTTCCGTTCGGAAATTGTAAATACGAGACGAAGTTTTGTTGGATATTTTTTTGAAATGCAATATTAAGAATTTTTCTTGTCTTCGTGATGAATGAATAATTGTGTCATTTGGTTTAGAAACCGAGGCAAATTTTATAAGCTTGGAGGAATATTGAAAACATCATAATTGAGGTTAGGTTGAAAATCTGGTGTTGACCCAAATCAGGTTCTCTTAAGTACAGTTTTAATTGTCATAACTTCGTAACTTACGCTTCGCCGTAATTCCCAGGTGTTTGAAACTCCTGCACAAAGTGTTTGTAACCATTGTCATTTATTTTAAATCACGAAATAAGAGAATTTCGTGAAAAAGTATTTTTCGTTAGGTCCCTACAGCAGCCGGCGGGCGGCCATGATAGAAAATGATCAGGATGATCACGTGACTCGCCGGAAGCGAGACGCGAGAAAACTGATCGACGATGATTTCCAGTTTTGACTGAATTGTCAACATTTTGGTATTAACGATAAAATTGATGATTTTTGAAAAGAAAAATGAGGGAAAAATCTTCGATCTTTTTGTTCCGTGTTTTCATTTCTTTATTATCTAAATTTCGATACATATGGAGAAATAATGAACATCCCGCTTGTGGTAAAAAAAAAGAAGAGGCAATTTCTGAACTGGTGGAATTTTTAGTCCATACGTGTCTTGACAGTCCTCGTTGTGACCTTGTCCTTTTCACTGGAACAAACAATCAATAAATCTAGAAAATAACTTCAAAAAAACAAATTCGTATAAATTGAAGCGAAGGCATTGAAATATAAAAATTATCAAATGGAAAGACAAAACAAATCAAGTCATCAAAATTATTAAATCCCTAAATCAAAATCGAATCAAGTCATCAAAATATCAAAATCTAAAGAAAACCTGACACTTGAATGAAATTGACAGAAATTAATTCCGAAAATACAATAAAAAAATAATCGAACCAAATCCAAGCACAAAACCTCATTAACTAATTCATCCAAAGAACTTTATTAAAGAACGAAAGTAAATCGATCTTTCCCGTACTTATAAATAAATAAATAAATAAATAAATAAATAAAAGTTCCCTGAGTAGGATTCCAGGATATTTTAGATAAAAAGCCCCAAAATATTAAATAGAATTGTGTCCAAAAATATGGTCAGTGAGTATTTAAAAAAATATACACTCAGCAAAAAAATCGAGGGAGCCCTAAAACTTTAAAAAATGTTCATTGATCTTTGAAAAGCTGTAACTTTGTGAAAAATGGTCGGATCGTAAAATAAAAAAAAGGATTTTGAAGTTAAAAATTTCAAGTTTCAAAATCTCACTGTCTAAAAAGTCAGATCAACAAAATTCTTTGGAAAGAGAAACGGAGCTGATGAGTCAAACAATCGTAAATTATTTTCTCGTTCAAAGAATATGAAGAAAAATGATTAAAAAATGAAATTGAACTCACATTATGTGAACGATTGCTCCCCAACCAGAAATGGCGTCTCTGTCGCAAGCATTGACGAGAGCTTGGCTGATGGTTTCGAAAAGATCGTCAGGTTCCATGTCGGGTTCGTAGAGCGATTCGCACATTCCGTAGAGTTGTTCGGTGCAGGTGCCGCCGACGACGAAGTCTTCGGGTTCGTTGATGCATCCGATGAGGTCCATGTTGCAAATGAAAGGTTCGTAAGTGATGGGATCGAGTCCGGCGACGATAGGTTCGACGAAATAGGGTCCGAAGCGTTTTTCGTAAAGTAAATTGGAAACGACGGAGCCAAAAGTTTTTGGACGCATACGACGATTTTCCTTGAGTTCGTAGAGGTTCAATCTGAATCGCAAACGTTCCATGACGGTTTGCACGTCAGTTGCGAGCCCCGGTAACCCAAGAAACAAATGGGGTCCCATTTCGAAGATTTTTTCGAAATCACAAGTTATCATTTGCGCTTGTATTCCGAATCTTCGATCGGCTGCAATCGCCACACAATTCTTTCCTTTCATCGCGATAATCGCACCTCCATTGTATGCGAGAATACTCTGAGGATTTGATCGAAAAGGAAAAGATAATGAAAGGGTTCATTGTTAGAAATTCGTGAGAATTTTGCCAAACAATTCGAACCAAACATGCAATGTCATCTGATTATTTGACAGCAACATAACCTTAAAACTAAGACGAATTATCCATCGAAATACATGGGTTTCCAATGGTCTTAATGTTAAAATCAAGTTTTCTAGTGTTTTATTGTTTTATTGTCAAATTTTTCGGTTTTATATTTACCATTTTGAGTCAAATAACCTAAAATACAAGCTCGATGACTTTCTCGTGAGTAGTCGTTGCCGGATCACAATTCACACCGTCAGGGAACTAGCAACAGCGACACAACGGCAACCGCGAATACTAGGAACGAGGGCACATGTTTCACTGGTTAGATGTGGGGATGTATTCGACCGCCATAAAGTTAGCCGGACGACTGTCAATTTTCAACTTTTTTACGAATAATTACTACCACGCATTTTAATTACGCTACCATCAACCACCACGATACCACCAGGTAATATCAATCGTAAAAAAGTTGAAAATTGACAGTCGTCCGGCTAACTTTATGGCAGTAACGCCGGGTTGTCTTAGTTTATGCTACACAGCCATCAGCTGTGCATAAAACTTGAGTTCTAGTTATCTTGTTATTGTCGCGGCAATTCGTACATCGAGTAGCGTTCGAAATAAAAAAGAATTAGATATTCTTCGTGGAATAAGATTTGATGAAGTGATAAAAACAAGTTCACACAATATATTTGTACGCAATAATTTAATCAACCAGAAATAAATACATTACAGGATATTCTTCGAAAAGGGGAAATGGAAGACTTCGATGTGATGTTGATTATTTGGTTCGTAGTCGTCATTACGTCAGAGCATAAAATTATGAATTTACACATGGATTATTCTACAATATAAATACATCAATCGATTCATATTACACAAATGTGTATTTTCGACATAAATTAGCAAAAATAAATCGTAATTATTAAATCACCGTAACGGTCAACAATTTCTCCTGATTATGAAAAATCTGCTGCATTTTGGCTGTTTTTCAATTATTGTCAAGACTTCAAGTACCTTTCTTATTAGCCATTAAATGGAAAATAAAATTATCATTAATCTACCGATTATTTTTGTGACATCGACATTATAATTCCCTCTTGACGTGATTTTTTCTATATTACGACTTATTTCATTACTTTGCACGTTATTATAATTATTGTTTTACCAGGTTAATGTATTAAATTAAAGGAATCAGAATAAAGTGTTTACAGAAGCTGTGTGTTTTGAAGTATTGCATTTACGATGATAAACACGTAAACAATAGAGTCTGCATTTAGCCGCCATTTTGTGAATAAAAAAATCACTTTTCTATTCGATTCTCGTACACAATTTCACAGAACATTGACATCGATTGAGAATATTCAAATTTTTATAGTTTTCTTTCGAAAATTTTGGTCTTTTATTATAAACAAACAATAAAAACGTGAACGAGATTTCGATAATGAAAAACCTGCGAACGTTTCACACTTTTATTCTATCCAGAAAAGTATATAACCTTAAAAAACGATGTTTTCGACAACATTACGACCTCAAAATAATTGCGTCAATAAATTGAAGTAAATAAAGTTGAAAAAAAAAAAAAAATCTCACGTCTTATGATTCAACAATATAAAACATCTTTTTCTTTGAACTCACATGAAATAATCGAGAAAAATAAATAACAAAACAACGCGTAAGTCTTATGAGATATTTTACACGGAAGACTGGATTTTGTTTTGGAAAATTATCTTCGAAATTCTATTCGTTCATAAAATCATGATGAAATAGTCTTTTCGAGTGTGAATAATTTTCACGTGAAACTTATTCGTCTCACCGATGCTCAATTTGGTAAATAATATTCACGGGGAATATAATCAGGCTTTGGACTGCTTGGCTCGATACCCAAAAGTTCTCCCATGAATGCAATGTACGTTATTGCAAGACGGAGAGTTTCGATCCTCGACAATCGTTTTTCGTAAGCGAACGTTGGCACCTAAAAGTATCGACAAATTTAACATACGATTTCTTATCAATTTTAAGAGAATTCATGAAAAATAATCACGTTTTTTGATAAATCTTTACCATTTTGAAAATTCCATCGTAACAAACCTTTTTCGTTTTTTTATTTAAACTGATCGATTTTAGCAGAAAATAAAAATAAAAATAATTAAATAAAATTGTAAAATATAACAATTTGTACCTTTTTACGAAGTTTGTCGAAGGCCTCGTTCAGGTTAAACATTCTTCGTCGTTCCCGAATATTAGCTGCTCGTCGTTGAGAAACTGTTGCAACTCTTCGCCTCGGTTTTTTCGACGTTGATGTCGGTTGGTTCGGCAATCGACCGTTCGGTGTATATCGACTGCGAAAATATTTTTGTACGTTTATTTACAAAATATCTAATAAGACTTCGAATTCCATCGAAACAATTGAAATCTCCGGCTGACATTTAATTTTCAAATCATATTTTTCGTGTCCAAAAAACAAAAACAAAAAAAAAACGAAAGGAGCAAAAGGGAAAGAAAATTAAATTTCGTAACTTCTCACCACTTTTTCATTCTTTTTTTATTTCTTTACTGTTTAAGTTTTTAGTTTTTGATTATTATGAAAATCCGAACAAAATCTCACCTTTGGTGTAGCAACGCACAAGGCTGCCTGTAAAGACCATGATCATTGACATGGCCATGGCTGGGCGGTGGCGCTTGATACAAAACCGAACTGTCCCACATTGGATACGATCCAAACTCGCTTCCTACGTACTGTGACATATCTGACGTTATTACCTGTTTTTTTTTAAGGAAATTGTATTAAAAATCACGTTTGAAAAATCGTCTAAAAAATAAATAAATAAAAAATAAAAAACATCGAGAAGAAGATAAATTATTCGGATGATAGATCGAACAATGAGGAAAAAATATCGCGTACAATTTTCGCTTCAAAAGTGACGTTTAACTGCATAAAAATGCACATTTTTGCATTTAGTTATTTTCTTGTCTTGGGGACGAAAAGAAAAATACAGAATGAAAGCAAAAACGAGGATTTAGTAAATTTACGTTTTTTACAAGAAAAAAAGAATGACGAATTTACAATTTTAAATATTCATCGAGTTTTGGAATTATCTAAATATTCAGAAGTGTCAAAAATCATATATTTTTTTTTCTTCATTTAAAAAATCACTACGATCGAAAAAGTATAAAAAATGGAAGAATAAAAATGTAAAAACACAAAAAAAAACATTTGACTTTATTTTAAAATATTATTTTCAATAAATTAAACAATCAATCAACACTTCACATGAAAAATGCTTTAAAATTCACTGACTGGTGCTTGGTTTCCATTTATTTCCCACAATGGTTCAGAGTAGCTCATTCCCGTATTTCCGGCAGTAAACAAACGTTGATGACACTTGTCTCGAATATATTTGTTTGGCCGCAATCAAATAAAAAGAATAAGTCGAACGAAAATATCGTTAATTTCGAAAAAATAATTAAAAGAGTTCAATTGAAAACGGTTTATTTAATAATTGTCTTTGACTAATAAATTCGAACCACATCACTGCACAACAAACATTTTCTAATCATACACTGGACAAACGAAGTGTCAAAAAAAAAAATGCTGCACCTTATGAAACTTTTTTAATAATCAAAGATGTCAAATTTTTTTTTCTACTTCAATATCAATGTCGATTTACATTTGTTTACATTATTCGCACGGATTTAGGGATTTTTATATTTTTCTTTGATTTTATTTATTTATTTTGTTTATTTTCAATGTGACATGCTTTCCGCGGCTGATCTCGTTATCGAATGAATCTCTGCAGTACATTTTGAGATTTCTGCTACCATGAAAATACTAGATGGATAATAATTTATTTCAAAGCCACGCCTTTTCACGCCGCGATCTTCCAACATTTCTGGTTGAGGGTGCACCAGATTTTGCCGCAATCGGGGGCTCGTGCCAAGGGCTTTGATTGGTCCCATTTGAGGTGGTGCGTGTCGCCCGTTCTCATTGGCTAGACTTGACGTTTGGGGTACGACCCTTATCGATTGAATTCTCAGCAGAAACGCCTCCATCCTCTGAGCAATTTTTATTGAACAAATTTACAATCGAATTTTGTAATTAATTTTCTTCTTTTTTAGTCAAACTCTCGACGAACAAATGAACAAAACAAATTATCGATTCAATCCTCGAAAACAATAAATGCACGTTTTTTATTCTTCGTAAGAATTTTTTCTCAATCGGTTGACAAAATGGCCGAATATTTAGTTGAATAGGCACAATGGGAAATTATTTTCGAAAATTAGATAAATTTTTGTCACATCAACGGTCTACTTGGGTCAACGAAAAAATATAATGTTGAGATGACAAAACAAAAAAAAAAAATATTTTTTCAAAATAATTAATAAAATGAAATGAACCTTCAGTCAAAAACAAACACTTCCATTTTTTTTTACATCTGCACAAATGCGAATACGTCATTAAACGTCAAATGAAAAATCAAAAAATCAAAATTAAAAAATACAATAATCGAAATGTTTAGAAAACTATATAAAAAGAAAAATTAGGCATACTTGATGATTTAATTTCGTTGAAATATTAATTTCTTAATACATCGAGGAACAATGAGAAAATGCTCGCACCCCAAAAACTTCATACAAAGTATTTCCGTTTCTATGCTTTTGTAGTTTTTTCCTTCAAATTAAAAATGACCAGCCATCAAAAATTATCAAAAAGTATTGGAACGTGAATTAAAAATCCTCAATAAACGTAAAAGCTTACGAAAACCAATGCGCAAGTAACTCGATCTAATCAATGAAAAAATATGTTAAAATGAAAGGGTGTGTATCAACTGACCCGTACGATAATTGAATAGAGATTTAATTTACAAATCCTTATTATTTATCCTCTCGTCGGTCACGTGTCTCAATAAGAAGTGTAAAAATTATGGATGATCGACGCGTGCCATAATGTATTAAAACACGTGACTTCTTCGAGCAACACAATCCTTCAAAACAGTATTTATCATCTCCGCTATGACGAATGGCTCCAGTCGAACGACAAAATCATTTAACGATATTCACGTAAACATTGAATACGTTTAAAAAGTAGGGAATTATTATTTTTTCACCTTTACATAAAAACATCTTATGACATTAAATCGAAACTACGATAAAATACCACTACGGAGGACCATAAAGGACGATTATTTAGTTGAATTCGTTCGACGATAAATATTTAGCAATAACAACAAAAATTTTGTCATTTAAACATAATTTTTGGCTGACAGTCGATGAATATAGCAAACAAACTGTCAAAATGATGAAAATGTTGTTATTTATTGCTAAATATTTATAGTCGGACGTATATTCAACAAAATAATCGTCCATTTCAACAAAAAAGAAGTTCTCAGTGTGTAAATGGCTGACAAATACAAGTTTTCTGAGTACAAATGGAAAAAAAAATATTGAAAAATAACAAATCAAATATATTTTTGATGCAAAAGATTTTTTAGTCATAGTTTTGACGTAATATTTGAAAAATGTAACATAATTGAAGGATTTTTTAATAAAAATCATCATTTACTTGTGAATGAAGACAAATTATTAATCTGTCTCGATAAAATGCCCAAAAAGTTTGACAGATGCTTGCGGACGCCTCTGACAGAAATAAATCATGAAGCTCTTATTAGCCAACTCATTCGTATCCCTTGTCATTGCTCCATATTGTTCTGTCTGTCTCGGCTTTATGTTGTCAATACGAAGCATTTAATAGAATATGGACAGTGGTGAAAAAAAAGGGACGAGTCCAAAAGAGGGGCTTCGAAGTTTACCATAGACTCGCAATTCCGTGTCTAATCGCAACAGTGTATTTGCCCGGCAAGTGTCATCTCGAGGGTGCATAAAATTATTGATATTCCTATAACCCATAGCTTCGCGTTTAATCTGACATTGTAGATATTTTAATATTTTTTTATATTCGTAATTCAAAATATTACCAAAATTTTACCTCACATTTTGCCGATAAAAATTTCGCACTTGTCAAAATTTGAGGCCGTCAAAGTACGTTGTAGATTTTAGAAAATCATTTAATTAACAAAATGCAACTTGCGGCTGTTTTTTTTTCTTTTTTTTTTTTTTTGTAAATTGTTGCAATAACTTTTTCTTTGCAGTGATTTTTTTTATTGGCCGTGAAACGTCAAATTTTTAACGTAAACAAAGGCTTTTTAACACCAAGAAAATGTTGTTTTTTCGTTTGTCGAATCGTTACTCAAATTATTTTTATGAACGAACGAAATGAAAAAAAATCTCCAAAGTCCCGGATAATTTTTGGACCTCTCGATATATATATAAATATGAAAGTTTGCTCCGAGCATATACGTATATGCTCAAAGTACATTATGTACAATGCTAGATATGGACGTTACGGCAAGCTGACGCCTCGATCGATGCTCGGAGCGTCGGCGCTCCCACAAAACTTCAGAGCTGCAGGCTCACCGAGAAAATTCTACGAAAACGTCAAATTTTAGTAACTATTGCTTCACAACCATATATTTTTAAGTCTACGATCAATTTGGCTTATTATTTGTCAGATATTTTCCATAAATTCGTATTTTTATTGAACACGAAGAATTCGAACGTAAAATAATTATTCTATTCATCGTGTTATTATTATTATTATTATTATTATTATTTTTAATCCTGACGTAGGACCAAAGTTAATTACGAAATTTAATATTACAGTGACATTTCTAAAATGTTCATATTTAGCTGTCAATGGATCACCAAAGATTTGTCACAGAAATTAGTCACGAAATAAAGATTTTTTTGAAAATGTCTGACAAATTTTTCTTCGATAATATGAGTGCAGATCCTCTCATTAAAATTTGGTGAAGAACTGCAAATTTCTGGGTTTGCTGCAGGAGAAATGATTTGGTAAAAAAAAAAAAACTGATTTCTGGTAAACTTTGACGTTTAAGACGTCACCCTTTTTTCTGAGTCCTTTCAACGAAATTAATTTCAATAAAGAGTCCACAATATCGGAGGACAATGAGATTTTTATCTGAATAAAGTTGATGTATGGATAAGACGTCAATATATTTTCATTGGAAGTGTCATTTCATCGGAACTTGTTTACACAATAATAACTTTGTAAGGAACTCGAGAAAAATCGATTAATTTGATGGTTCTGTTGTCCATGTTGAAAGTTGATAAGAAAATGGTCTATAATTCGATGTGCCGAAAATTTGATAGAGAAAATGATTGAAATTAATTTATTAGAAAGAGCCAACGAAATGATGAAGAATCTGATAAGATATTAAGTGTTTTTTGTCGATTGAATTTGAGTTTATTCTCTGACGTTCGTAACATTCGTCAGTTCGTTCATTTCATTTGAATAAAAACTATCGTCAGAGTTGCACATAAAAATAAATAGAAAAAAAAATAGAAAAAGACAATCATGAAGATATTCAGTGTATTTTTGTGTTACATTCTTTTTCAAAACACTGCAAATTGCTTCGACTGGGTGGACAGTTTGTCGCGATACATCGTCGAAGAAACGTCATTTCGTCAAGTGACATTGGTAACGAGACTGGTTGGTGAGAATAAAGTATCAAGTGCAGCGATTGACGAGATATGTACAAAAATGATGGAAAAAATGCCTGCGATAAGGCTGAACATTGGAGGGAGTCTTGATAAAAAAAATGCTTCGATGTGTTACGACCCCACGGATTATTTGATAAAGATGGATCCGACGGCGAATATCTTCGTGATTATCCACGAGTCATTGGAAAACTTGCCAATCCTCCCATCGCCAAAATTGTTCGATTATATATCGCGAATATCGATATATCAATATCGTCCGACGTATTTGTTGGTTTTTCTCGATCGAATACCGAGTGACAGCTTCGAAGAGACATTGAAGTATGCATGGTCGAAAAAAATGTACGATTTAACGATCGTCGAATTGCCTCAAGGAGGATCATCGAAAAACGCGATGAAAGTTAAAGAATTCGGAGGCAAACCGATTGTTCATCAACTCAACAGTTTCAAGCAGCAATACAAAAAAACCCTCTGGACTTCCGGTACCGTTTGGTTTCCAAATAAAGTTGCAAACATGGCTGGCAACGTTTTGCGGATCACGGCCATCGATGCCCCGCCATTTTCGATCGCTCGGTTCGATCAGTTTCGTAAAGCGGTTTACGTCAAAGGCGCGAGTATGGAACTGATTAAAATAATCGCTGAAAAAATGAAAGCATCCGTACAATACTTTCCACTGCAAGTGTCAAAATCCGGAAGCGCTCGCGTTCTCCACACTTTTATTAAATCACAACAAATTGATTTACAAGCGTATCTGTCGCCTCATTACACAGCGAACATAAGAGATCGGATTTTACGTACGACGACAGTAATGCCTGATTATTGGTGCCCGGTCGTGCCGATTTTACCGATCAAACACACGCCAGTCTCGATGAAATTCTTTGGCAGCTTCATTCTCAGTGTCGTGATTATTATTATTTTTGGACTTATGAGATTCGTATTAAAAATCAAAAAATCATCAATGTGGAAACCCCTCAACTTGACGCGTTTGCTTTTCGCGATACCGGTCACTTGCAAACCGAATACAGCGGTTGAGAGAATCGTGTTTATTTGTTTGATCGGATTGTCGATGGCGTATTCGGAAACGATGTACACATCGATCACGGAAATAAGTTTGATGGAAAACGCTGAAATGGAGTTCAAAACTTTCGAGGATATTGACGACGCTGGCCTCGTACCGATTTTGACTAGTTTGACGTTTAACAAAACTTTTTACAATCCTGATAAAACTTTGTCTAATTTACGAAGCAAAAGTATTCGAGCACGCTTCAAAATGTACCTTTGTCCTAAAATGGCTGCTGTACAAAAAAATATCACTTGTCTGATGAGCCGACGAGAAAGTACCATCGCTATGATCAGCCTGAGAAAACGTCACGGACGCGAAAAAATCAAAATTGCTGAGTGCTGCTTCTGGTCCGATGGTCGAGCTTTTCTCACCGGACCTGGATCACCGTATCGTCATCAATTCGATGCTCACATCTCTCGATTAATAGACGCTGGACTCATTGAGAAATTATATGAATTTAAATACAATAATTTGACGGATTTTCGGGATGGTGACTACTTCGAGTCCCAACCATCGGAGGATAAACAAAACATGATTATTCTTCGACAGAGACTATTGACCATCGTTTTTTTTGGTTACACACTTGCTTCCTGTGCTCTTGTCTGTGAAATTGTTGTTTATCGGCTTTGTGGTAAAAAAAATTCTAATAAAATTCGCCCTCGGAGAAGTTTGATCCTTTGAAGCCGAAAATTCGATATTCATCGAAAATTTTGATTTTTTATAAAGTTTTTTAATGGAATCTACGATATAAATGTTTGTTCGAAATTCCTCTAAGCTCTAGATTTAAAAAATCAATCCACGTGGATGCACACAACTGCAGTGAAAAAAAATCGATCGTTTTCATTGACAAAAAAATGAATAATTAATGAACTATGTAGACGAATTATTTAATTTTCTGTTGACATCATTTTAATGACATTTTGAGTGATTTGACAGTTTTTTATAAGCTTTTTTTACATTTTTTCGTATTGTTTCATGCACACAACTGAAGTTTAGGGACAGCGTAGGCACGTTTCTGTGTTAAAAAGTGACGTTTTCATTTGAGAATTTAGTGGAAACGGTGTAGACAATCGTTTTGAAGCTTGGAGGACATATTGAGGATAAGTCAACGAACGTACCGTAGAAATTTGGATAAAATGGTTACATTTCGTCACTTGTACCGAAACTCCTTAATCGCCTAACAATTGGATCAATTCTCATTGAAATCATAAATCAACGTCATCTAAACGCATAAGTGACACATTATACATAAATCCAGATTTACAAGGTGTACGTCCCAACGAAAGTTCTGAATTTCGGAAAATTGTCGGTGAAGGAACGAGGGGCGATTTAATTCGGTATAGAAAACACCCTTAATCGCATATTTTGAGAGAACCACCCCGAGACAACTAACAAGGCGTGACCCCGTTGTGGTGGTCGACTTTTCGAGGGGTTCAAATCTCATGCCCTTTATTTTTTGTTTCATACTATTACGAATACACTAACGTCAAACAGAGAATATGCTGCTTCAATAATTCTGCACGTGCATCACCTTTTTCTGCTCTCCCTCAATCGCTATTTAGCAACGTTTACATCACCGTCGAATATTGTGGAAAATATGTTTTATTCTTTTTTTCCTTCGACTAGTGTTTAGATGTAGCCGATTTTTTTTTTTTCAAAGTTATCAAACAATTTGCAACAACCTACAAAAATTGTAAACCTTATTTTTTCCATTATTTATCTGTATAGTGTGAAAATAAAATATTTGTAATTAAAAATGTTTACTGTCTCAAAAACTGTCATTTTTTGAAAACTACTGTTTCATTAATTCCATCAAATTATATTATTTTATAATTTAATCAACATAATTATACCCCTTTTTTCGAAAATTCCACCATCAAAATCGTATTTAAAAAGATTTATCTTTTTTTTTAACTGTCACGTATTTTTACAACGTAAATCATATTTTTTACAATTGGAAATATTACGATTCGATTGTTGAAAATTTTTGCATCGAAAAACTGAACAATAAACACGAGATAAAAAGCTATTTTTTTCAGATTCGATGTTTCATCGATAAAGTGTCGACAGTAGAAAAAAATAAAAAAAATACAAAAATGGATGAAATAATTAATTGAATTTGATAAAAGAGGTCGACACGTGCACGTGTCAGCAGACTTCATGTTATGAGATTATAGCCGAAATAGGCAAGTGAGCGGAATCAAAACGATTACGAATTCTTCGATGCACAACAGATCACACTGTCTCCCCTTCACAGTTTGCTTCCCCCTGCCATTTTACCGCCGCCCTTTACACGCTTTCTATATCTAGATCAACAGCTTTGTTACACTTGGAACGAGACACGAAGGGATGTGCAGTTTTACTCTTCGATCATGTGCGTGACTAATTAAACGACTGCTGTGACCACAGCGGAGCCTTCGTAAACGAGAACCTAATGGAAAATTAGTCACTGCGTCTATTCGACAATATCTTCGACATAAAAAAAAAAAGAAAAAAAAAAACAAAAAAACAAAAAATTCATCATTAGAAATTATATTTTGTATTCGAATTATTTGAAGAAATATTTTTGGATCAAAATGAATCGGTTTAAAGACAAATTAAATTAAGTCCTTAGGCAACCCTAGAATTTTCGAAAAATCAATTTTTATTCGTTCATTTTAAATGGTCTCCTGAATTTTTTAAGTTGGCCGGATTTATAACTCAGAGAATTTTCAATCGATCGACTTGAAATTTTCAAATAAATCGTTTGAAAAAAAAATTCTGTAAACAGCCACTGGAATGTATGATAAAATCCTATTTTTGTAATCGCGATTTATTTTGTAGTATCTCTGAAGAAAAAATCCCCAAGAAGTCGATTTTTTCGGCCGATTAATGAACGACGAAAATTTCAAAGGATTATATAGGAATAGCGGATTTTTTTATGCATGAAATTTCGGTCAAATGTTTTTATTTATTTTTATTTTATTTTAATAAACAATAATAATTTGATTGAGCTACAAGAAAATTGAATGAAAAATATCGCATACATAAGTTGATTTGCATCACATTAATGCTTGTTGAATGAAAAAAAATGTAGCGTTGAATTGATCATCATTTTTCGTACGTACCCTAAAAAATATAACTTCACATTTCCGTCCACATTCACATATACATTATTTGCATTTTTCCGTAGTGAAAAAAAAAAAAAAAACAGAAACAAAAATAACGAGAAAAACGAGAATTCATGAAAATTCGACGAGCCATATTTTTCTGTCTCGTTCTCAAACTTGAAAATCTTATTCCTCTGTACAATTCAATTACGTAAATAAAAATATGGCAAAATGCTATTGAATAAAATCTTTATAAACTTTTGATTATTTAGCATTTTTTGCCTCCATTCTCGACATTTCCATTAGGAACATGAAACATTTTATCGCGATTATTCAAAATCACGATTCTCCATTAATCCGAAATTTACATTCGTCCTTATCAATTATTTGTTACATCTTGAAATATTAATCATCGTACATTATTCTTTACGTTTCGTTTCCATCGCTCGAGATTTAATCATTGAAAATATCGCTCTCTCGTTTCTTTTAAAAGCTGAAAAACTTAAAAAACGTGACAAGCAATACTTTTTTTTTGAAACGCTGACACTTTCAACGATTAATTACACGATTAACTTTATTACAATTTCATTTATAATTAATTACAACATTATTTCAAGTGTTATGAAGAAATAAATAATACATATCGTTGTGACTGCAATATTTTAAAAATGCCTGAGATAACTTTACGCATTGCTAAATAATCACTGTACTCAATTATTCAAATATAAAAATACTAGTTTAAATCTTCAAAATAATTACTCTCTTAATCAAGACTCGAAATTAAAACAACATTTAAAAGCAAAATCAAGTTACACTGATTTCAAGATTCTCAACATCGAACCCTACAGTTGTTGTATTTTTTTCTTTTTCTTTGTAACCCTAACATCATTTTAATTTTTCATTCGAAGGACGACTCTGAGTGCTTTGCAGTATTGATAGAAAAAAAAAAAATGAAAAAAATCTTATCGAACATTCCTGATGTCGTTTTTTTCGAAAAATGTTAAGAGATTCGCGATTGGGAAAAAAAATCTTTTTTTTTCTTTCTTTTTTTCAATATTCGAAATATATAGAATTAATATGCTTGCAATATTTTTAAATATATCAATATATTAATATTAATATCAATTAATTGATTAATTATTATTGATATTATATTAAAAATTAATTAATTGAATTAATTTAATTTAAATAGATTCAACTAAAATAATTGTATTCAATTAATTTAATCAACTCCATCAATTCAATTAATTCAATTAATTCAATTAATTCAAGTAATTAAGTAAATCAATTAATTTAATTAATATCAATATTAATATTAATATATATTAATATGCTTGCAATAAAATATTAGACAAAAATAATGATTCATTTGAAGAATCAAAAAAAATGTGAGTGAATTTGAATTAGATACGTTTTTTGCACACAGAATTTTCCTCTAGAACGACAATATTATGGATTAATTTTTCTTATCCTGAACGTTGAATCCGATAATAATGTTAGAACTTCCTTTAAGACTGCTGGCCAGTGTCAATATCGGCTCTTCTTGTACATCGGTTGGCGACGTTACCGAAGATGCTGAAGGACTTGCTGCAGTTAGTTTCCAATTTTCCAAATCATCGCAGGACATCGTGGAAAAGGAGCCCGTATTTGTCGCTGCAGTTTGACAGCTGTAATCAACGTCTGTTTTACGAGAGGTCGATTGCGGAGTTGAAACACTCTGCGATCGCGCTATCGTTTTAACTTTCTGACGATTTTTTAATCGCCCCGATTTGACTCGGTCGAGGGAAAGATTCGAGCTGGAGAACGAAACCGCTTCAGCATTTTCTGATCCTCTTGCAGCTGCTGCTGCTGCTGCTGCCGCTGCTGCTTCCTTTATCCTCACATCTTCGTCGGCGATCTCCATACTTTCTACTCGAAATCTGCCAAAAAAAGTTGAACTAATGTTCCTTTGAGATTGCTTTTCAATAACAAAGACAAATTATACTTTCAAATCGCTTTTCTGCTTTTTCTCGATAAGATAAACAAATGAAAAGATTTGCTATTTTTGCTAATTTTCATTTATTTAACGAAACATTCGCAAATTTCGTGCCTTCGATAATTTTGCGTGTCTAATTATGACTCGAAACACGATTTTGTGATGTTCAGCGTTGTTGTTGTTTTTTCTTTTCATAAATTACTTTTCATAAAATTGTTTTTTTCAAAGAGAAACGAACCTTCCAATTTTTTTGTAGCTGCTGCTGGGCTTAACCAGTGAATGATCTTTGCTCTGATCAAATATGGACTTGACATCTTGTTTGCGATGTTCTTCGGTCTCTCGTAGTGTCAGAGTGTGTTCCTCATCATCGTCGACAGCTGCATCCTGTGACATTTCATCGTGGGCAACTCGTTCTCGTAAATGTGCCAAATCAGAGCCTGTTTTTCTTATCAGTCCATCCTCGTTACTGTAATAATCTGTGTACGAAATACTGCCACGACTTTCTGCGTGGATTTCCTGGTCGATACTTCTACAGAAATCGTTGAATTCTATATCGAGACGAGGAGTCGTCGACGCTTTCGAGCTGGCGAATGGTTGTGTCCTTTGGAAAGAGAGAAATAATTGAGAAAAAATAAATGAGAATTTTTTTAGTGTTAATCGTCTCCTTCATTAAAAAATACTCTGTAAATTTATTTTTTCTAGTTCCACGAAAATTATTCTAGTCTACTCATTTCTTTATTTCTAAAAAAATTATTCCTAAAACTAGAAAAATTCTTTTTAATTGATTTTTGTTTTCTCTAATTTAAGCTTTTAATGAACTTTCTTTTTTTTCTTACCCATCACTACTGACTAAACTTATTGACATACTGCACTCCCCAGCAGAGGTTGGAGCTGGTGACGATGGTCCAGAAGACAAAAAAGATTGTGGCTCACTACTCCATCCAGCACCTGAAAAAATTAAAATAGTTTAAAAAATTACACAATAATATACAAGAATATACGATGGAGAATCATGGTGAGAAGAAAAATTTGATATGATCTCTGTTTTTTTTTTTTTTTTTTTTTTTAATCCACTTACTGTTTGGGCTCGTTGGTGACAACTGATTTCGATTATCGTTGGCCTCGCCATCGAGTCCCGATTTGTAGAGCATTGGTGCTGGTGTAATGTATCTGTCAAGCAATTAAGATGACAGATTTTATTTATAAACTTAAAAAATATTGAATATTTTCAATTTATTGTGAAACAATGTCGTTGTTTGCCTAATAAATAAATAAATGAATGAATAAATGAATGAATGAATTATAAATGAACTTAATTAATTGATTAATTAAGTAATTGATTAAACTTATAAACAAATAAACCAAAGCTTGGAAAAAATACAAATCATAAAATTGAAGAAAGATCGATAGTGAGGCATTTAAAAATAAAAATGTTAACAATACCTAACGGCTTCAAGATCTGATGGATGGTATTCACGGTTAATGTTGCAAATGCTGAGATTGGGAATGGCCGAACCACCATGAACGGAGCCACCAGGCGATGGAAATTTAGGTGGAGATGAGGCTGGAGTTCTGAAGAGTGAGGCGTTGGTCATCATGTCCAAAAAGGAATCGAGTTGTCTCAGCGACAATGCATTGTGCAAAGTCTCCAGTGGTCTTATCGGTGGCACGCCACCGAAGCCCTCAATAGCTATTGATTATAAAATAAAATACTACAGAAAAAAAATTCTACGAGTTCCTGGTTAGAAAAAAAATCTTCGTTCCTCTGATTCCGATCAAACTGACAGAATGGGTAAAAGTCACTTGAAATCCAGAAAAAACGATTTTTTTTGTTTAAAAAGTGATGCATGGCCAGGGGGTCGAAAGGACTTTTGAACATTTGTTCATTTGACTAAATGAAATGTTACTTTAAAAGGGTTATTTTCTTGTCAAATAGACATTCAAGCAGAAAATATTTAATCAGTGCCTAATTTAATTATAATTTCATAGAAAATAACGTCAGTTTTTCGACGAATATTAATTTATCCTACAAGTAAAGATTTTAACGAATTCCATCGCCTGTCAAAGTGAACCATGACTTCTGGAATTCATGGGCAACGTGTCATTCGTTACTCATTAACTTGCAATATAATTACGATATTCTTGGTCAACTTGGACTCCAAACTGCTTGAGGCAAAAACAGTAGTCCTTCGATCTGTCAAAAAAAAATAAAAAATAAAACAAAAAGCCCAACTCACCAGCAACAGCTGACGCATGAGGTGGTACCATGTCCTTGAGATTCGGAGCACTGGAGGATCCACTGATGACAGCGGTGCTGAAGAGGCTGTTCGTTGAGCCAGTTAATTTCTTGCTAACGTTGTATCCCAACAGCTTGAAATAACTCATCTGCCCGGAGATACTGTGACGGTGGCGCCTTGCTGTGCAGGTAGGGTCAGGTTGTTGAATGATCGAAGGTCGTGTGTCTGGGGATGAGAAGGATCTTTGTGTTTGGAGTCTAGGATGCGAGGAGGATGATGAAGAATACGGTGACAAAGTGTATTTTGGATATTCGTAGTGGGTGTTTAATGTTTTCGAGTTTTTTGAATGACTCTCGTTTGTCATTCGATGATCGTTTAATTGGATGACGTCGGTGTTTCTATCGTGATAATAATTTTCGTGGCACAAGCAGTAACAGCGAGTGATAGGATTTTTAAAGCGTGGACCAAAAGTTCTTTGGCTGTAATTAGCGGTGCTCGGAATCGAGGAATCTTCAAAGTTTGAAAGCGAGTTTAAGCGACTTCGCGAACGTTCTTCGTCGGTCGAACTCTTCGGCGGATTGTCTTCGCGGGAGTTTAGAAGCGAGCAGGAGGACAAATCCGAAGAAGATGCTGTTATTTCTGGATAAGAAATCTGTCTGGGCAACGGTTTTCTGGGTCTTGGATTCCCTAATCTTCTGTCATCGAAAATTGATTCCCTTTTAACCTCCGCGGAATAAAAGTCTTGGCGGGAATTCGAAATGTCTCCGGAACGATTTTTATTTGGAGATTCCCGATCGTTAGAAAATCCTTTCGAGGTTTCCGGACTAACCGACGATTCCGCGATGATAATGGGACAAGAATGTTTTCTGGAGAAAAAACTTCTGGGTCTTTCGTAAACTCTTTGGGGCGGTGACAAAAAACGCGGGGACCCGATCGTTCCATTGGTTTGACAAGTCGACCAGCTGATTTGTTGCTTCGGAATTAAATCGGTGTCGTGATTTTCGATGAAATTTGAATCGTGACAGTTGCAACAGTTCGGAAAAGTGCTCGGGTCCGTCAGACCCATCGGGCAAGATGATTGTCTTGGCAATCGACGTTTCGGGAGTGATGCTTTGGCGGAAAAAAGTTTTCGAGAATCCGAGGGTTCCGTTGAATTTAATTGACCTTCGGAGGGAACTGGATCAACGACAACGTTCTGTGATTTCATCGGGAAAGTCCAAGGCGATTTATCGACTTTTTCGTCGCTTCGATCGTCAATAATCTCCGATAAATTTGGACAAACCGGAGCATGCGAAAGAGGCTTTTCGCCCGGTAACTTTTCATCGGACATTTCGTTAAATGTTTTCGAAGCAATTAAATTTTTTTCGTGACCCAACAAATTTGTCCGATCAAACGAAAGCGAATGATCGAGAGAATTGACTGGTCGGAGGTCGCAGCAATGTGTAAAGAGACTTGGCAAAGATCTGCGTCTTACACGAAAAGCAAATGAATTGTCATCGGATTTTTGATCAATTAGATCGTCTCTCATTCTTGGCCCATCACCGAACCGATTGTCACGTGGTTCGCACGAGAAACGTCGAGAAAATCTTGACTGCGGTTTTTCGAAGGAGAAATCATTGAAATTGGAAGATTTGAATTGAGACTGATTCGTAAAATTAGGAGAAACCGATCTCGATTGTCTTCTGGATGCATTTGCAGCTTCGACTGACATTTTGTAGCAGCAACAGTTGATCAATTTGTGGGAGAGAGATCTAACGAAGTATTTTTCGAAGTTGGAACGTTCGTCCGGTGGAAGATTGACGCTTTGTTGGATGAGAATCGATACGTTGCAATTGTAGCAGAGACAATTGAGGGAACAGGGCGAAAGGGAACGCGAACGTTCGGGGAATCGGAGATCCTGATTAAAGGAGTCTCCTTCGGGAGCAAAGAGTTTTTTAGCGTTCAATGAGGTGCGACGTTGGCTGAATGGTGAATTAAGGGATCCCTTTAAATCGCTTGCGACTTCGTTCAAAGAGCTTCTGCGATTAAAAGCTGTCAAACGAGACGGCAAACTTGTCGAATGTTTATTAATGCAGTTTGGCTGATTCTCGGGCACGGAGGTCAAGTCAAGGTTGACCTTTGGATTGGAATTTTTCGAACCTGGTATTTCGGTTTCTCTGTGATATTCGTTAATGAAAAATCGAGCGTTGCCACACTGCTGACACGATTTTAATGCGGAATTATCGACTGAGGAACGATTGCATGGATTTTTTGACATGGCGGGGTACGATTTTTGACAAGACCCTGACTCACCCCTCGGATCGTTTCCAGTGGACAAAGTCAGCGCCGATTTACTACGACCATATCGTTTATTCTGACTCGTCTGAAGTGACATTGGCAATAAAGTGCTGTTTGTACAGCTTTGCAACGATATATTCTCGGTTTTATCCGATTTTCCAGACCCATCGGAACATAAAGTTGGGGAAATGACTGAAGATGGTGAAATATTGCTGTGCAGCGTTACCAGGGGGTTTGAGCTGTCGAGAATCGAGGCTTTTAAGGGGGCAGGCAACTCTGGTGAACTTAGAGAATGTGGCAAAGAAACCGGTACTCCAAGACACTTTGGCGATCGTGCGATCGGCGAAGGATTTTCTTCTGGATCATTTTCACGATATTTACTTTGCATTTTGATAGAACCTCGATCGCTTGAATCGATTTTTTTGTCGATTTCTATGTTTTTTGACGATTTTATTTCTCTGCTGGGTTCGAGGCCAATTTTATCGTGTCCGGAATCTTTTGGCGTGATTATATTTATCGTAACTTCAACTTTATCGTCACGTGGACTTTCTTCCAAAAGCTGAGTATCTCCAAAGTCCCAAAAATCGGTTTCATCGATCACCGAGTCATTCTCATCCAAAGATCTAACAATTTTCACATCTTTTTCCCTACGCGTTGAATCCTTCGACAAAAGGATTCGTCCTGACGGTTTTTCGTCCTGATTTACTTCCCGAATGCTTCGAGCATCCAGCAGCAAACTCGGAAGATCGGGAGAGCTCGAAAAGTAAGAATTGATCGCTTTGCTATCCAGACAATTGGGGGAATTTGATTTTCCTGCTTTTCGGTCTAATTGAACTTTTGGAGTAACCAGAGATTCTACTTCTTCGTAAAATAACTCATCGACGTCGAAATGACTCGATGCCTTGTCCTCTACTCGAGTGTACGTCAAAAATGATCGATTTTTAAGGATTATTTAAACGAATTATTGACGAAGTTATTTACAAATTGTAACGAAAGATGTGGAAGGGATGGGATAATATAATTAAAAAAAAGAAAGAAAGAGAGAAAGAAATAAAAGAGTGTAATTAACGCCACCAGAGAAAAGGCCCTTGGCATGAAATTCTCGATAAGAAGAGTTGATACGAAATTTAAGAAGATTTTTTAAATATTATAGAAAATTTGATATAAAAATCATAATAAAGTCAACAAAATGTGTTTAGAATCATCGCATTTTTGAGTTTTTTTCGAGACCAATAACCAAAGAAGTTTCTATCAAATATTTTTTCAAAATTCTCTTATTTTGCGCCAGGCCAATGAAACAATAATAACAAAAAAAGGACAACAACAGTGGGAACTGATAGATTGTAATAATTTCTATTGCAAACCTGCGTGTATGAGTGAAAGACAATATTGTCGATGGCCATGGCATAAAAGATCTTTCCCAACCATCGCTAAATTGCAAAAAAAAAAAACACTCCCAAGCAGATTCAATGTCGTGCAAAAGCATAAAGATGAACGAAAAGCAACAGAAAAACAACATATTTCCACTCATCGTTCTCGTTTTCAACATTGAGGCAACATATAAACGTAGAAAGTTTCAAAAATCAGTGAGTAAAGACTTTTTTTTGCTGCCAACGATTGAAGTTTTAAGATAAAAGTTGAAAAGCACGTTTTAAAGAAATTTCATATTTTTATTTATTAAAAAAAAGGTGATCGAGACTCTGACACGACGTGAGAATACTCTTTTTTTATTAATTCCAAAACGATAACCTGACGAATCATCAGTGACTTTATAAAGATTCATTTCGTACAAAATGACGAATTAAAGAAACAAAACAAATCAAAATTCGTGAAATAAAAAAGATTTGCTCATTTTCTGCCTTGAATGCGAAAAAAAATGAAAAAAAATGATTGACAAAAAGTTGTTAATCATTTCATTATGTCACCGGTTTATCCATCATTTTATTTGAATAAAAAGGCATTATAAATTTTTTTTAAAATGCTCTCCATTGTTGGCAAAAAAAAAAGTTATAATTTTGATGACTTTTTGCATTATTATTCTAAGAATATATGTCGCTTAATGTGAATCCGAAAAATACCTGATCGAATAACGAAGACTTGAATCCAGATACTTGGATGGACATAAAACTTGAGCAATTTCCTCGAATTACGCTAATTATCAGTAATGAATTAAATTTTTTTTTTTAATCACTGCTAAGCACAATGGATCGTGAATCATCAAAAGTGCGTCCGTACTTCTACGACTTTTTGTTTTGTTTCGATTGTCTCATTTCAATCAAATTCGATATAATTTAAATGAAGAGTGATGAAATCGCACATTTATTTTGTTTCTAATGAGCTGCAAATTAATCGCATAAACTGAAACGTCATAAGTGTATAAAAAATGTGTGAACGTGTAAAAAATATGCACGAATAGCAGCAGCAAGCAAAGTGCTCTGAGTATTTTGAGAAATAAACAAATGTATGAATTAAATAATCAAATTAATTCTTTAATTTGAAAAAAAAAACAACGAAACCAATAATTCATCGATTTTTTAATTGAAATTTCAGTCAATGTTGACAAAAATCAACAAAAATCAACAAAAAATGTCTATTGTTGTAGCCACGATTCGAAACAGAGCATAAATGCCTAATCGAAATGAACATTTCAATAAAATTAACTAATATTTACAAATTTTATGAAAAAAAAAAAAAACTCATGATAATAATGAATCGCCGCGAAATTTTCTACTTGTATAAGAACGGATAAAAACATTTTCAAATTTGTAATTCCCTGAACCGAAATGATCTCAAAATTGGCAAGGAAATCTGATTAATATTAACACCAAATTTCCCCAAGTCTTTTCAATTTCAAAGATAAAATTCGACATTTTTTACACATTTTTATTGAATCTAAAATTTAAATTTCTATAAAATCCTTTTTTTTAGCTGAATCAACTTTTTGAAAAATCCAAAAAAAAAAATTCTAATTGTAAAATATATTGCAGAACGTGTTAACTAAAAAATTGAATTTTCTAGCCGATTTTACTGCGTGAGTAATGTTCGTACGTACGTATTATTCTGTTCGTGTTATTTTCGTATATATTTATAAATATTTCGTGTATAAATGTGCACACAATAGCATTGCAACATTTGATAATTGGGGATTATGATTAAAATGAGGAAAAAGAGTATTGAGGGTTGAGGAAAGGAAACGTAAACGGCTGAATGGATCGCAGGGTCGCACCGAGTTAAAAAAAAAAAAAGAAAAAAAAAAAAACATTTTCGAATGCGGTGTCCTGCGGTCCATTCAGGCATTTGACGTGAACATTGGTTGGCTTCCACTCGCACAACTATCGCAGACCAACGAGTTATTTCAAATGCGACGTTCATTCTGAACACTTGTTAATAAAAAAAAATCAAAAATCAATTTAAAAAAATAAATAAATAATAATAAAAATAATAATAAATCAAAATGACGAGTTATTAAATCGACGAAGGAGAAGTGTTAATTTTTTTTTCGTTTATAGAAAAAACGAGCAGGTGGTTCGATGGATTAAGAGATCGCGATGGGGTTGAAAAAAAAAAAATCCTCGAATTAAGGCCTCCGAAAAGGAAACGCGCGAAAGTTTTTTTTTCAACGTGGACTTGTCAGCGATCGAAGCAAACAAAAATGTAGAATAAAAAAAAAAAGAAATAAAATGGTGAAATAATTAAATAGAAATATAAATAAATACAGAAAAATAAAAAAAGAAAAAGTAAAGCATCGTGTAAAACGCATCTAAGACCTGTGAGTTTGCAAAAGAAAAAAAGTAAACAATGTTGCAGACTGACGAAACCGGAAATGAAAGAAAATCGTACGTGACGATTTTTTGCACCAAGTCGAGGATTTCGCTGACGTACCTTCTTTGTTGACAGCGTCCAGGCTCTGATATTGCAGCTTTTCTACAGCTACAAAAAAACACACGAAACACACAAGAACACATTGCGCCGCCATTTGGGATTAACAAATGAGGGAGAATTTAAATTCGACGAAAAAAAAATGGTTATTTTTTTTTCAGATATTTCATTTCGTGTGAAATAAAAATAAATAAATAAAAAAATATTGAAAACGAAAATGATTTCCTAACATTGGTGGCAATGCTGCATGAAAAAATAATAAAAAAATTATAAAAAAATATATGAACAATGAAAAATCGTGAAATATAAAAATTATGTTTGGATACGAAATTCAAAATGGGAATTGGAGAGCAAATGATCGGGTACCGTCAGTCGGAAACTACTAAAATAATGAAAAATTTAAAAATCATTCAAAAATAAATGAAATGCTCAAAATCGAATAATCTAGCTGCATCAATTTTTCGAGCCCAAAAATAATTCAATTCCCTACGAACCATTTTCGACGCAAATATTTTGCAGAACGAAAAATTTCGTTGATGTGAAGAATATCGAGGAACCAGCTTCAAACACTGAATTCCCCGTTATTGAAATTCCATTGTGTGCTATTCGCAAAAAAAAAAAAAGGAAAAAAAAAGATCAAAAAACATAATATTACGAAAAAAATACATGGAAACTGAAAAAAGAACGAAACTGACGAATGAGGAGACGAGTGCGAAGTTTTTCGATGAACGACTCGAGCACGAAAATGTTTATGCAAAATCTTGTCAAATCGAGGATCGTGAACAAAAGAATATTTGGAAAAAAGTACCCAAACATTTTTCCGATCAAACATTAATTCGATTAAATTTCTGCAAAATTTTGTTTTTCGAGTCCCATAAAATGTGCAATAAAAATTCTGGAACTTTCAAATATTTTAAAAATTCAAATGTTGGAATAATTTTGGAAAAGTGGCTCAATTAATTTGATGAATATAAAATTAACAGAAAATTACACAAACCCCTCGTTTTGTGTGTGGATTTGTTCCGAAAAAATTTATGTCAAATCTCCAGGATTCATTGAATTTTCCATTTCGTTTTAATGAAACGCGAATGAAAAAGTGAAACTAAAGAATCTTCAAGAATCAGGCCCCAGATGAAAAAGATTAATTAATGAACATGCATAACACGCATCACCAAAAATAAAGCAGCAGAAAGAAAAACGTGCTTCGATGTAAAAACCAGGACAAAAAACCCAACCAATAAAATCGATTATTTCGTCGATTAATTCCTCTTTTTTCGGGACATGATTAATCACGGAGCTGGGGACACAGCATGAAAAATACCGTACGTTTTTGGTCGAAATGTCTGAGGACACGCCCAGCAATGATTCAATGACCATGGAAATTGTTTTTTTTTCTTTCCCCTTTAAATTTACAGTAAAATTCATGGTACTCACTTTTCTCGGTTTTGTCCTGTCTCTGGTGATCGTAACTTCGTGCACGTGGTTCGCAAATACCACTGGCTTCTCTTTCTCGACGTTGTCGTTGACTCGCTGCCAATTGACTGCCAAGTCTGGCTGCTTCGTGACCCGCAACCGTTCGTGCACTGAAATAATAATAAAAAAATTAATTTCCATCTTGGAATAAAACACTTTTACGTAAGAAAAAACTATTGAAATTCTTTTAATGCTTAATATTGTCGAGTAAAAGTAGAATTTGTGACTAAAATGTGAAACTTTAATCCTGACGAAATGTTTTTTATCGAAAAACCTGGAGACATAAGTGATTCCTGTAAAAATGTGTCTAAAAAGCTTCGAAAATCGAAGACGAGAATCTTGAAAGTTTTGTGGTAACGAAGAAAATCATTTAGTCAAAATTTCGAAAAAATTGAGTCGACGTTTGTTCGGTAAAATATCAAAAAAATGGTGGTTCGCCTAATTAATTGGACAGATAAATTCGTCAATTTAATATTCACGTCCGTCGAAGAAATATTTTGATAAACACTCCGTTGGTAGTTGAACGCTAACCTGATGGGAATTGGAGCAGATGCTTGAAGAAATCCACTGTCGTAAGGCTCGTCCATCATGTTTGGATCAAGATCCATCATATCGATAGTTCGACTGGTGGTTGGACTGTCGAGAGTGGTATCAGGAGTTTCTTCTGCTTCGGCAAGGACCGGGGATGTATTCTTTAAACGCAAAAAAAAAAAAAAAGAAAAACATTCGATAATCAATAATTTCGAATAGATTCGATTTCCAAATAAATAAAAACTCTTTTGTATCATATTTTTGCAAAGTTTTTTCGTATTTCTTGATTTTTTGGAAAGAAAATGTCAATAATGATTAAATTTCATAAGTTTTATACTCACAGATTGTTGTTGCGGACTCGTGCTTCCATCTTCAAGTCCGCCAAGCTCAGCATCTTCCTCGTCGATACGTGTACTGCATTGAGAATTTGTTTCCTGTTGCACAAATAATGAATTTCTAATAAATTCCAATGTGTCAAGATTTTCGTTGTGATGTAAAATCGAAAAATGACGTTTTTTTCTGTCAAATTTCGACATTAACGTTTCGTCGGAAGTTTAGATTTTTCTTTGTGAAAATTCACTCACGAGATTGTGGCTCGACTCGTTTCGTGAGTGCGGCCTAAAACCTGGGCCTGGTGGCAAATTTTTTTGTACGCAGCAATTGACACCTGGACTGAAGTGCAATTCGACGTGGAATCGTTCCTCGCTGCTTGGATCTTTCGTAGGATCCTCGTAAAGCATTACAACGATCTGCGACATATAATTCAGTTCTGAGACCATGCTGACGTATTCCATTGCCCTTCTCCATTGTTCGTCGGTGACAACCTAAAAAAAATCGATTATTGAGGACAATTAAAGTTTTTATTACTTCATTTTGTTCTTTTTCTTCAATTTTTACGGTTTTTTTAATCATTCGACGAAACTTACGTCGAGTAAACCACCGTATCGTAAAACTGTAAGAAGCGAATGCACGTGACTTTCGCTGGTAAAATATAGCCGCGTTCTTACGTGTCTTCCAGGACTTGAAACACCGTGAGAATATCTGGAAAACGAAGAAAATCCTTGTTCAAACGTTACTGATTATCGTAAGAATTGAAAAATAAATTAATCGTACCTCGGATTTAAACGATTGACTGTTTCTTCCCCAGATTCTTCGATATTTCTCTGGAGATCAGCGCGAATTTTTTTCAACAACGGCGTACAAATTCCTTGGCCGATAGTCATTTTTTCCTGAACCGTCAAACCGTATTCCTGGTAAAATATTAAAAAATATAATTATTCCACAAAGTTTCAGTTGGATCGTTGATTTTTTCGATTTTTTGCTGCCCACCGAGTCGCGAAATTGGTTGAATTGACAATTTTTTTTATTAGAGATTATTATAAAATTATTTCGAAACAGCGATGAAAAAAATTAAATTTACCTGTGGAATTACGATGTCGGCGAGATATTTCGCATAAATGTACAATTCCTCGGCATGATCGAACTGCAAAGTATGATTGTTGTGCTGCAAATCGTATTTTATGCAGTCATAAATATCAGGAATTTTGGATATATCGAAACGCTTGTTTTTCGTGCAAAAATCTTTTTCTATTTTGCCCCATCTTCGTCCCATCAATTCCCAGGTTTCGCCGTGATAAAGAATGGCATCTGAAAGCAAAATTTTAATGGTTGAGTCATCGATTTATTCCCATTTAAAGATTTTTTTGAAAATAAAACTTTTTTACACTTTTATTTAGACGTTTTTTTCGCTCGAGTCAAATTTACCTTTTGTTTTCGGATCGTCTTTCTTGATCCTCACTATATCCATCAACTTTTGTATCAGTGCTTGAACGTGTTGACAACACTGTACTGGATTTTTCACAAAATCGAGAGCATCGTTAATGCTCAATGCGTTTCCAGGATTTATTTGTTCGCGATCTTCCTTCGTGAATTCTCGATCTTGCTGGAGAAGTTCGTGCAGACGAGTTTTTACCCTGAAAATTCAAACAGTTTTTAATTTTTTCAAGATATTTCGACGAATTATCAATAAATTAAGGTAGTTCTATCGTTTTTCAGTTTTTCTCACATACAAAATGGTTTGGGGGCATAAGTTAATGAAGAAATCTTGTTGTAAATTGATTGATTAAAAGATTGTTGTTATATTTTTGTGTTTTTATGGATATTTGAAGTAATAAATTGATAAAAATGGATCCAAGGAACTCACATATTTTGATATTTGCTGCTGTCACAATCATTGTCCAGTAAACCATTGGTATTGGCACTTTTGACCATTTGAACAAGAATCGGTGTCAATTCACCCTCGAGAGCAAGTAAACCTTTGGCAAAAGCTGCTGCAGTCATTTGAACTCGGCCCTCATCGCTGGCATAAATTTTGAGATCGTGACGAAACGTCGAGTGTAGTCTCAGCAATCCCAGACCCTGAGCTCCAGCGTATTCACCTGTGTGTTTATTTGTACAAAATTTTGTAGAAATTTATAGCACTTTTTGTATTCAACAATTACAAGCTTTTATAACAAATTTTCGGGACACTTTTGTCTGGAAATAATTTTTTTTTCGCTGTTCTCAATATTTTTGACGATGTCAAGTAAGAATTTAGAAAATTTGAGAATTTTATGATCAAAGAAACCAGTTTTTTTTTCTAATATTGAATTTTTATCTTGTTTACTTCAATTTTTTCGAATTTTGTTCAATTTTCATGAAATCGAGAAAGAAATAAATGTCACACTGCACCCGAGAATTTTACAAGTTTTAAAAACGTCCTGGAAATAGTTTCGGAAACAAAACTTTCGTAGTAAATTGAAAAAAAAAAAAAATTAATATCGATATTTATAGTCGTATTTAAAAACAATGTTGTTTTTTTTTTTTAATTACGGATTTTTTCTTTCCTTATGAGACGAACATTGTCTTACTTTGACGCAGCTTCTGAAATTGCGGCAAATTTGCTGAATTAATGCTCCGATTTTTAGCAGGCATTCGAAATAGGGATAAATTTATAAAAAAAATGCCGAGCATTGAAAGTACAACGATATCCAGCTAAACGGGATCTATTTTGGCTACAGCAAGTGCATGCCAAATGTAAAATATAATTTAAACGGAAACGATAGAGAGGCGAGAGGGGGAACGTTGAATAAACGTTATTTTCACTAAAAAATAAAAAATAAGCTACTGGTGTGTGTGTTTTTTTTTCTGGTCATTAATTCACATGTTGAATAAAAAAAAAACCGCGGATTTGTAACGAGGGGAAAAAATGATAAAAAATTACGCTGTACATAGAATTTTCATAAACATTAAAAATCTAAATAAATTTTATGAAATAAACCTGTCAAAATTTCTAGCATGTCCAAGAACTCTGTCAAGGATCGTTTTAAAAACTTTCAATAAATCTGTCAATGAACTGATCAACGAAAAGGAAACGGAGGAAAAATTTCACAAGTTTATCAAAACGAAATAAAAATTCATCGATCAAATTTGTAAATATGATGAAAATTATAAAAATTTAAAAATTCAAATTGAAGAAACAAAAATTCGATTAATAAATTAAAAAAGTAAAATTAAAGGAACAAAAATTGAATAAAAAATTGGAATAAATAAATTTAAAAAAAGTAAAATAAAAGAAGAAAATTTCGAATGAAAAATTAAAAAATTAAGTCAATTAAAAATCATTGAATAGACTCCAAAACGAATCGTGAGAAGAAAAAAACGATTGAAGTTTCTAAAAAATGTCAGATTTTGAAAAAACTTCGGGGCGAACAACGTTTCCATATGTTTCCAATGCAGTTCATCAAACACGTAAGTCTACTACGTAAAATCTACATAACAAGCGTTACATTCACAATATTATCAAGTTACCGTGGCTTGGTAACATCTCTGAGTCATCCTCTGAAAATAATATCGAAAAGAAACAGTATTCATCAATAATCGCTCGTTTCTTTTTTAAATACTTATCGTTACCCATAAAAAAAAAATAAAAAAAATAACAAAAAAAAAGCTTTTTCTCTCTTTTGGATGCAGTTGCGACGCAACGATTTTCATTGCACAAACGCGTATAACATTAAAAACCCAAAAATTTCAAATGTCCTCGACGCTCTGAAAGTCGTTGTACAAAAAAAAAAAAATCAATGAAAATGATCGATCATGGATTGAAATGTAGGAAAATTAATCGAAGCGATTATTTCATTATTCAACGAGAAAAGTTAAAAATCCCATTAACAATTTATTTATTTTCGTCACCTTCAAATCCCGAATTTTATTTGTTTCTAAAACTTAATGATTTAATGATTAAATTTATCGATTTCGTAGTGAACGAATAATCTCCAAGAAAAAAAAAACAAAATGTGGCTTTAAAATAAAAATTCTGGGTTCCCCGAAAAAACTTGAAAAAATAAAAAATAATAATAAAAAAATAGTGAACAGAGGTTTTACAATTACCGTCACAATATCGCGAAAAATACTCAGTAACTGGAGAAACAATGCGTCGAAATGAAAAAAAATGAAAAAAAAAAAAAACAACAAAAAAAACAATTCAACGATCTATAATGAATGATGACTATGACGACACACGATATCAGTAAAATTAATGGCGGAACAAGCATAATAGCAATATGATACGAACCACTAAGGTGTCTACCTTGACCGCCGGGATACATGCAGCGGAAAATACGTCCCAATTCTTCGGCTTGTATCCGTCCAGCGGGTGTCAATTCACCGCCCCATTTAAGTATCAAAACTAACGAAGGTTCTCCGAGACGATCTTAGAAAGAAAAAAAAAAGGACAATAAGATAATTTGTTGAGAGGATGATCCGAAAATATTCACTCCTTAATAAAGCTTCAAAATAGCAGTGAAAAAATAAAGAAAACATTTCAAAATTGCAGCAGATGAATGTTTTTTTTTTGTGTCAAATTATAAGATTTTGTTTGCTTATCAAAATGATTGAAGTTTTTGAGAAATTGGATTAAAAACTGAGTGAATTGTTGCTGTTTTGTTTTTTTTGTTATTAATATTGTATTTTTCTAATTGAACTTATGAACGTTTCATGGAGTGTTATTTCGGAGCGTAAATGCAATACGTAATAGCAAAAGGCGAGGCATACTGTGGTTGTTACCATCGTCGGAAGAACTTCCTCTCGGTCGACCGCGAGGCTGATATTTCATCTGAACCTTGCGATTTATTCCGGAAAAATGACCGTACCTTCAAAACAATAAAAAACAATTATTTATCGCGATAAAGTGCGGGAGTTTTATTCAATTTTTTAATTAGTACTTTTTCATTATAAATATTTATGATATTTATTTTATAATGAATAAATAATTTTTTTAATTTAACGATTTGGAGAAAAACTTTTTGAGTAAGTTGTCAACGATATTGAATTGAATTTTTAAAAAATTCAGAACTTTACAGGAAACATTATTTATTTCGAAAATAAAAACGATCGAGTTTTCGCTCAAAATCGTCTTTTTTTTCTCAATATTCGTAAATTTTGACATTTTTATATTGTTTTCTTAATTTTTTCGATTAAAAAAAACAAAAATCAACATAAAATATTGAATAAAATTGATACAAACATTTCCAAAACGCTTTTTAGCTGCTCCAGCTTTCCCTGTTTCTCCTCGAGTTCGGGGCCAGCCGCTCGATGCTGAATTTCCGTAAGCAAGCTCCTCGCAGTGTCCAAAATTTCTTGCAATTGTTTGGGCCTCTTTAGTTTTACGTGACCATGTTTGTAGCCATCGTACTTAGCGAATATCTCGAAAAACCTTGAGAAAACAATAATTTAATATTAAAGTAGAAATAAAAAATAAAAAATAAAAATAAAAAACGTAGTTAGACCAAAAATCGAGACACTTTTGATTAAATTTTTGAAAATTAATTTTTACTGCTCAAATTTAACTTAATCTTGAAAAACGTAATTGTTAACTTACTTTGGATGACGAACTTCTACCTTCATCTTCTGTTTCGGTGTTCTATCGCCGTGTCTAATGACGGCAACAACGCAACGAAGTTCCATCCTGAGGAATCGTCAAAAACGTAAGCAATTATTATAAATTCGATGCTTGAGACGACGATTTAAGTAAAAAAAGAAGAAAAAAACAACAAAAACGACGTTTACAACATTTCGAACAATCAGCAATACTTTCGGAATTTGATAAAAAAGAAAATAAAAACAAAAGGAATAAGACTGCATCGAAGATGATAAGAAAATAATAAAAAATTGAAGGATTTTCGTTTTAATTACGAGACGGGTTAGAGCGAAGAAAAAAAAAAGTATACGTGCGTTATGAAAAATAAAGACTTGGCTTAACTTTTATTAGTAATACATCAGCGTGCTTTTATAAATTTGTCGATTATTATATAAATTTATAATAAAATGAAAATTGAAAAAAAATCAGACCAATCATTGGTCAGAATAAATTTGTTTCTTTCTCTCCCTCTCTCTCTCTCTTTCTTTCTCTCTCTCTCTCTCTCTCTCTCTTTCTCTCCCTCAGTCTCTCTCTCTGCTTCTCTTACATTTTGCCAAACGTTGTTGGAACGATCGGAGGATCATCGAGTTGAAAAGGTACGCTCCAAGGAATGTGTAAAGTGGGAGCAAGTTCTCGAAGAATCATGTTGCCCAAAATTTTCGCACAGTCGTCGTAATACTTGTTCGAATTTTTAACAAAACTAAATCCGTTTACATCGCAAACGAAAGATTTTCCATTTGCTCTGAAAATATTGAAAGAAAAAAAAAAAAAAAATTATAAAACAGCATTTAATGTGTTGAAGTAATAAAAAAAAATGAAAAAACTCGAAATAATGGAAAAAACGTTTGGAAAAAATGATCAGATGACAAAATTGATATTATTTTAGTGTTTACCTCAAGAGATCGAAGCCGCAAACCGTCTGTTTAAACGCCAAACAAACTTTTCGACTGATGAGCTTTTCAGCATTGCTAAGAATTACCGGATATCGAATTTCTTTGCCCTCGGAATCTCGCTCAACTTTCCCATCGAGAGCAGGACTTTTTCTCGCCTCGGCATGTGCATAGTCTGGACCAACGGTATAAACCTTGACATCGGTACCGTCGGTTGGCATAAAATCTTCATAAATGTAAGATCCTGTTTTCCGGACCCTCGATTCTGGCGAATAAACACTACTTCGACTCCCTATCTAAATAAAAGAAAAAATACCTTTTCAAAGAGTAGTTCCACATTTATTTTCGATCATTGACACATTTTTTCGTTAAGGAGTTTCGGTACAAGTCGTACAATGCAATGGTTCAGCTTGTCTTTAGGGAGAATCAGGGAAGGAAATTCTATTGTTCTCGGGCAAAGAGCTAACTTGACACAACAAAAGTATAAAAATTACAGGATTACTGAAAAATTGATCGTTTTCATTGACAAAAAAATGAATAATTAATAAACTGTGTAGACGAATTGTTTCATTTCCTGGTGGCACAATTGTCATGATATTTTGAGTGGTTTGACAGTTTTTTATAAACTTTTTTACATTTTTTCGTATCGTTTAATGCCGTAACTGAAGTTAAGGGACAGCGTAGGCACGTCTCTGTGTTAAAGAGTGACTTTTCATTTGAGAATTTAGTGAAAACGGTGTGGACAATCGTTTTGAAGCTTGGAGGACATATTCAGGATAATTCAAAGAACGTGCTGTAGAAATTTGAATGAAATTGTTACATTTCGTAACTTGTACCGAACCTCCTTAATCGAGAATCAAGTCAACAATGTTTTTCAAAGTTACGACAAATAAATGTTACAGCATAGTGTGAACAATAACGGGAACAAGGCCCAACGATCATAATTCGTCTCTTTTCATTCACCGTATTTCCTTTCTGTTTATTCTTTTTTCTGTTAGTTTGCTTCTTGAGCGAGTTATTTGATTTTTTTCTTTCGTCAAGAGAAAGATTCGTCGACCTACCGATACTCATAAGTCCAAAGGTACGTACTAAACGATATTTAAAAAGTAGGCTGTAAATAAATGTCGAAATTTAATTCCTATCAACTCTTAAGAGTCTCTCGTTTTTTTTTTTAATGTGTTGTTTCACCGTTTTTCTTTTTGTTGTTCTTGTTGTTGTTGTTGTTTTTTTTCTTGTACTTTTTTGTTTCTTTTTCTAAATTTCACTTTGCAAAATAATAATTTCGCTTACTCCGCTGATCGGAATGGGTTCGAGAAGGTAATCGGTTGCGTTAGACTTTCCATTGGGTTTGGTGATGCCTGTTGAACTGGTAAAAGGAAGAATGGAGTGCCTCTTTCGTACCTTTCTAAACAATCTCTGACTACCACCACCAGCCGAGGTTGGATAGTAGATGTAAATGTTGTGATCCTCTGCGGATACCGGCTTCTCAACGAATGGCTTATTGAACGTAACGCCGTTAACCTCGACGTGATCCTCGGACTCGACGAGCTCGTGATCTGAAATAAATTCTTAGTTCTTCGCATGTCAAAAATTGGAACATTCAACACAGGAATTAAGCAAGTACAATGAACGATTCAGTTTTTCACATTTTTCTACTGTCATTAGCAAATTTATTTTATTTTATTTCCGATATTTGTTCAGATTATTAACAGTTCGGTTGTTTCTCAATTTTTTTGGAAATAAAAATAATTATGAATAAAAAGTGTACGAAAAACTTTGTACGAAGGTTTCTCGGTTTTTCGAATTTTTTTTGACATCAATTCTTGAGTTATTGTTATTTTTAATTATTTTATTTTTAATGAAAAGATAAATAATCGTTTTTTTGTATCCTAAAAAAATTGAGAACGGAACTGAACGTCGAGGGAACAATTTCAATATGAAGCGAATAGTAAAAATCGATTTTTTCAACTACAATTTTATTCAGTTTCGTCTGAAAATGATCTCGAAGTCGCATCAAAAATTTTGAAGGTGAAAATTACAAAATAAAAGTGAAAATCTGAGACGTTCGCTTTAATAAGGTTTAGCTCTGTTGATCGGGAATGTAACTCTCGAATTCAAACATGCCTTGAGATTAAGACGAAAACATGCGCATTGGGAAATAATGAAAATAGATAATTAAATTAGCGTTCAAGCTTCTCGCACCGGATGTGGCAAAACAGTAAAAAAAAAAAAAAAAAAAAAACAAAAGAAACGATACAAATGATCGAGTTTATTTTTCGTTTTATCATTAAGAGTTTTTTTTTATCGTCTTATTCTTTTCAATTAACGAAATTTCCATCATATTGACAGGATATTTGATTATTTAACAAAATACACTGTTAAGATGATAAAAATTTGATTAATTTATGAAAATAATTTTGTTGAACGTATTCAAAGAAAAATTCAACGATTCCAACAAAAATCTTCAGAGAATAATCGTCGAATGAGCAAATGTCACTAACAAATAAACATAAACAACTGTCATAACAATCCAATAATCCCATTTTCTAATTTTCTATTTTTTTCGAGTCAAATATTTTATTGAATACGTTTGATAAAATGATTTTCAGAGGAATTGGCAAAATTTTTGAATTTTTTCATTCAAATTTAATCGAATATATTTATTCCAATAAAATATTTGGTTGAACGACAAAACACACTGGTGAGATGTCAAAAATAAGGTTTTATTTCAAGAAAAATCATTTAGTTGAACGTATTCATCGAATTTGTTGAATTTTGACATTTCCAACGAAAAAATTGGTTTTCCAATGCGACAGTTCGCTGCTATCGTTAGCGTGGATCGTAAATATTGATTTCGGAAATTGTAATAACATCCGTTCGACGGGATTGAGAACCACGTTCTAAATTCTAGCCAATAACTCGTAAGCTCTCCCCACCCTCGTGAAATACTTTCGTATATAAGGAAAACTTAAGGTTTGGAAGGTCTCATTTGAGCCAGTAGGTCAACGGGACTTGGCGTCCAGCCCAAAAGAATCCTGGCGCCTTAATATTGAAAGACATAAAAAGTGACTTCAAACTGAATCCATGCATAAAAAATAAATAAAACAACAATAACAAAAACTTAAAAAAATGACAATTGACTTTAATTCTCGTATTTTTTAATTATTGCCACGAATTCAAACACAATTTAGCCATAACCTTGAAAATTAAAGTCCAAACGAGCATGAGAAGATCGAAAAAAAAAAAATGGAATTTTCCACTCGAAAAAAAATCGAAATCCACAAAACTCGAGACAATGATTTTCGTTGGATTCAAAAACTTGTATCTTCAAATTTCTTTTTTTGTCTTTGGCCCAAAAATCCCGACGACGAATATAAACAAAAGAAACAACTCAATTCCAATACAAAAATTTCATAAAATTCGTTCTTTTTCGAAAATTGTTCAAAATAATTATTTCATTGCGTGAATTATAACGTGACAAATGCCTCCTGACCCTACGAGTGTTTTATAAACATCATTAAACCTTAAACATCCAGATCGAGAAGAGACAAAACTATTTAAACAAAAAAATATTTACACAAAGCACTACGAAAAAATGATCATATTTCCCTACGTTGTTTTTTTTTCGTTTTCTTTTTAAGTCTATATTTTTTTTGTTGTCATAATAAAATAACAAACTTACGTTTAGGATCAGCTGAATCGCGATCAAGTACCGCATAACGCGGTATTTCAATTCCTTCCCCATCCAAAATCGCGTAAACCCTTCGTCGATCCTGTGAATAAAAAAAGAAATAAAAATAATAATAACATATATTCCACTTGTGTTAAAAAAAAGCTGTAAAATGAGCATTGTTTTTTTCTGCTTTATTTACATTTACAATTTAATAAAAATTTTATGACATTTGTGTCATTAAATCTTGATAAAATAATAATAATATTAAACTGGATTCACCTGAATATCGTATTGCATTGGAAGATTATTGATGTTAAATGGATTGCGAAGATTTGCATAATGGATGGCTTTGTCGAGAGGAAATCCTTTGCTGTGAAAACTTATTAAACAATCGACGATCGGCCAATCTTCTACCGGTTCCTAAACACAAAAAGTACTCATTATTATTGTTATTTTTTCATTTAATTTCCCTCAATTTAACACTTAATTAATCTTAATTTTCTAATAATGATAATAATAATAATAATAATAATTTTATCAAACGAAATAATGTACCTTTAGGATAACTTCTTCAGGAAAAACGACCACTTTAATGTATTCGAATTCCTCGAGTCTCGTTAGTATTTCCTTCATCGGTTTACTTTGTGATTTTTTGGCCATAGCGCATACTCCCACCAAAACCTGCTTTCCCTCCCCTTCGAGGTCACTACCTCCCATGCACCCATCTTCGTTGCTGCACCCGTCCGACAGTTCGCCCTGATAAAACAACAACAACAACAAAAAGACAGAATATCTTATTAAATTTGTTATTTTTGTCAAAATTATCGAAAAAATCAAAAATAATCGTCGATAAGATTATCGAACATGAGTCGAATCTTTATTTTCGGATCCTCGAGTCAAAAAAAAGTTATTTAGGAACGTATAAAAATGGTGAAACCCACAACATTTTTTTTTTCTCAATATGGTGATTAGAAAATGTTGCATAATTTAGTAAATAAATAATTTATTTGAAAAAAAATGATTTATTTTTGTTTCCAGCTCCAATTAAGTCCCGTAAGATAATCCCCATAATAACGTCGATCCTCCAACTCGAATATTTTGATTTTAATTATCAAGAGACTCCGTTGAGTCTCGGGACAAGTACATTTGACAGCTGGTGTCGTCTGCTGGCCAGATATATTATTTCCGAATAAAACGATTCGCGCTGGTGGGAGTAAAAACCGAAAGTCATTTTCTTTAATTATGGAGCTCAGATTTTTACATCTCGTCGTTTGAAGCCGATTTTTTCGATTTTTTTCATCGATTTTGCACGCGAGGGTCCAGGGAAACTGTTGAAAACTCTGGTCGATACAGACGGTCATGTTTTTACTAAGTTTCAGTTGATAAGCATTGTCATAGACTCAGAAAAACTGCCTCCCACTCAGCAGCTGATCCGCAAGCCGATGCACGGCTAAGCGGTCACCCAACCAAGTACTGACCTCGCTTCGAGGCTGCTTAACTTTTCGTTCGCCAGAACCGTACAAAAGACCAACTTTGATCATTTTTTCTTACAAATAAGTTTCACAGGCTGATTGAAAAAAAAAATGTTTTTTTTTCGACACGGAATTCCAGCAATTAATTGAATGCTTCGTTAAATAGAAGGCAACGATGGACAAGTAAATATTGTTGCTTTAAATTGAGAAGAAAAATTAAAAAAAAAAATTGACCGGAGTATTTGAACGATGTAAATTATTTAAATAACTAAGTTGCCTAAAAAAAAAAATTAGACATTTGTCTCCAAAGTTAAGCTGTGACGAATAATTGTGTGACGTGCGTGCGACGCAAATTCATCAGTAAATTGGATTATGCGTTGTCCCGGCCGAATGAAACTAGTGAAAGCAATTGTATGAGATGGATTGCAACGCCAGCTGCGAATTACGGCTGCATGATTATATAATAAACGGCAATAGGAAGGAGCGTAGGAAGCTGCTCTTTTCATGACTATAACTAAATATCTTTAGATATTTATATATCGAGGAGCGATGACAGTTCAAATCACGAGGGTCCACGTATTATTTCATATTCTACGAAAAAAATAATAAAAAAATGAGAAAAAATAAGAATAAAAAATTAAAAAATGAAAAATATAAATGAAGAAAACTCTTTGATGCCATTTTTATCGAAATTATTTAATTTGAAAAATAAAAATAAATATTTTATACAAAAAAATCGTGAAAGGCACTAATTCAAGAAAAAATGTAAAAAAAAATTCTGATAATTGACGAAATTGGAAAATTAAATAAATCAGTAAACAATTGATCGAGAAGGATAGAAAATAACACGTAATTATTAGAAAATAATTGATCCTATAAAAACTGTAAAAATGGAACGTAACAGAAATATAGAAAAATGTCAGAATAGATGGAAAAATATTGTCAACATTGTCAAGCTTTGAAAAACAAATAATTATTTATTTTATTGAAAGGACTTTCTCCGATCGATTTCGATTGAAAAAAAAAAATCAATCGAATCAACGAGAATCGTCCAATCACAAAAATACTATCAAATCAATTTTTCACTTCAGTAAAGTCCTCAAACGTTGACTATCTATTTTTTTTTTTAAATATATTTTATATTTTATTTTTGTATATTTTCTGAGGCACAAAAAAATATTCGTATTGATAAATTAATCGTCAAGAAAATCATTTTATTGCGAAAAATTCTGTAATTTTGTAATTGTCGCATTTTTTATTATTTATTTATTCAAATTCCATATTTTGAAGATTAAAATTGTTAATTATTTCGTTCAAGTCACTAAATTGTTCAATTATTCGGCATGAATATTCTAATAATTTATAATCTTACATAACAATCATCACAAAAACAGCAATCATCAAGGTCCTCGATCTCAGTGTTGTCCTCAACATTCGTTTCACCAGAAACGTTATTACGATGTCGTCTTTTTTTCAAACGCCACCAATCTTTCCACCAACTCCATTCTAGAGCCATTTTTTACCAGAACTAATTCAATTTTCATCAAATCATAATTTTACGATGATTTTTCCATTCCAAAAGTTTATGGGTTTTTTGAGTCCACTTTTTTAAACCAATGTCCACGTGCTTTTTATTTTTAAAAAAGCGTATGAACGAAAATAAACAAATGTCTCAGTTGACAGTTTCTTCAAATAAATAAACTGACGTCGAATTCTAACGATTTATAAAATTTTACTGAATACAATTCCTTTCAAAGAAAAAAAACACTCAGGTCGATTTAAATTGTCAATTGACTCACTATTCATTCTTTACTACGAGGAAATATTGTTTTTTCAAAGTTATCAGACACGAACGAAATGACAAGACACTGAATTATTGATTTCAATGACTTGAGACTATTGCTTGGGTTGTAAAAAACTTCTGAAACGTCCATAACCATGAAAACTAAACATCGTTCCACACTGATTCACAATTTGTCAGCACAAACAGTTTAAACGATATTTAAACCATTTTTTTTTTTTTTTTCATAAATCAACCGATTAATCAAATAATAATTATTACAATTTATTATTAAAAATAATTATTATTCTTATTATTCATATTAATAATTATAATAATTATTTATCGATTAATCAAATAAGTATCAATTATAAACTTTTTCAAACTTTTATTCGTCACTAAGAAACCTCGTGACTCACTGAAAATATTTTCTCGTATAATTGAACCCCAATCGAAGGGTTGTTTAAGAAGTCAAATGATCCGAAAATTGTGTCTAATTGATGGAAGAGATTAAAATGGATTTAATGATAAGATCGACCTGGACAACAAAAAATTCTTGTCAAATGTTTGTTGCTTCCCCATGTTTTTATGTCAGATGATTTTTTGACGTTGCCATGAAATCATTACGACGTTTAATATAAAAATTATATAGAACCACGAGGACTGAAAATTTCTCAGAAACTCGCATAAAACATTGACGACAATTAGTGACAATTGAGTTGAACGTTTCTAAGTGATAATCCGTAGGATTGTCACTTGAAATGTTACAGATAAATTTTTTTCAATTTTTTTTTTTTTTTTCAATTGATAACAAAACGTGAGTCTAATAAAAATGACACTTGAAAGTTTCTACAGAACTAGCACCACGTAAAGTAAATAGAAAAATACTTTACAAAAAAAACACGAAAAAAAGTGATGTCAACAATGACAACTGATCAAAAAATGACAAAAATGACGAATGAGCGTGTGATTAACATTGAAAAAGACTCAGGAAAAGACTAAATTATGAATGAATTTCTTAGAGCTAAGATTTTGGAGGTTTAGAGAAAAAAAATCATCGTCAAATTGCAACGAATCAGACGATATTGACTTTGGAAAAGTTTCAAATTGGCGTTGCAACTAAACACGTGGCAAAATGAGTGTTTAATAAAAACCATTTTTTTTCGAAGCTTCGAATCAAAGTGTAAAAAAAATACGATGTTTAACTCGACGATAAAAAAAAAATAATAATAATCAACACAAACATACGAAACAATGACAAGCCACGTTGCGAAGTTCGCGTCGGATGTCATTGAATCTGAGATAAAATTGTTCGAGGCAACATTTGTTTGTTTGTTTTTTTGATTTTTTGTCAAATCGAACGATTTAAAAGGAAATAAATGATTGATCCTGACTTTGAAGCGGAAATTAATAAATAAAATTCAATGAAAAATATCGATCTGTAAATCTAGAGAATGAAATGATATCGAATGCGGTTTTGCAGGGACGTGAAATGTGTAAAATGAGCCGGTGATTGCTGTGTATACGTTTAAGTTTAAATGCGTCGCGTGTTCGAATCGAGACGAGGCTACGACAACGACTAACCACGGCACGCGCGAGGATTATTCTCGTTTGGACCAACTCATATATCGAAACGTTAAAGCCAAGTGTTCGATGTTGAACGCACGCGCTTAACGGCCCACTCCGATAAACTGGAATCACTCATTTCTAGTCTCTTCATTATTTTCTCATCGTCCTTACCAATCTTTGTCTTTTGATACGAAGCACATCTTTTATCGTCCCAGATTGTGTATACGTATCTGCAATAACCGCAGTATCATATATATGTCCGCAACATTGTGTGTACACTCGGAGAAAAATTATTTGACCTCGCATTCCGTTGCATCTCTTTGATGACATATTGTTTTTTTTTTTTTCAATTTTACACAATCTTGCATTGAACATTATTTGATGGTTTTATCAAAAACAAAAGAATAATTATTTTCAGTGTCTTTTTTTGAGGAGTTTCGGTACAAGTTACGAAATGTAACCATTTTATTCAAATTTCTGCAGTACGTTCTTTGAATTATCTTGAATATGTCCTCCAAGCTTCAAAACGATTGTCTACACCGTTTCCACAAAATTCTCAAATGAAAAGTCACTCTTTAACACAGAGACGTGCCTACGCTGTCCCTAAACTTCAGTTACGTGCATTAAACGATACGAAAAAATGTAAAAAAGTTTATAAAAAACTGTCAAACTACTCAAAATATCATGACAATTGTGCCACCAGGAAATGAAACAATTCGTCTACAGAGTTTATTAATTATCCATTTTTTTGTCAATGAAAACGATCAATTTTTCAGTAATCCTGTAATTTTTATACTTTTGTCGTGTCAAGTTAGCTCTCTGCCTGAGAACAATAGAATTTTCCCCCTAATTCTCCCTCAAGATAAGCTGAACCATTGCATTGTATGATTTGTATCGAAAGTTCTTATTTGAAAATTATTTCATTTTGTTCTGTCCTTGATGAAGAATAAAATAGAAAGAAATGACAATAGACTTTTTTTGGATCCTATAAATATTCAAAAACTAACAATTCATTTATTTATTTATTTATTTTGCTGTGCATCAACTTTTGAATATTTACAAACCCATCCAATGAATTTGAAAAACCCACTTCCTTAATTTTGATGTTTCTTTCTTTGTTTCCATTATTCCCTAATTTTCCGGTATATCGAATTGGCACCAAGGCCAATGGAATCTGTGGAAAAGTCCACTGATGCATTCTGTTATATTTTAACCGAGCTTCAATCGGTGAGTTTACGTTTTGATCTGAATGTGCGAGCCGTTGGGGGTCATTTAACTTGATATTTAATTCTGTCGATGAAATTTATTGTTTTATCCCAAAATAATTGATACTCAAAAATCCAAAAGTAAAAATTCCCAAAAATATCAATAAATATATAAAGAAATATTAAAATTTTGGATAAAAGTAAAAAGAAACAAAGGATACAATTTTTTTAATGAAACTCAAACTCGAGTGGTCATGCGGTTCGAGTAAATAAATAAAAAAAATCCATCAGTCTGGTGAATTGTTTATTTATCTGCAACATGTGGAACATGTAATCAGGGAATATGAGAAATGTCAAGAATCGAGTAGATTTAGTGGAATAAATTGCGTTCCGTTCAAATGAACTCGAGCTAATCTATAAACGAGAGAGCTCCCAGTTCTTTGCTCATGAATTTTAAAGCAGAAGCAACTGGATCGCCATGGTTAATATACCCAGTCAATAATACCATTTACTCCGGAACGGAAGCAGAATTACGCATTAGTTAAAAAGAAGGAAAAAAAAACGAATGATCCATTATCAACTTCCTTAATGGAATCAGTTGATCTACATTTCGAAATTAATTACTCGCCGATCGATCAGACTCGACATTTCTTTTTTTCGTCTATTTACTTCGTTATTTTTTTTTTTTTTTTAATTCGTTTATTTATTCATTTATTTATTTATTCTTATTATTATTTATTTATTTATTTTTCATTGTAATTTTCAATTATCAAAAACAAATTTATGATTAATGATCAGAAACCCTTAAAACATAAATGTACAAAAAAAACGTACGGTTGCAAACAAATTTCACTAGGAATGATTTTTTCAATTTATTTTTTCAAAACTGAAACGAAAATCAAACGACGATGAAAAAAAAAAATGTATTTGTGACACTCTTAGGCAAGTTTTTATTAATTGAATGAAAATTAATTAATTTAACGCTTCGTTGAACTTCAGTTTTCTATTCATTCAAGGTTTTCGATTATTTTGATTGAACCTTACGAATCAATGGAGAATAACGAGTAAAAAAACAAGCTGCGGTTCGATCAAGGACTATTTTAAGAATGAAACCATAAATTTATAATGAATCGAAACTCTATATAAAATCTCATTAAATAAGATATAGAAGCCCCACATATTTACTCGTTAATCGATCGATGGACAAAGTCGTTATCGTGAAAGTTAATATTTATCAATGACACGGGGTTCGCAAGTTTTCTCCATGGATTTCCATCGCTCATTATTTTATTGTTTTTTTTTTTTTTTTTTTTTCAACAACTAACGAGCAAGTACAAAATTTAATCAATTCGTTAAAATTTTTAATTAAATGCAGGAATTATTAACAATTTGAAGTTTAATGAAAAAAATTAAATAAAAACATTAAAAAAAACGAAATTGTTCCCATTTGAAAATCCTTGGTGGATCCAAAACTCGAGAATAATTATTCATTTCATTAAAACTTCATAATTATGACCATGAGACGAAAGTTGATAATTTGAAGTTTTGACACTTGGGACTATTTTACAAATTGATCACGTACATCATTGCGAACTTTTATTATTATTTTTTTTGTTTTATTCATTTATTTACTTTTTAATATGCAAAAAATTTCCTCCCTGAATTACACTCGAATTTGATTTTTTTTTTTACGTTCATTTGTATTACAAATTTTGAATTATTCATGTTCGTTTTTAATGGATTCTAAACCTCACAACAGATTACTCCAAATCCTGATTAGGACTTCGTAAATATAGTTATAAAAAAAATATAATGTGCTCACGAAAACCGGGTCATGGAATGTCTGCAGAATTGCAAGTTACGAAAATAGAGTCAGCGAAATATTTTCAATGTCACAGAGATTTTCATGAATGACATTTCTGCGATGTTGGCAGATGCAAAACTTAAGATTTTTATTACCACTCCTTTTGGAGATACTTCGTAACATATTTTACGTGATTTTATAAATTAACCAAAATCCCTCAATTTTTTTACAGCAAAAACGTGCAAAAATGATTAAAATATTGTAAAATCAATTAATTATCTTTATATTTAATTAAAAAAAAAAAAAAAGAAAAGTGAAAATCATTTTTTTCATTTGTAAAACAAATGAAACGTTGTTTTTTTTTTTACTGGATTTGAAAATGACAATCACACACTTTTTTTTTCGTACATACCAAAAGCAACGAAGTTCGATAAGGACTAAAATATCCACAAGCGAACATTTCGTCGAAATTCAAATCGTACTTTCTGCTGCCATCGCCATAGTTTTCATCATCGCTATCCTCTAACTCGTTTCTCATCGTTTATTCACTTTTTTGTACTCACAGAATAATTATAACAAGGATCACAAAACAATGAGGACAAAAATGAAAGGATTGAAATTTTTTTGTATCACTGAATCTTGTGATAAAAAATGAGTGAAGTTAAATTTTGTTTTGTTTTTTTTAAACATTTTCTCCAAAAGCTTCGATTCTCCTGTCGATATAAAAAGCTTGAATATTTCAAAATTGTTTTTTCCATTGATTCATATCATTTTTCAAACTTTACTATCAATTATCGACAATTTTATTGCAAGGAGTTTCGATTTAATTTCTAATTTTATTCAATTTTGATGTTTTTTTATATCAAATTCAATAAAATAATATTCGTTGATTGAAGCAATTTTTTTTCCACATATTTCACGTGGAAACATTCCCAAAAAAGATGAATAAACGAGAATTCCATGATTTTTTTTTTTAACTTCACTATATTTTCACTGAACACCGCGTCAAGATTTATTTCGTTCACTGCTCTTGGAATTTTTTTCTGTTTTCTTCTAAATTACGACTGCACGAAATTTTTATAAAATTCTGTTGGTTGCACTGACATTTGCAAAAAAATGTCTAGTTAAGGGTTCGATTTTTTGTAACAAAATCGATTTATTGTTTTTTTGATTTTTTTTATAACTCGACACGTTTTTTTTTTTTTGGAATAGCACATAACGATAGCACATCACATCCTAAACTACGAATAATCTTTTAAACAGCTGTTTTAACAACGTAAGAGATAATACAAAGAGTAAAGGTCAGTATGCGCGCGTTTGTCCACGTAAAACTCGTGCTTTATCAGAGAGTTATATACAACGTTCGTGTTTTTTCCACTATTCATATAGACAAACTGTGAACGATAGTGTAAGTAAAGTACTATCACGATTAAAAGGCTTAGGAAGAGCGAAGTAGTGGGACTCGAGCACACACGAGAAGTGGGAAGTGATTATCACTACAATTCTATTTATAAATTTTCTTTAAAGCCATTGTCGAAGGAAGTCTTTGTTGTAAGGCCCTTAGATGTTCGAAGGCGATAATTCGTCTTAATTTTAACACGAGCAATATCCACTCGATATAGTAATTCGTGTAAGTTTCAAGGGATCGTTGGAAAATGCACTTTTTTTTGTCTTGAGGTAGTTCTATCGTGACGTTCATATCGAAAAATTGTTTTTCAGTTTTTCTCACAGACAAAATGGTCTGCGGGCATAAGTTAATAAAGAAAAGTTGTTGTTAATTGACTAAAGAACAACATACTCCAAATTCAAGGTCGTCCAAGGCAATATGCACTTGCTGCATGATTACAAAAATTGCCAACATTTTTTTCTTCAGATTTTTTTGAAAAACTAAATGTAGCTTCTTCGATGTTGCAAAAAAATGTATGCAAAGTTTTGGAAGGCTTCGCCATGTAGGAGCCAAAATATTTATTGATGGAAATGTCACTTTTGACACGAGCTCTTATGAGAGACTGACGAAAATTGTGATTTTTACCAATAAATATCTGAACGTTCCGCTTGGTGAAACCTTCTTTTGTTAATTAATTTATTTAAAAAACGAGTTAAATATGTGAATTTTCAATAAATTCAATAAATTCATTTATTCATCAGCCAATAATTGAATTTTTTTCGTCAAATAAAACTGTCGTAAGTCTGGACGACATGATTTTTTTTTTTTTCAATTTACCTGCATCAACTTTTCGATCCAACCAAATAGTCGACACGTATGAATAATTTTTTATATTCAGCAAACGAAATTTTTTAATTTATACAAAAAATTTTCACTATTTTTGATGTTTTGTTGATTAAATCATTTAAAAAAACGAGTTGAATGTGTGACTTCTGTTTAAAACTGACGTTCAAGAAGCAAAGACCGACTGAGATTGTCATTACGTGGAAATTCGTACGTTTTGAGATTTGTATTATCTCCTGTCACCGCTGAGTCTTATCTCCATTTTATAATAATCCTCCAAATCAACCTCAACAAACTCTTTCCTATTTTTTCACTCCAAATTCGATAAAACAATTTTTTGATCTAAAAAAATTTAGTTGATTGTGGTCAATGGGCCAGATTCGTTTGTCGAATAAAACTCGAGAATAAAAATGTTAAAAAGTCTCTTTTCCTATGTTTTTTCGAACCCACTGGTTCGGATAAAATAACAAAAATATTCGAATGACTAAAACGACAAAGAAACAAACTTACGAGAAAAACTAAATTCATTATTTTTTTAATAGATATTTCTTAAAAAACGACGTGGTGGATTTTTTTTTTTTACTTTTCCAAAGTCTTAATTAAAATAAATCACAACTCCATTCGCCAGGAAAGAATGTTATCATCAAAATTTTAAGTTTTAATGTAATTTTTACTTTTTTTTTTCTATTTAATGTGAAAAAACGGATTTTTTTCTTCCCTTTCGACTGAAGAAAAAACTGGGTGAAGTTAATGGAAACATGCAGGCAATTTGCAACAAAAAAATTCTCGAAAATATTAAGTTAATTAAGGAAACTGTGTGTCAAATCATTAAAATCGATGAATTTTTACAATCGACAGATTTTTAACACGAAAATGATGAACATTTTTATTCACCATGATTTTCCAGTAAGGCTCGGCCTCGTCATCGCAGTCGGTGACAAAAACATTAGGAACTGTCGTCGAACTCGCCGAAACGGAGGAACTTCGTGAAACATTGACTTCAGCGACGACAGTTCGTTCAACACTTTCGCTAAAATACACATTTCTTTTTCCCTTTCAAATAATCAACGAAAAACAAAAAAGTTCAATCTTTAAAACTTTAAGTGAAATAAACATCAAAAAATAAATGATAAAAAATACTTTTCATCGCAATTTCAATTTGTCTGATAAAGATAAAATAAATCTTGTCTTTTTTCTGTCAGAGTTCAATGACCATTCAGTGTGTCACGAATTTACGTATTTATTTACTCATTTTAATGAATTAAAAAAAAAAAAAAACACCTTTTTTTTGATATCTTAAAAAAATATTAAAATTAAGACTATTTAATAAATATAAAAATATAAAAATATAAATATAAAGAATATAAAAAAGTGTTTTTTTTTCGATATCTTGACCCATACATGGAAATTTGTCGATCTGTGTTTGTCTTTTCTCGGTTCCACAAAAACATCGTTTGCTTTAAAAACCAATCCCAGAAGCAAGCCAAAATGTGGAAATATTTTCGCCAAGTGGGAGTCATTCCTGTGTGTCGAAAAAATGTCTAACTTCGAGAGACTGTTGTCAGTTGATATTCGTCACTCGAGAGACAAGAGACAGAGATGAAAAGTTGAATCGCGAATCACTCTCTCGAACGACAGAGTAAATTAAAAAACTCTTGAATCTCATCGATTCGAACATTTGAGCACAACATTTTGGTTCTAATTGTCGAAACTTCGAATTTCAACTGTTTCGTCAATAACGGAAAAAAGTGAGAAAAAAAAATAAAAAAATAAAGAAAATTTAAACTGTGACGTTAAATATTCAAAAAAAGACATTTTCGAACTTTTTTTTCATCGAATTCTTTTGATTTTAAAAAAAGAGCACACGATTCGACGATTAAGAACTTTTGCAACGACCATTTTGTACGAAAAGTAAAAAAAATACCGAAACAAACAATAAATTGTTAACTTTCGAATCGTCGAATAAATAATTCGGCGACGTTTCGCTCAATACGATTTCTTCGAAGATCGTAAATAAGACTAAAATAATAAATTGGAATTAAATCGAAGCGAGAGGGAAGTTTTTAGAGTACGCGAACGCGGATCCCGTCCGAGACGTTCGCCACATTCGGCGCCACATCGTGTTCCTCTTTTTCCTTTTTTTTTTTTTTTGTTTGCCTCTGTAGCTTGAGTGCTAACGAAGTTAAATTTAGAAGAATCTCGCAATGACTCCGCTACATGTGTCCCCGCAACGTCACGTTGACAAAACTCGATGAAGTTGTTTCACAAATATTGACAGCCTACTTATTCTCTTGCTTTCATTGAAGAGGGCGCTTTTTTCACGAATTCAAAAGAAAAACTTGAATTTTCCTGGCAATTGTTACCGAAATGTGAAAATCGCAGTTTTTTCATTCCACGATCTTTACAATTTGGTTTTCCAAATATCGCCGTCTCGCTAAATCAATAAAAAAAAATTAGTAATTCGATAAATAGAAATTTTGATAGATTTCAAAATGTGTATTTTCCATCGCCAGAAACACCTTCGTTCAAATTTCAAATAATTTCTTTTCTCAAATCGTATTTCGAGACAAATAAAAGTTACGAATTCTTATTTTGAAGAAAAAATAACATTAACTTGTCTTTTTTCACGAATTATTCATCCCCAAAGAATAAAATGTACTGCAGAATTTTTAATCCATTGACCGATGAATCACCTTCAGCCTCATTTCTTTTTTTTTACTTGAGGTAGTTTTATCGTTACATAGTTTTCTTAAAATTATGTTGAAAATTTGGATAAATCTTCTTGAATGTCATATGCACGTGTGTAATTAATTTTAGAAGGTTTCACCAAGCGGAACGTTCAGATATTTATTGGTAAAAATCACAATTTTCGTCAGTCTCTCATAAGAGCTCGTGTCAAAAGTGACATTTTCATCAATAAATATTTTGGCTCCTACATGGCGAAGCCTTCCAAAACTTTGCATACATTTTTTTGCAACATCGAAGAAGCTACATTTAGTTTTTCAAAAAAATCTGAAGAAAAAAATGTTAGCAATTTTTGTAATTATGCAGCAAGTGCATATTACCTCGGATGACCTTGAATTTGGAGTATGTTGTTCTTTAGTCAATTAACAACAACTTTTCTTAATTAACTTATGCCTGCAAACCATTTTGTATGTGATAAAAACTGAGAAACAATTTTTCTATATGAACGTCACAATAGAAGTACCTTAAAGAGAATTGTCCTAATTTCAGGAACTCGATGTGAAAAATATTAAAAAAAACAAGATTTATCTGCAACACTTACTCTTTTGGAGGAACGGTAGAGCGAAGAAGCAACTGGATCAACTAAAGACGGTTGGACGGTGTTAGCGTCACCTATGTAGAAAATTGGTCGGCTTGTGCTCCGAAGATCCTGAAAAAAGAACATACGGAACTTAATTACCTGAAAAGTACAACATTTTGCACTTCCTCGAATTTTTTTATTTTCGTCGGCCATCAATTTTCAAGAAAAATGTTGAAAAATAATTTTTTATTCGTCACTACCTGATAGCCATGTTCCAGTTCAGTGTAAGACATGTCAGAGCGGCTCTCATTGAAGCAGAAAAGCTGTGCCTTGTCGTGAAGAAAACTTTTTTATTTAGATTCCAATCGCCTGAAATATTGATACTTAATTAAAATTATTGTTATCGGTTTAAATACGAAAATTTATTGAGTATATTGGCTGTAAAATGAAATTTTAGGTTTGTTTTTAATTTTTCTGTCAAAAATTTCTTGATTAATCACATATTTTTGGGCATGAATGAAAAGAAAAAGAAAAAACAAGTTTTCCAGATTTATAAACTTGCTCGAAACATTAAATAATGCAATCGGTTCAAGCAAATAAAATATTCTGTCATTTTACACCCGCGAACAATTAATATGCTGTTATTTTCGTTTTTTATGTGATCAGCAAACATTATTTTGATATAAGCAATGAAAATCTTGATTATTTGATTTTATTCAAATATTTTCGATAATATTTTCGAATTACAAATGATATTTGTATTCATTTCCACACAATAAATTCTTATCCATGAGGAGCATGCAAAAGAATGATAACAGATTTTTGTTTTGATGACAACAACGACTTTCGATTGAAAGGATTACAATTTTGATTGGATAAAATTTGAGGAGTTTTATCTCTTCCGATTAAAAAACGTTTTTTTAAAATAAAATCGTCAAATTAGGATTTTGTGTGTTTTCATTTGGTTTACTTTAAGAAATTTGACTTTGATGGAAAATTGAAGTGATTAATATAAAATTAAATCAGGCTGAATTGGTTTGTATTACGAAAAAGAACGATCGAGTTTGAATCAGATTTTCCTAATAATCAACAACGGAGCGTCGAGTTTGTTTTTCCTCCCAGTGACTTTGAAGTAACACGTTCGAATTTACGTTTTTTTTGGTTAAAATCCTACCTTTATTGAGGCAAAGGAATATTTCGTTCGTTTGCGTGTTTAAACGACTCGAAAAGCGACGTTTAATGATAAATATCAATTGTAACGCACTGTTAAACAAATTTGTGTGTACGTAGTAGGTTCCAGAGCTTGTGATCATAAGAAAGAGGCAAATTATTTTGCCAATCGATAACTGGAACGGATTCACTGAGGATATATAACGAGATTCAACGATAACAACACTCACCTGCCGGACCCCACTTTTTTTCCGAACTAGCCGACAAAACTGTAAGCCCGATCACATAAAAAAAAAAAAACAATTACTCGGTTTCGCAGTATTAGGAGCGGTTGTATGTTATTTTGAATTTATCGACAATAAACAAGTGTCAATTTAGACCAACGACATATTGCAGCAAAACATCGAGATATCGAACAAAGTCTGGGGGGGGGGGGGGCTGGTGTTGGTTATAAATATTCTTCTCCCGACTCCATAAAAAATCGTGTGGTTTGTGGTTTCAAGCGGTTGGAAGGATACTTTCCTTGATCCTCATTGGCCCATCAGCGAAAGATCATCCAATCCAAAGAGACTAAAGATTGTCCTCCCGGAAATATGTGCGTCGAAGGGTTCGAAAATTTACCTAAAATGTCGCCTACATCGCTTCTTCGCTCGTTTTTCCGAGAAGAAATAATGAAATATAATGAAGAGCAGTCGAGCCTCCCGTTTTTCATCTCTGTGTTCCCGTGTATGAATTTCTCTTCAAGGTCATGCTTAGAATTCAAAAAATCTCGGCTCCACGAGCTGGCAGTGTGTCAAAAAGTAAGGATGGAAGAGAAATTGACAAAAAGGAATAATCAGAGAACCTTCGAATTGATAAAACAGGAGGCTCAGCTGAAACCTGTTGACGGCGGGTTTTAAAGTTCTTGTGGTTCTTTTTTCAATTGATTGATTGAGCGAACAATCCCTCTTCACTGTTTACTGATCACCGGCGCGTTGAAATAAGAAAAATATTTTTATTATCAGGAAAAAAACTCAACCGCGGGATTTTTACCGGGTGAGAATGGCGCTAGGACAGCTGACAAACAGCTGTTTAATGTCACTGTGATTATTGTTATTCAGCGATGCGACAGCAGTGATTGTGTTGGCGTGTCATTTTTTTATTCGAGAGGCAGCAAAATACTTCTATTATTTTTATTAAAATGCGAATGAGGAATTAAAAAAGTTGCAGGCATTATTTTTACCGACCGGGCACAGTTTGATTCTTCGTGGTTCCGCTTCACTTGAAAACAACACCCGAATTTTTCGTTTATGAGAATATGAAAACATGTGTCGTGTGTGTCGTGAACTATAACTATACGTATGAAAAAAGAGCAATCGTGATGAGTGCGAGTGAGACGGATATTCGTGTGGAAACATTGCCCAACGATTAACGATCCTGAGTCATATACGAACGTTTGCTTACATGCTGACCATGTTGTTGACAGTTTGTTTGACAGATTGATGGGATATTAAATTACCTCCTATCTGTGTTTTAATATCTTGTGAATTATAAACATTTCCGCGAGAGCCTGTGCATTCAAAAATGACGGAACCAAAGGAAGATGTTAATTTAGCTGATAACGATAGTCGAAAAGTAGAAGAAACGAACGAAGAATCAACATTGCCAGAAGGAGAACCTGCTAGCCTAGAAAAAACATCTTTAGATGGTAATACGTTAACCAACGATGAAAATCAACCAGTAGTCAAAGATAACACAAAAAGTAAGTAACGCAACATACACTTTGTTATTTTATCCGTCAACAGGTGTGTGTCACATTTAACCTCAAAATTGACGTTCCCGAAACTCACAGAACCAATAACCACAAAGTTTGCTGAATTTTTGTTATTATTAAATCTTCCGTAAATAATTTTATCCATAAAAAGTTTTTCCCTGAACCGAAAAAAAAAAATTGTCGGTTTCTACGTTAAGATCAGAAAAAGGAATCTGAAAAAAGCTACAATTGAGAAACTGTCAAAAACTTTGAAATATATTGAGAAAATTTTCTCGATACGAAAAAATACGAATATAATTAAATAATAATAATATTATTGTTACATTTATTCTCGTTATTGGTTTTCAACAGTCGACATACTCTTAAAAGCCACGGGAAATGCACCAATAATGAAAAAGAAGAAATGGGCGGTGAGCCAAGACCAACATATCGGTTGGATCTCCGATTTCATGAAGCGATACCTCAAGTTGGATTCCAGCGAACGTTTGGTGAGGGTCATTAAGTGCTCGTTGGAGATACATTTTTAATTAATTAATTAAATTAATTTGAAAGTAATCGAAATTATTTTTTTTTTTCTTTCGAAATTTTTGTTTATAAACTATAAACTCTTCAATTGTTGTTAATTTTTTTTGTTTTTCTTTTCAGTTCCTGTACATAAATCAAACATTCGCCCCGGCGCCTGATCAAACGGTGAAGAATTTGTACGATTGTTACGGTACAGATGGAAAATTAATAATTCACTATTGCAAAAGTCAAGCTTGGGGTTGAAAAGCCTTCGGCGGAAGTGAAAAATGTTGTATAAATTTATTTCGCTATTTATTACGTACCAAAGTACTCCGAAAAATGTAAATTTTTATTTTCAATTGTAATCTTATGCGTGTATATATATAAAGATATTAAATAACGACAAATCAATGTCATAGAAATTGATTAAAATCGCAGTTCTACTTGGGAGGGTCAAAAAAATGGGGATTTTCATGAATTTTTTTTTTTAATGAAAAAAACTCAATTTTTGTGATTTTGTGCACACATTTTATTGTACGATACAACGGTATAAAAATTGGCCAAAAATTTATGACAAAAAACTATAATGCAGACATAAAAAAAAAAAAAAAATTGTCCAACAGTGAAATTTTACGAAAACTGAGAAAATAAGTAAAATATAAAGATTCATGGAGTCTCATTTATTGTTTTAAGCAATTATTTCATAGAATTTACATGTTTTTCGTTCACTTAAGGTTTTCTAAAGGATTTTTAACAGGCCCTTGTGCCGGTTTACCAGCAAAATTGAATTTTGGAGTTTCAGGTGGCTTCGCAGCTTTATCATGTTTCTTTAAAGTGTCGCTGGCTCCTGAGCCAGTACTTGGTGAACTGCGGCTCTTTGTGCCAGACCCGGAGCTGCTGGATGATTTTTTACTTCGATTTGAACTTCCGGCTGCTCTACCAGACGATTTGTCCGATCTGTGGGTGCCTTTTTGGCTGACCAACTCTTTTTCCTCGTCGTCGTGACACTGACAAGCACCTCGTTTTGGTTTCGCCGGATCATACGTGCAAAGATTCACTTTGGCTTGATCTTAAAGAAAAAAATACGCAAAAAAGTCCAGGCTTGATATCTCTGCCTTTGAACGTCAACGGTTTAAAAATTTTCAACGACAGCACGTTTAATTTTGCTGTTCAATGTTTCTCTTCAATATTTCGTAGAAAAATCCACGAAATTTCGATAATTTTATCACTATTTTCTTCTTTTGGACTGAACTTTTCTCAAGAAGGTTCGATCGTTTCTCAAGCGTTCGATAAATTCCAAGTTTAATTGTTTAAAATTCGTATGAATCTTCTTAACAATCATGCTCAACTGTGGATAAAATTAGAGGAAGTTGGACCGTTTAGAAATCGAGTTATCAGTTGTAAAAAATCGTATTTTTTCGTAACTTTCCATGCGACCTCGTGTTAAAGTTGCAATTTTAAGAACTGAATATCTCGATTACCAGACGATGAAACCTCAAATTTTTTCCACATTATAATACGACAGTCAAGAAGATTTACGCAGAATTTTAAAAAATTATCCTGGAAACATTGTTTTTTATCATTTTCCTGTTACTTTTTAAATACTTTTATGATTATAATTTGATTACAGTTGGCGTTTTGTGACTTACTTTCGTGTACGGCACGAACGCTTTCCGCAAAATCGGATCGTCTGCTCAAATTTCCAACGCTGTCAGCATCAGTTTCACGGAGACGTAATTTTCTCCATTCTTCTTCACGGAGACTACAAGTCGATCGTGATCTCGTCGTGTCAAGAGGTTCAGCGAATTTAGGTTCAAAAGGACATTTCCAAATGACAATCGCACCGTCGGCACTAACGCTGATGATGTGTTTGCTGTCAGGACTAAATTTGCAAGCGGTTATTATCGCTGCGTGTCCAAGACCAATGTGAGTCGTGTCGCCTCGGTTGTATTCCCAAATTTTAACGATACAATCGTTCGAGCCAGTCACGAAGTGACGACCGTCGGGACTCGTGTCCAAACAATTTAATGAACCGGCGGATGAACCTTCCAATTCGCGGATCAAGGAGCCATCGAGAGTTTCCCAATAAGCGATTTTACGGTCGGTTCCACAAGTTAATATTTGGACACCATTTGGACTGAATCGGGCCGACATAAACATCGTGTTTCCCATGAGAACTTGTTTTCGTAAGCAACGACTGAAAATATGGAATCGAAGGAATGAAAATGGGGTCAAGGATTCAGGAAATATGATTTTTTTTATTTTTATTTAGTTTCTTGGATAATTAATCAACGAAGATACACTTTAAAATTGTTTTTCTTCAATGAATTTTTACAGTTCAGTTAAACTAAATCGAAAAAAAGTAAAAAAACAAACGGGAAATTAATGGTCCACGGTGGATGGAGATTGTGAGAAAAATATTTGAATAACTCGATCGACAAAAGCGATTTGATTAATTCAAGGAGTTTCGGTACAAGTCATACAATTTAATGGTTCAGCTTATCTTGAGGGAGGATTAGGGGGAAAATTCTATTGTTCTCAGGCAAAGAGCTAACTTGACACGACAAAAGTATAAAAATTACAGGATCACTGAAAAATTGATTGTTTTGATTGACAAAAAAATGGATAATTAATAAACTCTGTAGACGAATTGTTTCATTTCCTGGTGGCACAATTGTCATGATATTTTGAGTGGTTTGACAGTTTTTTATAAACTTTTTTACATTTTTTCGTATCGTTTAATGCACGTAACTGAAGTTTAGGGACAGCGTAGGCACGTCTCTGTGTTAAAGAGTGACTTTTCATTTGAGAATTTAGTGGAAACGGTGTGGACAATCGTTTTGAAGCTTGGAGGACATATTCAGGGTAATTCAAAGAACGTACTGCAGAAATTTGAATAAAATGGTTACATTTCGTCACTTGTACCGAAACTCCTTGAAAAGATACAAAAATTCTTGCGATCAGACAGAAAACAATGTTTTCCTACGAATGACACTTTAGAGTTTTACTTTTTTGTTTACTTACTCAATATCCCACACGATGCAAGATCCGTCTGTACTACTACTTATCGCCTCGGTGTCATTCGAAGACATTTGTAACGACGTCACAGGACCTCGATGTTCCTTCATTATGCTGTCCAACCTCTGCACTTCCGGCAACAAACTCCAAATACGAATCTAGTCCAAAAAACATCATTTTTCAAAGTTTTTTCAAATCCCCTCAATTTTTGTTGCTTCATTATTTTTTTAATTTTTTCCACTCACCTGCCCGTCACAGCCACCCGTCACCAATCGTTTACCATCCTTCGTTACACATATTGCAGAAACTGCTTTTATGTGAGCGTTGTTAATTGCGAATAATAGTTCGCCATTCGTTGGCTTAAAAGATCTCACGATTCCATCGTTCCAAGCTAAATTTTACATTCCATACGTTTGAAAATATCTCCAAATATTCTGTTTTTATAAATAAACCAAAAATAATAATAATAACGAATTAAAAATAAAAAATCATGGTAAATATTTACAAGTGGACCATTTTTTTGACATTTTGTCCATTTTGGACCGTTTTTTGCAAAAAGACACTTCAAATTTAACAAATTTATGATAAATTTTAAAATTTGTATTTAAACTGTATCAAAAATGATAGAAAATCACTTTAAAAAAATTCAAAATGCCATCGATTCATTGTGAATTTTCATTTTGTCAATTAAAAACGTTAAAAACCGAAAGTTCGATAATGAAAACTTTTGAAAATCCTGCAAAAACATTGCATTGGAGTCGTAATAATTTTTTTATTCAAATACGTCCATTTTTTCAATCAAATTGACATTTAAATCTGATAATTTAAGAATAAAAACTGTTTTTAATACGTCACCGGAAATGAGACTTTTGCCATTGTGTGTAAAACACAAATTGGTACAGACGAAATTGGGGACGGTGATTCGTAGTAATTCTCTGTGAGATTCGAGGTGCCAGAGTCTAATATCGTTTTTGCTAGCAGTTGCAAATATTTCTGAGAAACCACTGTAATTGGATGTAAGCAGGAAAAAAAAAATTACTCATGCACGTGGAGAGAATGGAATCGTCGAAACGAGGAGTGACAGCTCGTCGTCGATTTCAACAAATTTTTTAACTTTTTTTTTTATCAAACTTTTTTTTA
>JACEOJ010000067.1:759805-934681 GCA_013761285.1 Campoletis sonorensis
GCCAATGATGATAAAGGGTTTTGGAATTTCACTCAACTCTTCAAGCTTCTTCTTCGTTTTTTTTTTTTTTGTAAATACTCTCGCACAGAGATTGGTCCAAAGAGATTGAGGTTTACTTTGGTACGTTCGCGAGGAGAACGACAGGAAAAATTTCAACAACTCACACCCGCTCTTCAGTCTCGTATTTTCGACGTCCTCGTCCTCTCACGAGATTTCACACACTTGCCACAATTTCTTGTGCCAAGTAGCGACCAATTGATGCTGAATATTCGCGTGCCCAGAAAAAATTTCAAGTGACATTTGCACAGAGAGAGAGAGAGAGAGAGAGAGAGAGAGAGAGAGAGAGAGAGAGAAAGAGAGAGAGAGAGAGAGAGAGAGAGAGAGAAAGAGAGAGAGAGAGAGAGAGAGAAAAACACACACACAGACATTTGTCAAAAGAGCCTCAATAAAGACGACGAGAAGTCGAGCTCGTAAACCATAACGTGCAATCTTGGCACCCGAATTTTCTTCACTTCCGCGACTATCGTCTCTATTTTTCTCTCTTTCTCTCCTTCTCTTTCTCTTTCTGAGAAAGAGAAAAACAAAAATGAAATAATATGAAATGAAGAAAAAAAAAAGAAAAGTTGTACTCTCCTCGTGCGGCTAACGGGCTTTCTCGTCTTCTATAAAGTTGCCAACTTTGCATTACGGATACAAAGTTATGAAGATTGTGGCCGAATTTTATTTCAGCATTTTCTTTCTTCTTCTCGACGTTTGCCAATCTCTTGGACACTCGAGACGAAGTCACGAGACACCGGAAATCCCAATTCCTTGGTTTCGCAAACGAAAACATTTTTTTTGTTTGTTTTTATCATTTTTATATATTTTTTTTCATAGACGAGAAAAATTGGAATTGTAAAAATAAAAATTATCAAAAAAAATTCACCATTTTGACGTCCAACGAAAGGGACTGTCACGCTTTTTTTATTTCGAATTTTTATCATTTTTAAAATATTGATTGTTTCATCGATTTTTTAATTTTTTTAAACTCGTTTATTTGCCACAAATTTATGTATAAATGAAAATTTAATAATTAACGTAATTTATGCTGAATTCGTCAAAGTTTAAAATAGATTTTCCTTCTAAATTTGAATAATCTTTCCGAGCTGAGTATTATTACGAAATTAGCATAAAATTAATTATTCAATGCTCACAATCTTTCGGTCTTTTCTCTCGTCGTGGACTCTCGTAGAGTTTGTTTTGTTTTTTTTTCTTCACTTCCTAAGACTCAAAATACACTTTGGGAATTCTCGATCTTTTCCGAGGTCTCCGAGACGTGACTTTGATTTCTCAGAAAACATTCGCCCTTAATCCTCTCGTCGTTGAAAAACCTCTCACAGTATTTGCTCCCAGCGGTGCACATTAGTAAACTCGGTGCATAAACACACTTCGATCCGAGAGCCTCGATCGCGATAACGATAATCAACTAGAAATGAGAATTACTCGTTGCCAAGAATTTCAGCTTTAACATTGAAGCGTTTGTGCATTTGCCTCCGTGCTTTCATCTTTTTTTATCCAACGTTTTATATCGACACTTAATTCTTATTAAGTCTGAATCGTTAAATAATAGGAAAAATTGAATTCAATTATAAATTACGTCAAATTTAATCGATTTCATTTCATTATTTTTTTTTCTTTTTATTTAAAAAGTAAGAAAAAAATCGTAACTCGCAGTCTCGATTCGAGCGTTTAATTCGATGATTTTTTTTTTATATCGAGAGCACTGTTCACTGAAAACGAAATTAAGTCCAAAATAATCGATTATTTTCTTGACTCATTGACCAAAATATTGTAGGATAACAAAAATTCTGTCATTGAAAAATTTTAGTGACATTTGGACGAATCTTTTATCAAAATGTCAAAAATTTTGTTATTCGTTGTCCAACAATTTTTTCTTGATCGTAATCAACAAAATAATCCACTTTCTTCAAAAGAAAATCGTTTTCAATGTCAAAATAAAGTTCATCTCCAAATAAAATGATTGGCAAGGACGAAAAAAAAATTTTAACACGAGAAAATATTTTTCTACAACGTCGATAGTTTTTTATTGGACCAGTGTTTATTTTTTTTTTTGACGTCTATTTAAAATCAAAATATAGATATAAATATATTCTTAAAATAAATATAAAAAAATATATATATAAGTTCCCATTTGACAGACGTCATCCATATAATTCGTCCCTTCTTCAATGGTAATATATATTTCGAGACGCGTTAGTAAATGGAAAAGGGAGATCTGCAGCTTTAGGTATTTCCAGCTGTATATCGTCTTGCGTTTCGTACGCATTCGGAAAAGCCTCAGCTTTTATAATGTAAAGGTATAGAGTGGGAAGCAACAGAGATACCCCATTATAAATGTCTATTTATAGAAGTGGAAAGCAAAGAGAGAAAGAGAGAGAAATGGAGGAAGGAAAGAGTGAGAGAAATCCCAAGAGGGTGGATGGGCACGTGTGAGCACTTTTTTTTTTTTATTTTCTTCCTTTTCTTTTTCCTCTTTTCGTTCAGTCCGCGAAGCAAGCCGGAAGCTTCTGCTTTTCCTCCCTTTATATTTCTTCCTTTTTCCTCATCCACCATTGAGCGAGAAATCATTTTGGTCCATTCACACTTCGAAATAAATCTGGATTAACATTCGGGATTAATATTCATTTCAAATACGATTTTTTTTCTTTTAATTCCATTTTTTATCGAAACTTTTGTCAATCCTTAGAGAATGATATTTTTTTATTTGCTTTTTCTCAATTTTTCTTGATTTTGGATACGATTTTTTTTTTATTTCCTTTTTTTATCGAAACTTTTGTCAATCCTTTGGGATTTTTTTATTTTTTATTCACACAACGAAAGATAAACGAAGAAAAATGGAATAGAATCGAATTCATCGAAAAATATCTCCTGAGTTACCGCCCAAACGAACTTTTATTTTCTTTTCTACTATTTTATCATTAAATTAAGGATTACTTTGAAGATTAATCTTCTCTTTAATCATCTCGCTTTCTCTCCACCCGCAAAGCGAAAAAAAAGAAACCTTTTCTCCAGTCACTCTTTGTAGGTCAACTAGCCCTTTTTTCCTCTCCATCTTTCTTTTCACTACCCTGCTTTTTTTTGTTTTATTATTATTGTTTTTTTTTTCGTTCGTCTCACACACGGGATTACGTGTTGTAATAATGAGAGGATGGCTGGTCGATCGTTGCTTGGCCACCCACGCACGCGACACTGGAAATTCATTAAAAGTCATGGCTATACTGTGACAAACACGCAGACACGCTTTTTCATTATTACGAACTCGTGCGAAAGCAATACGTCAGTATAAATACAGGGTGACAAAAAAAAACAACTTTTTATCAAAGTTTTTTTTTTTTTTTTTTTTTTATTATTGCCACGAAATACATTTATGCACAATTTTTACATTGATTCATTTTTTTTCATCAACTGGAGCCACTTTTCTGTGTATCAGTAAAAAAAAGAAAAAAAAATGAAAAATAATCAGCCATTTCGAAAAAACGATAAAAATCCATTTCCAATCAAAATAATTCCACAAAATATTCAATTTTTCGTTTCGTTCATAATTTAGCAGGATTTTTTATTCGAGATAAAAACAACAATTTTGAAAAAACGATAAAAATTGATTTTTTCATCGAAATAAATTTAAAGAAAAATTCTGACGTTTCGTTGACATTTTTTTTTTTAACAAATCGACATATTATTCGGTTCACTCAACTCTTTTATTTTTTTATCTTTTCTACTCAGTGACATCATCTTGAATTTTTTTCTTTTTTTACGACTTTTTGGACACCCTTTATATTTATTTATAAATAAAAAAAGCTGTGACCTCGGTACGTCGTTGCTACCATTCTTTCACTCCATGTTCTCTGTTGTATAAACGCGTAAATAATATTACTGTATCACGAGGGCGAGAGCATCTGGTGATTCTGACACCCAGAATCGTTCATCATTCGAGATACAGAATAATGTGTCCTCGACGAGTCCGCATCAACATTTACTTCGCGTGTAAACCTTCCACATTATTCACACATGCGAAACGATCATAAAATCATCATAAAAATGTTGCATCTCGTTAAGCACTATTATGAAGCTACTGTCTTACGAAATTATCCATTTTTGGTAGCAACGTTTACGACAGTTCGAAAAGTCTCTAATTTTTCATTCTATCTTGACATTTTAATCTGACGATATTTTTTTCCTTCAAATTTCTCTTCAAACAGTGTAAAATTTTCTTTTTTAAAAACAACAATTTTGCTGTAGAAAAAAAAAATCAAATTTTTTCGAAAGACATCGAGGAATCGTTTCTGAGCAAAAGAAAAATCGAGAATTTTTTTCGTATTGACACAAACATTCGTTTTTTTTGTCGTCGAAATAATTTGGACAGATCGAAGCTTCGGAATTTTGAAATTTATTCATTGCTACAATTTTTTTAGCCAAAAAATAAAATTGTCAAAATAAAATATACAAATACGAGGATAAAATTTATATAAATATAAAAAATAAAAATAAAATGAACTTGTCTCAGGTGAAAATATCGAAAAATTGACAAAACGATATTATTCGTGGCGTTTAAACAGTGAACGCTTCAATCCCATGAAACTGTTTAGCTTTAAATAGATGTTGATTTGACTCAAAATACTGAGACAACAGCCAGACTGTTCAAGTTTGAACCATTGTATTAAATAGACTGAGAGAAACAGAGAGAGAGAAAGATAGAGAGAGAGAGAGAGAGAGAGAGAGAGAGAGAGAGAGAGAGAGAGAGAGAGAGAGAGAGAGAGAGAGAGAGAGAGATCGAATTCTCTGGAGCTTTAGCATCACGAATGCGAGGCGGATGATGTTACTGTTTGCCTGTCTCGCTGTCTTGTTGCAACATTCAAAGAGGAGTCGAGGGGGCGAGTGAAAGAGGCAAGGGGAAGGGGGAGGGGGGCTAAAACGCCCTATGGATTTATATATTATCCTGAGTAGCATGAGGATAGACACGCGCCAGATAGAAATAGATTGACGAGAGGTAAATGGATGAGATTGTGAAGAAAAGTTCATTTTTATTCTTCGTCTCTGTTAATTTTTATTTCCTTCGACACGAGCGTACACATTTATTTTAAAATCGCCAGTTACAGAGCAAAAAACAAAGTAGTTTTATTGGTTCATAAAATTTCTCAACTTTCAATATCGTTCAACTGTTATTTTGTTTTCCAAAAATACTGACGAAATGTCAGTTTTTAAAAAGTCAAGAATTTCGTGAAGTTTTGAAGTTTTTCTTTGACAAAATTGGCGAAAAATCTATAAATGATAAAAATCAAAATAAACTAATTAAAAAGTCCAACAAAATTTAAATAAAAATTGAAAATATAAGAATTTCGTGAAGTTCTAACTTTTCGTTCAGTTTTTCTCTAACAAAATTGTGAAAAATTCTGTAAATTATAAAAATCAAAATAAAATAATAATAAAGTCAATTTAAATCGATGTAATTTTAATGAAAACAATATTGTCTTATTATAAAGTTTGTCCTACTTTCGTTGAGGATCAAATGTGGGGGAAAAAAGTGTTGAAATAATAATAATAAAATTGGAAAAATGTCGACGTCGACCTCGATGCACCGACTACACGATTTACCCACTCGAGCCTCTATTCGTGCATGAATATGCAACTCGAATATACGTTTAACGTACGAGGAAAATTATAACCGAAGAATGAGAAAGCTCACAGTCGCGAGCGTTTACGTTTAGTGTCTGTGTTCACGTGTCAGTCTATGGAATAAGGGATGAAGGAACTAACAAGTGGAAATTGAAACGTTAAGAGGGAGATAAAGCAGACATTGTGGATCGTGTATATACATCGATCGAGACTTTGTAAAGAAGAAAAAGACTTCTAGAGACTTCATTCAGTTCTCTATTCTTCTTTGTTTTTCATATTCTCATGTATTTTTTTATTTTTTTATTATTTTTCTTCTCTTTTCTTCGTAGTGTTGGAATTTTTTTTCTTTACTTTTGCATTTTTTTCATTTTTTTTATTTTTTTATTTCTCTTGTATTTTTTATTACTCAACTCGTTTTTTTTCTCTCTCCCTTTTGACTCGCATTCTTTCTCTTCTTGTTTTTTCTGACTATTATAGACTCAGCCACGTCTCATGGCTCATTGGCCATATTTCACTTTACGTTCACGTCAAAAACTCGACGAGCTTTTCCTCGTCTCTTTCGACCTTCTCGACTCGAATATTCTCCCTCTCTCTCTCTCTCTCTTTCTCTTTCTCACTGTTTATTTATGCTACTACGGTCTTAAATTACGTCGAGCTTTTTTTTATACCTTCGAATTCCATCGTCGAAAATCATTCTATTATTTTTTTTCTTTCTATTCTTTCGTTTTGTCTGGAATTATTTATAGTGATCTCGAAATGTTTCGAGATTTATTTGAATTTTTTTTTCCAGCTCAATCCTTTGAGCAATTTTTTTTTTTTGTGTTTGAAATTATGTAAACATGGGTTTTTGGGATCGCTGATTACGAATTTTGACTTTACGAATCTTCCAACGTGGTTCAATATTCGAAAGAAAAAAACTGTTGGTGAGAAAGTTGGAAAGATTTTTCAGTAACTTTTTTGAATTGAGATCAAAATCTAAATATCGACAAAGTCAAAGATCGTTTTGGGACACAATAATTTATTGAACGAAGCAGAAAATTAAATGGCAAAGCAATTAAGCATTCGTTCAGTAACAATTTTCACATTCGAAATAACTTAATTACGAGTAAACTTGTCAATTAATTAATAAACTAAGCCCAGAAATACTCTAATCAACTGATTGATCGATAACGAACTGAAGTAATTACAAATCAATCACATCTCCTTGTTGATTAATGATAAATTATCGGATCTAAATGAACAGAAAAATAAAATAAAATAAAAACAAAAAAACAAATGAATAAAATAGCATATCGATTAAATAACAAATCGAGTGATATAATAAGCAGCAAACTGGTATCATTGAAAATTCCATTGACAAGCATTTACTTATATTGGCGTCTTAATCATTTTCACCGCCTTAAGAAAAAGAGATACAACGATCGAGAGAGAGAGAGAGAGAGAGAGAGAGAGAGAGAGAGAGAGAGAGAGAAAAAGAGAGAGAAGGGATGAAAAATATATAAATATAAGAACGTGAATAATTTTCTTGGCGGTTGTTCAATCGAGCGTAACCACGCAGGTCACGCATACCTCGTAATACAAGCGCCCGATAAATAAATGCGTGTATATGGTCTATGCAATGTTTCTCCTTTTTTTTTTCTTTGATTTTTTTTTTTTTTTTCATACTTTTCCTTTTTTTTTCTCTTCTCATTGCGAAAGACCGTCGCGGCGCCGTCGCGTCGTTTTATCAATGAAACTTGGCGTGTGCCACTCGCTTTTTACTCTCCCTCTCCCTTTTTGTTTCATATACATCTCCATTTTTTTTCAACTCTCTCTCTCTCTCTCTCTCTCTCTCTCTCTCTCTCTCTCTCTCTCTCTCTCTCTCTCTTTCTCTCTTTTTCTCTCTCAAATGGAAAGACTTAACCTATAAAATCACTTTGTACTTTTAATTCTTTCGGTCTCTGCCTTTTCATTTGACTTTTACACGTGAATATATAAATTTATAAATATATCTATATTTACGTTTAATCGTCTTGGCACATCTTCATTTTTCTACGTTTCTATTTCGATTTCTTAAACTTTACTCTTCCTTTTATTTTTTTTCATTTTTGTTTTTTTTTTTTTTCATTTTTCTTGGGATTATGTAAATAAAATGATTCTCGAGAATTTAAGAAATTGAATTTTTCCAATGTTTATTTCATTTATTCAGTGAGTCATGTTTGTTTATTTTTTATCTTTTCTCTCTCTCTCTTTCTCTGAAATCTCTATTTCGATGAATTTTTGTTGATTCGATTAAATAGTTTCTTGCCATTTTTTTTAGTTCACGAGAAACGTTCAACTGCGCAATTTTACATTAAAAAATAATAAATTTTCAATCGTTTCGTTAAATTATTTCTTCCTACTTTCGAGCAGTACTTTGAATTATTCATATTCTTGATAAATGAACCATTGCGAATTCTAATCGAACGGAGCATTTGACCAAATGGAATTGCTTCGACCAGGATTTTAATAAATACTTGAAAAAAAAAAAAAAAATGAGAAAAAAACGAATAACGATCTAATAATTCTTCGGTTAATATCATTTTCGTCCAATACTCGAGAACCTCGTGACCATTTATTCCAAATCCATGAAATCCATTAAAATTCGAGTCTCTCAAGCACCGTAAAATCCTGATTTTTCCAGACTTTTATTTCTCCTTTCTTTCTTTCTTAATTCAACGAGTTTTTTTTTCCGGACTGCCAATCACTGTCGAATTTTTTTGCTCTACGCTCACAGCTGACGAAAGAGTGTTTCTTTTTTTCTTTTTTTTTTTCAATTTTTTTTTCTTAAATCCTACACGCGACCACGCGTACATTTCGAATATTTTCTCGTTGGGGAACTAACCCACGCATTTCACCAACTCGTTTCACCCACCTTCGTCCTCGTCGTGGCGTTTACTTTATACTTTTTATCATATTTACATACATATATATATATTTTTTTTTCTTTTCATTATAATTCAGAGAAGGGAGGTTTGGGTGGAGAAAAAGAGAGAGAGAGAGAGAGAGAGAGAGAGAGAAAGAGAGAGAGAGAGAGAGAGAGAGAGAGAGAGAGAGAGAGAGAAAAAAGTATTTTATGAATGTACATATATTTATATCTATAGATTTTATTTCCATCTCCATGGACAAGTGACCAAAGAGGAAAGGGCCTGCAAAATCTGGCGTATGTCTGTTTGTTTGTTTTTTTTTTTTTTTCTTCTCTTTTTCGTCTTCGCACACGATCTCAACGACCACTCTCACACAACGACCGTATCATTCGATCCGGTGTTTCTCGAACACGATGTCCTCCGGACTTTCCGTCAGTTCTTACCGGTCCACCGTCAGAGCATTTTCAATCGGTTCTTCTTTCTCGGCCGCGAAAAGCGTGTAACGTTTCAACACAATTTTTTATCCTGAGGGAAAGGAAGAAAAAAAATTAAACGGTGCTACATAATTGATTAGAAAAAATTACGAAATTCGGTGAAAAATTCTGTCAAAAGAGACTCGAGTTTTACTTTATCCGGGAGAAGTGTTTTTTTTTTTTTTGTTTCGGTTTGAAGAGAAATTTGACGTTAAAGAAAAAAAAATTGGAAGAAAATAAGTTTTTTTTTTTTTTGAGACTTGCACGTAATCAGTCGCGTCGCCCACGAATGAGGAATCGATCTTTCGATACATAACCGCACGACGAACGATAGAAAGAGCGAGGGAGAGAGAAAAAGAGAGTTTTTTTTTCTGAGATAAGTGAGCGGCGAAGAGACGAAGGTGCAGCTCTCCAGCATGGCTGTATAAGGAGCCACCGATACTTGGAACGACGCTCGACCCATATATAAATATTTTTCCATATTTAAATCGATTTTTACGAGAAAAAGTACGAAAATCGAAAAAAAATGTATCAAAATTGAAAAAAATGCAAAATAAAATGGAAAGAAGTCAATTGAAAATATTAACAGAGGAATAAAAAATGATAAAGAACGAATTATAAGTGTTTTTTGTATCAAAGAAGAAGGAAGTGAACTTTATTTAGTATTTTTATTCGAAAAAATTTGGTTTTTATATAAAAAAATCGAAAAAAGTGATTATTTCGAAGAAAAAATATCAATAAAATGGCGATCGGGAGCGCGGTTCCAAACTGTTTGCTCGACCCCCCTCCCCTGCCGCCCGGAAAACGTTTTCAAAACAAAAGCTCGAGCCACAGTTCGGGGAATTCGTCGAGCAGCAGCGTCGCGAGCTTAGGAACGAAAAAAAATCAGTCGAGCATGCAGTCGTCCACGTATTTAAGTTTTCGCGATCCAGCCGTCGAGTCCTGGATTCCGATGGGAATCGTGGTCGCTTATCCTCGTGAAATAATCAACAAACCACCATTGAACAACAGAAAAATTCCAAAAACAGAAAGAGTGCCAAGTGGATCAATAAAAACAGCCTCAATATTACTAAATCGTAGTAAAAGTCGTGCCTTGAATACGTGCCAACAACACAACGACTCGTTGTCACGAGACCACGAGATTTTCGATCGCGACGAAATCGATGGACCTCGCGTGATCGAAACTAATTTGTTTCGTAGCCACTCCGAAGGGAATTTGCACACCTTGAAAAACAATAGAAACCGACGACAAGCTAATAACCTTCCGGGACTTTCAACGCCTTTGGATAAATGTATCAAGAGGATTTATGGCAGCTGGAAAAATTTGTTGCAACGTAAGATTCACTACAATTAAAAAAAAAAAATAATAATAAAAAACCAAAAAAAAAAAGAATCAAATTGTCACAAACTTCTCGTAACTTCTTTAATTTAAAAGAAAAAAAAACGCCTCTATCGATTTTAAGAACGTTTCATGGCGACGGTCAAATCTAAATTTTTGTTTTCAGTTTTTTTTACATACAAAATGCTTTACGAGCTTAAGTTCGTTGAAAAAAGTTTTTACAAATTGACTAAAGAACGAATCACTCTAAATTCAAGATTTTCCGAGGTAATTTGTATTTTTTATACAATAACCAAAATTTCGGAAAAATTTTACGACCAATTTTTTCGAAAAAATAAATAAAGTTTCTTCGATGTTACCTAAAAGCGTATGCAAAGTTTTGAGAGGCTTCGACATTTAGAAATCGAGATATTAAATGTTGAAAATTGGAACTTTTGACATGCGTTTTTATGAGAAACTGTTGAAAATTGTGATTATAAATAAATATCTCGACTTCTACACGCCGAAACGTCCTTGAACCGAATGAGGTTCCTCGGAATCTTGAAACAAAAAATCGGCCATTTTGAATATCGATCAACTTGATCACAATTTCTAAAAAAAAGTGTTCTCGTTTTATTTACAATTCTAATATTCTAATCTGTATACGAACACAAGTGATGAAATGTCAGATGAAAAAAACAAGATTAGAAAGAGAGTATAAATCGGGCTGGAAAGAATTTTCTTAGCTCGAGACATCGAACGTTTACGACCAAATTTGTCTCAGGGATGCTGCAATAACAGTATCGAATGGTAACACGCAATACATCGAGAGATAGTCTCGATCAATTTGGTATTGTCGTGCCAGATCCTCGTTAGGTAGTCGTATACGAGTGCCTAACGAGGATCTGGAAATATATAGATTTATAGACAAGCTGTGCCAGCAGGCTTCGCTCGCAACACACCTACTCGGCGCTGAAGAGTACGCTAGCTTTTTTTTTCTCGGAATTTTCCGATTCATTTTTATATATAAATAGAGCTGAGTAATGAGAAAAATTTTTAAATCTACAAAATTTGAACGTTGGCGCTAAAGAGTACGCTGGCTTTTTTTTTCTCGAAATTTTGCAGTTCAGTTTTAAAGATACAGAGATGAGTTATGACAGAAAATTGAAATCTACTAAATTTGAACAAATTCACGAAAACTACTGTAACTTTTTTTCCATTCGAAGCTGGCACCCCAGCCACCGCTCATTCTCTTCATTTTGGAATTATCTTCAAATTTGTAATTAGTGTTTTTCATTTATAGGCTTTTTTTAATAACGTGAGAAATTTTGAAGTAAAACAATGATGAAAAATTGAATTTTTCGCTTGGCCTTCCCTGAATAAATAATTTATCGGAATGTAATACGGCCCAAAACCTATTCTGATTCGTGGGCTTCATTCCTGTGAAAGATTTATCAAAATTGGTTTAGTGGTTCTCGTGTGAAAAGCGGCCAAACACAATTTTGCAGTTGAGTTTTATGTATATAGAGATTTTTATATATATAGGTAAATGGGATGTACTAAATACGTCGAATGTTCATTGGTGTATAGACGAGAGAGTCACAATCTTCTCGGCAAAGAGTAACATATATCCATTTGTGTGTGTGTGTGTGTGTGCATGAGGAGAATGGATAATTAACACGCTTGGCAAGTCCGAGGTGCACGACCCTCTATTCCATAATATATAACGTATAACGTAGGTGAGACGAAGTTGAACGAAGCACGAACAGTTGGCAAAGAGATGTCACAGATACGCCCAGCTCTGATTTCAATCTGAACCACTATTCGCTTGAAAAAAAAAAAAAAAAAAAAAAAAAAACATATAAACACGTGTGTTTATATATTAATCGATAAAAATGCGTGGTAATTAAGTTCAATTGAAAACAAAGTGTTATTTTATTTGACACAAAAAACATATATTTTGAAAATTTGCAAATTTGCATGATATTGTTTTTTTTTTGCTCGTAATACATTTTTTTTTTCGAGGTTTGTCCAGCAATATTGAAAATAAATCCCGAGCAAATTTTTTGTACGACGAATATTTGAAAGTGTGGAAACGAATTTTTACACATTGACGATAATAGTTTGAGAACCGTTCGAGTTTCAACCTCTTTTCTTTTCATTTCTTTTTTTTTTTTTTTTTTTCGTTGTTTTCCTTCTCACCACGCGGAGACAAACCCGTTTTACCGGCGTGCCACCAAAGAACTCTTTTTATCGTTCGACGACCGCATAAACCACCGTGAGGAAGAGAGGCCATTTTACGCTTTACGGGAGACCAAAGATGCAGGGACGAATGTATTGAGAGACTGAGAGAAAAAAAAAACAGGGTCAAGAGACTTACTCGTCACGAACGAATATTTTTTTTTTATATAGATATTTAACTGTATTCGTTTCTTAAGACAGAATTTTCGTGCTTTCTCTCTCTCTCTCTCTCTTTCTCTCTCTCTCTCTCTCTCTCTCTCTTTTTCTCTTTCTCTTTCTCTATCTTTGACTCGAACCGTTTAGGCCAAGTGGCTAATTCAAATGATACGTACGAGAAGAAAAAAGAACGATCTCATAAATAACAAACTCGTCGATTCAAATGGCCAATTTACTGTACATATATGATTGGTCACTTCTTTTTTTTTTTTTTCGTCGTTTCTTGTAACAGATCTTATCTCGGGCTGTATCACTGAGTCATTGAGCTCACGTGAGCTAATCGTTATGTCATGTAAACAATCTTATTTTCATCTAATTGAGAACGAACAAATTTTTTGACACGCTCACATTTTTTTATCGAGAAATATTAGGAAAGATTCTTTCACCATTTTTTCATTCTTTTCGTCGTCAGCAAATAATATCGATTTTTTAAAAGTATTTTTTATAAATTTTAATATTAAAAACTATTCAATATTAAGCAGACTCTTTATTGGCAAGAAAAATCGAATCGACTCTTTAATGACAAGACAAATAAATTATTGCCTCTGCCTTTATTTTTTATTATTTTTTTATAAAGACCTTGTATTATTACGAGTGATTTTTTTTTTCGCTATTTGTACCATTTATTTGCATCACTGCGTAAAGAACCAGGGAGTTGTATGCTCGAAGCCTCGAGGATCCGTCTCCATTTTCTCTCCTTCGTTCTCTCTCTCTTACGTTGTTGTTGTTTTTTTTTCTATTCGCTAAGCACGCTGCTTCGTTAAGCCGGTAGTCTAACTCGAGTTACGTGCCCAACCGCTTGACCCAGCTTCGTTGTTAATGTTTTTTTTTCCCCTTTTTTTTCTAATTTTTTCATTATTATTATTCTTTTCTTTTTCACTCAACCAGTTCTTTAATTGTACCGCCACGACGAATGCTTCACGATGTTTTGTCTCTCGCTGTCACGATGACAGTTATTATTGTTATTATTATCGTGGCTCCACAAAGTTTTTTTTTCTCTCTCTCTCATGCTCCAAGGGACACTTGCAATTTCTCACGTGTTCTTACGTCACTCAGATGGACAGCCCGCGAGCTTTTGTACATTAAAAAACAAACGAAAAAGAAGAACAAAAATTCTGACGATGCATTATTTTTTTTTTTGCCAATTAAAAATAAAATAAAACGATATGGAGACGATATCGAAAGAAAATTGTTAATTAGTCTCATAATTTATGAAATTTTTCAAATTTTCAAATTCCAATCGATCGATTTAATCGCTTTCCTTCCATTCTGTACTCAATTTAATTACACTATTAATTACGTAACTGGATCAAATGATTAATCGAATTGATTATTCCTCGAGATAATTCCTTCAAACTAATTGGTTTATCAAAAAAAAATGTCGTTGTCATATTCGTTCATTTTTGATAGATCGTGAAATAAAAATATGGATGAATTAATCATAAATGAAAATGTAACATATTTTAATAGTGTGTATACAAGTGTGTACAATATTTGAGATATTCATCAGTGTAGGAAAGAGAGAACAGGCAAGAGAGTCACGCGAGAAAATTCGTTGGAGGTTGTGTACAAACCCTTCATGCACTTTAATACTGTACTACATGTTAATACCACATTATTACACCACAGTGCCTTTTTTATACGTTTTTTTTTTCTTTTTCTTTTTTTTTTTTTTCGTTTTATGTAGCAAATATATCGTAGGAAAAATCAACAACCTGTTGATTTCATAAAACACTTTGAACCAAAGATACTCGAGACACGAGGTGAGGTCGATAAAAATGTTTACATACAAAGAAGACATTTTAATTCTGATCGATTTTCACATTTGTCATTATTTTTTTTTCGATCGAAGCATTCTTTTCCCATGTCATCAGATAATCGAATATTATTATTCCAAAGAATCTATTTTTAATTGAAGGAAAAAATTCTTCATCATAAAATATTGAAATCGAATAAATAATTCAGGACGATTTCAAAATTATGACATTTTTCGGGACTATCGAATTAAAAAAATAAGATAATTTTACTTTCAACATTTTTTCAACTGAAAAAAACGATAAATTCTCTTTTTTCATGTTTCCAATACTTCGAGGTGAGATAAAAATGAAAAAAAATATTTTATCAGATAAATTGATAGTGATTTTTGGAAGAGCTATAAATTGTAGATAAAATGACCCCCATGCATTGGTTATTCAACGTGTGAGTACAACGAGTTTTTTTTTCTTTTTTTTTCTCCATTCTATTGTACGTACATCGTAAAATTCCACGTACTAGAGTAAATTTTTTATTCGTTGATCCTTTCATCAGTGAAAATAAACACATAGACACGAGGTTAGTCCCATTCATTCATCCTTAATTGAAGATTGTCCCAACAGAGAGCACGTGCCTTCGTATTTCCTTTACACATTTTATTTTTGTACATATACATTTTTTTTTCTTAGTTTTTTTTTCAAAGCCCTTTTCACCCTTTTTTTTGTCACGTGTCTAGTTAAATTTCTCTCTGTTTCTCTCGTACATTATGAATTGTGGTTTCCTAGTGAGTGTCAGAATACAACGTCACGCATGTGTTGGCAGATGTCGAGAGAGGAAACACGTGCTATACGCTCGTTTTGTGTATACATTTAATTTTACTTAAAACACAACTATCGATTGGCTCGTGTTCAATTTTCTAGTCGTTCACAATGGATTTTAAATTATTAAAATTCTATTGAAATCAATGCAACGATATTTTATGAATAAACATTTATTTTTACTTTTTTTATATTGACGCATTTACATATTTATTAATTATGCTAATTATTTGGTGAATGAAAAATCATATTTCCATCAAACTTATTATGAAATAGGCAAAAAAATAAATGTTTGGATTAAACGTATGATCAGTGTCCACAGAATCTGAAAATAAAGATTTTATTTCTGTACAAAATTCATTCAACCATTACGTCAAAGCAATCAATTAATCGCGAGTGATTTCTCGTAACAATATATAAATAAGAATTTCCCATTGTAATTCCTCGTAATTAATTAACCCAACAAGCCACCAAGCCACAAAATCAAGCCGAACGTAAAACCCAAGAATTAATTAATTACTTCGAATCTCTGGGAACAATAGATCGATACATCATGATTCACAGTAACTAATTGATTGTTTAATGCTAACTGAGGGTTCTCTCACCGATGATTAAATTTTTGAGTATTGCTTATTAATAATTCAATCATTTATATTAACAATTAGCATAAAGTAAACAGCGAACTGTATTTTCAATGACTTCAGCAAATTCATTCACATAAATTCGTATAATTAATAAGGATTTTGATAAAAGTAATTAATTAAATGATTCTTCAAAGTGTTTAAATGACATTCCAATGAATTTTATTGCCCCGCAGTAAAAATAACACAAATAAGTAAAATATAAAAAAAATAAAAACATTCCTGTCAACTAAAAATTATAACGACACAATATTTTACTAAAATAAATATAACTCATCGAAAATATACACGAAACAAGGACGATTGCGAAGTCTTTGGCTCGCTCGCGTATATACTCATCCATTGGGACGTCTCTTCCTCAAGTCGCTTTATACCCGTTCGAAAAGCTTTTGAATCGATTCGAACAAGTCTACGCCCATGAAAACCTGTTTACCCCGAGTACGTAGGTACGCTGCACTCGACGAATAACCAGTGTGTGCGGATCATCAGTATATATTTATATATATATATACGTTCGTGTGTGTGTTTGTGTCTGTGCTGGAACAGGGCGCTATCTCTTTCTTTCGTTTCCCACTTCGATACCTCGAGAGGACCAGCACAGCTACTAGAATGCCGCTGCTGCTGCTGCCTGCCTGCCTGCCTGCCTGCAGCCATCTCTTTTAGCTTTCTACGTCTTTCTCTCATTCTCTCATCCCCTCTTTATTTTTCTTTCCCTCTCTCTCTCTCTCTCTCTCTCTTTCTTTCTCTTTCTTTCTCTCTCTTTCTCTCTATTTCTCTCTCTCTCTCTTTTTCTCTTTCTCTTTTTTCTCTGTTTCTCTTTCTGGGTTGTCCCGGGCCGAGCAGCAAAGTCGTCGCAAAACCTCGCGATCAGACTCGAGCCCGATATTGTTACACCAACTAGTGTTCCGGTTCTCTCTTCTCTCGATTCTCGATTGTATATATTTACCTCGTTATGAGCTAAGGGAGACATGATTATTTTTTTTTTTTTTTTTTTTTTTTGTTATCTCACAAGGTGTTACGATTATTGGAAAAAAAAAAGCTGCTGTGATTTGTGATTCGAAAAGAAAAGAAAACATTGGAAATAATAATAAATGTTACGATGGAAAGAAATAATATTATTTTGAATCTTTCGCTCGCGGTGTAACGATGCGAAAATTCCTGCCTCAAATTTATTCATCGGATGCAACCATTCTCTAATATTATAAAATTCGGTCCTTTAACGTCACGTGCTATTTCACGTTTTTTAAGATTTTTTTTTCACATTTTTAGCGAAACTACCTTCTTCTTCGCCTTTACGAAAGTGGCTTGTGATTAATTTTTATTTCAACGAAATTGCCCCTCGTTTTCATCGTTTCAAGGTCATTACTTGACGATGGAACGGTACAGGCCATTTTAAATAAACGTTAAGTTTAAAGTACCGTTACGTTTTCCTATACAACGTACGGAAAATTTAATTATTTCTCAACATTGCATTATGAATATGTTTTTTAATAACGATTTTTTTATAAATCTGCGAATCGTTGTTTTTTTTCGTTTTTTTTTTAAATCATGTCTCGAATTTTAATCAAAGTGCATCGTAAATATTCGATAATATTTATCATTGAAAGAAAATCTCAGGCAAAAACGGTTTTTTGACACTTCTCATCAGAATTTAATTAATAATTTCAACGTTTCTTTTTTTGTAAATGGGTTTTTGTTCAATTTGAATAAAAATTTACACAAATAAATGAAATTTTTTGGTACTTTATTTAATCGAGTAAATTCAACTCGCTGTTTTATTTAAATTTATTCAAATTTATTCGAATTAGAGAAGAATTTTCGTTGATTAATAAAATTTGGACAGAAATTCATTCGATGAAGTGATTCGATTGCGTAAATTATTTTTATAAATTAAAAAATTGAATTGTGAATTATTGAATTTTAAAATTTTCAATAAATTGCTAATGGGAAATTTTTATTTGGTTTTATTACAGTTGGCGGCATGAGCCGACCATCGAAAGCTGTTACTCAGGTGAAAAAGGTGGCGCCACCCGCAGTACCCGATGTTTTTCGTCACTCGGGCTCGTCCTTCGGATCCGCTGGATACGCCAGCAGCGAGGACGGTGGTTTTCTATCGAGCGGGGGTGGTAGCGCGATCGGTGGTGGATCTGCCGGTGACGATGGATCCTACGGTATGCCTTCCGGCAAAAGCCCTGGTCCAATATTCACACATCCGGGCTTTGCCTTTCCACCTGTTGTTGGAAAATATGCACATGCAGAGGACCAAGGTATTTTATTTTTTAATTTTATTTTTTTTCTATCATTTTTATTGTAATAAATAAATAAATAAAAATTCTTACTCTATCAGTGAGTGTTCAACGTTTAAAAAAATCAAAAACCCATTAAAAAAGTTAATTAGAACTTTTTTTTCATTATTCAAGTCATTTTTATTGATTTTTATAAAATGCTGCTGTTTGACAATTTAATTGCATTAAAAAAATTCAATTCTTGATATTTTTATTGATTTTTATAAAATGCTGCCATTGAAAATTCATTTAAAGCTGTTTTTATTTTTTGAACAGTATCTTAGTCGAAATAAAAAATCAGTTAGTTACTAAAAAGTTAAAATAAAAATCTCAGTCATTGATGTAAAAAAAAAATTAATTTAATCCAATTTATAATTATTTCTACTGTATGAAAAAAAAATTAGGTAAAGTTCGTGTTTGTAGATAAGAGAATAAAAAAAAAACCGAGGAAAAGACATTAAATATTCTGGAATTTTTTCAGGTATCGATATGACCCAGAGCCCCGGACGTGACAGTCCCGGAAGTTCAGGCTCCGGATCTGGCTCGAGACACTCAACGGCTTCCCTCGATTCTGGCAGAGCTTCTGGCTACCATTTGGGTGGGCCCAGAGGACCTGGAGCACTCGCATCGTCGCCCAGATGCTCGATCAGCTCATTGGGCAGTCATCCGGACAGACCGGCGGATCTCGATGTCGTACATGCTTGGCTCACGGAATTACAGTTGGACGAGTATTTTCCACTTTTTGCATCCGCCGGTTACGATCTCGCTACCATTACGCGCATGACTCCTGAGGATTTAACAGCAATAGGTTAGAAAATTATTTAACAAAAAAAAAAACAAAAAATTAATTAATCAAACTTTTCAATTAAATTTCATTTCTTTACGATAAATTCATTGTCATTTGAACGAATAAAAATTTCAATCAAATAAATAAAAATTCAAATTAAATGAATAAAAAAATTTTATCAATTGAATAAAAATTGGAATTGAATGAATAAAAATTTCAATTGAATAAATAAGAAATTAAATTGAATAAATGATAATTTTTAAATGTCACAAAATGATAAAAATTAAATAAATTTATAAAATTACTAATAAATATTATTTTTCTGTTTTGTTTTATGAAAAAGGAATCAAAAAGCCCAATCATAGAAAGCGAATGAAAGCGGAGATCGACAATTTAAACGTTGGGGATGGATTGCCCGAGCACGTGCCAGGTTCCCTCGAGGAATGGCTGAGATTATTGAGACTCGAGGAATACCTTGGTGCTCTTCACCAGCAAGGAATGAGGTCAGTGGAAGATGTGACAACATTGACTTGGGAGGATCTCGAGGATATTGGTATCGTTCGTCTTGGCCATCAGAAAAAATTGCTTCTTGCTATTAAACGAGTTAAGGACATAAGAGCTGGAAAAAGAATTCAACCGTTGGATCTTGCACGACTTCCGCCTCATCCTGGTCACACGCAGGTATGTTTCATTTTTTTTTTCATTATTTCACCGTCTCTAATCAATTTTCGAATTTCTTTTAATTTCTCTTTTTTTTTCATCGCTTTTGATTCATTGTCTTTGAATTATTTTGACGTTTCTAATCAATTTTCGAATTTCAGTAAATCTCCACGTTTTTTTTTTTCTTTTTTTTCAACGCAATGTCTTTTAATTATTAATTATTTTAACGTTTCTAATCAATATTCCAATTTCTTGAAATTTCTCTTCTTTTTTTTTATTTCTTTCGATTCATTGTCTTTTAATTATTTGAAAGTCTCTAATTAATATTCGAATTTCATTAAATCTCTCCTTTTTTTATTGCTTTTGTTTCAAATTGAAATTTATTTCCAATCCAGGACGTGGTGATTCAACGCGGGGCCCCGGATTTGCCGTCTCCGGACGAGGATTGTTCGTCCCCGGTATTGAGGTCGTTTCAACGAGTTGGAAACGAGGCGAATTCGACGTGGAGAAGTATGTACGCGGCAGTTCCTGGTGGTTTGGAATACAGTACGATTAATCGAGGGAGCGCGGGTTCCCGAGGAAAGTCGCTGGAGAGTCTCGAAGACGCTCCCCTCGTTTATCCACCGTCGCCGGCGCCGACGTCGCACGGTGATCCGCTAGGTTGGCGACCGAGATGTTTCGAAGACGGTGATTTGACGCCAACGAACGAGGCTGCATCGACGGTCGACGCAGGTGGCGGAACTTTGCCGAGGCCACGACATTGTCTCGTTCGTCCGCGACCCGTTGCAAAGGTAAAACTTTTCGCACTTAGGGACGACTTTGTAAAAAAAAAAGAAAAAAAATCATCTTTACTTTTCATTGAATATCTTCTGACGAATTTTCCGAACTGCAGCTCATCACAATCGCTCGTAACTCTCGTTTTTTTTTAATATTCTCATCAAAACTGTCGTTGCTTTGGTAAAAGTGGCTCGTCGTTCACTTTTATTGGGTCAGATTGTCCGCGTTTATCGTTTCAAGGTCGTTACCTGACGTTCGAACGGTACAGACGACGTTTAATGATCGTTAAAAGAAAAAAACCGTTCGTTTTTACGACATCAGCAAGTTTTATTATTTATGATTATCTTTTTTTTCATATCAATTTCAAAATAATGATTCTGTGCGAAATCTTCATCAGTACACATCGAAAAACTGCGTATTCGTGATGAAAATTATCGGTTTCTTTGTTTTAATTGGAAATTTCGGTTAAAAAATCTTATTTCTTGACTGGAGCCATTAATTTTTTTCATATTCATTTCAAAATAACGATTCTGTGCGAAATTTTCATCAGCGTACATCGAAAAATTACGCATTCGTCATCAAAATTTTCGTTTTCTTCGTTTTAATTGCAAATTTCGGTTAAAAAATCTTATTTCTCAACTAAAGCCTCGAAATTTAGTTTCTTACTCGATTGAAATAAATGTTAAATTGTACGCGTAGCGTATGCTTGAAAATGAAATTACAATAAAAAAATGCAGTGGTTCAATCAGGTTACGGCAACGCCAGGACAATTCAAATCATTGCCACGTGATTTCGACAACAAGTATCAATTGACTTACGGTCTGGAGAGCAGTCCACATCTTTCCAAGAGGAGACCACCCTCGCCACCGAGACGTCAAAGCTCCAGGGAACTCGTTGCTCCCGGTGTTAATGTTAATCCCAGCGGTGACGTCGTCATCGACTGCAGCGGTCCTGTTCCAACTGCCACGTGTGATGATCACCATATACATCACCATCTTCATCATCCTCCTCCGCCCGCACCAGCCCCGACAATGCCATCCACTCCACAAATGAATCGACCACCTTCCACCATGTCTCGCTCCTGGGGAAGCGTCAGCGTCAACGTTAACGAAGAACACGAACTCATAGCTACGCTTGCCCTTCAACATCGCAACGGTTCTGACGCCAGTTTTAAGGTAATTTTTCATCGTTAATCACCGTTTATTCATTATTTCATCAATTTTATTCTTTATTTACAAATTTTCTCAATTCTCACGTTTTTTTCAAACAATTTTCCGGTCTTTGAGTTTTATTTGCAACCCAAACGACTAAGAATTCTTACTATTGGTTCGTTGTACAATGTTTTCGGCACAGGAACCAAAAAAAATCGTGCAAAGTCGATGTTTTCTTTTTGTTGAATGAAAATTCATTGAATCTATCAAACAATCGAATTTCTTTTGATTCAATGATAAAGTTATACTCAAATTTCGAAGAAAAAGTATTTAATCCATTGTACAATTTGTCTTTCAACAGTCAAGTTCGAGCACAGTCAGATTTTCTTCCATTTTCCATGAAAATTCATGACAATTCGATGTTTTGGTTTTTGTTGAATAAAAATTTATTCAATTTATCAAATAATCGTGTTTCTTTGAATTCAATGATAAATTTATACTCAAGTTTTGAAATAAAAGTATTTAATGCATTGTTTAAATTGTTTTTCAACAGTCAAGTTCGAGTACAGAGTCGGATTCTCTGCCATTTGCAAACGAAAATGCAGGCACGATTAAACAACGAGCTGCCCGCGTGCAAGAATACGCGGGGGGCAGTCCAGGTGGTCTTGGTTCTCACGTGATGGGTGGACATCACATGGGCGGTGGTCACAGCAACGTGAACAACGGAAATAATAATGGAGAAGGTGGAGGAGGAGGAGGAGGAGGAGGAGGTGGAGGTGGTGAGCCGGCAGATGTTCTTAACGATATTGGTAACATGCTCGCTAATTTGACAGACGAGCTTGACGCGATGCTCGAAGAGGAAAAACGTCAAGGCCTCAATTCATAATCTTCACTGCCATTATTTTATTATTACAAAAATCCTCGATGATTATTATTCTTCCTCGTTATCTTCCTCCTCATCGTTGATTTTTCACCCAATGCCATAATTCAATAAATAAAACAATAAATTCAAAGAAATTCGAACAGAAATGACGATAAATATGTACGAGAGTTTATCTGAGAGTTTTGGGTCGTTGAGCCATGAATTGATGGACATTCCATCATTTTTTTGTCTACAATTGTGCATTAAAACATGAGACGAAAAAATTGACAGTTTTTTTCAACATAAAAATCGATATTTTTCAACAGTCTTCATTTTATCTCGTCGTCATCATATAAAAATGGAATATATTTGAAATTTTTTTGAAATTTGGAATGTCTTTCAAAGTTCATGATTGCTAATCGTGTAAAATATTTTAATTACAATAATTATCGTTCATATTTTGCATTTTGTTCGCTGCTTCCCTTTTATTTGTTGTTTTTAATGATTCTTTTGATCTTTTCCTTTTTTTAAACCGGGTAAAAGACAGAAATGATCGCGCGTGTTCCATGTTTGGATCTCGAAACTTTTTACACAGGGTCCGCTGCACAAACGAGATTGTGTAGCTTTAAAGAGAAAAAATAATGTTTTTCCATGTGATCCGACAGAAGTGTTGCTACAATTTTTGCCCTTACGTACAGGCGATGCCATTTATAGCCCCGCGAAATGGGCTTTTTTTTCTACTACGTCCTTTTTGTATCGACGAATGCAGAAACGCTGGTTACGCAATAATAAATATCTTGTTTTTCGATCGAGCTTACCTTTCGACATATTTGTACGTCGAATATTTGTACTATAAAGAAATTTCGTTTTCTACCGTGTTGAATTTGCAATGCAACGAAATTATCTGTCAAATTTTTTTTTAATTATTCAATATTCTCCCAAATATCTTAGCAGCTCTCAAAAAAATTGGCACAATTCTTTAATAACCTTTTACTGCGAAGACAATTGAAACAAATTTCAAAATAATTCTACTGATTCATATGAAAAAAAAAAGATATTTCGTTGCGTTACAAAGTTCAATGACATTTTTAAAAATGGTCTTCTCATTTATCGTGTTATAACGATAGGGAACGATTCTTCCGGAAGTTGAAACGGTTTTTTGCCGAGCACAGAGACACGAAACACAAACACATTCCAATAAGCAAGATTTTTTCAAAGACAAAAAAGAAAGAAAACCTCGTTACAATGTTTTTAAAGGCGTTCCTTCTTCCAAGCGTGTCCTTCGTCTTCTTGAGGTCGTTGGAGTGACGACGACGAAATAAAACACAAACACACACACAAAATCGAGACAATTGTTGAACGCAGAAACATATTTCGAAATGCCAATTGCAAAGATTTTTTGTACAATAAGAAAAAAAATATTTATTAATCACGCGTAGGCGATTTTTACACACGATTTAATAATTCTTTCGTTTTTATATAAATATCGATGAGAAAAAGGAGGAAAGAGGAATTTTGTAATGATCGAACGAAATCTCGTTAGCGAGGCTCGTGCGATCAGAATCCTTTTTTTTACGTTTATAAAAAAAATTAAACGACGAAGAAGAAGAAGAAGAAAAGGTTTTTTAGCTCCGCTCTTTATACGTCAAAGTTTTGACAGCGACATTGTCCACGTGACCGCAAACGATTCCTACTTGCGAGAAAAATGTCGTTCGAACAAAAGCAAAATTGCTAAAGAAGAATTCCAAAACTCCGAAGGAGACGATGTTTATAAATGTCCCCCGCCTCATAGAGGAGGAGAAACAATAAATAAAAACGATGGAGAATCGGCTCGAGTTGAAAAATTCAAGAAAATTCAAACCAGCCACTACTTAAAAGTGAAAAAACAAATAAAAATAAAGCATTAAAAGAAATCAACTTAAACATTTAAGATTAATCTATTAAAAAAAAAAGAAGAAAAATCATAAGAGAAATGAAATAATAATGAAAAATTAAACAAAATACAATTTGGCTCGATTATTTCGAAGTCAACAGACTTGTCTTGTTAACTATTGTAGGTGTATAGTTATAAATAGATGTCATGAGATAGCAGTGAATTTAGGAAGAGTGTCGATTCTTTATTATTTTTTTTCCTCTTTCAACAACTTAACGAATTGTGCAAAATATTTTTTATTTGCACACTGTACTTACGTATTTTTGGGCTTCGATTGCGCCCATTTTTATTCGATAACGTCAATCAAATTTCGTTCGACGTCAGTTAAAAATGTATTTTTTAAAGTTATTTCTAGATTTATTGCTATTATTTCGCATAATTGAGAGCAGCTAATAGACATCGCCTGAAATCATTGCTTCTACATGGTGTATAAATATATATATTTATACGTATAAATATATATATGTATACATATTATACTGATTATCATTTTTGTACAAAGGTATTGCCCTCCGCCCCCCCCCCTCCCCTCCTCCCCTCTTCCAGAGGCGATCTCGCCCATCGAGTTATAAATACTCGCATACATTTTATTCTACACCGCCATCCATCAATTTCTCCCTCATCCCTTTCCTTCCATGTTGGTTTTAATATGCATTATATATATATATATTATTTGGTTTAACCATTGTAAAAGATTATTATTACGATCTTGGAATAAAGCCGATTGATGCAGACGTTCATTATTTTTTATTCAATCCTACCATCCACGAGTTTATTTTTTTACTACAATCGTAATTTTCACTTTTTATCGTTAATTCTACTTGGCAACAGGTTTAATTTGTATTTTCTTCATCGATAAATGATAAAACTCGTCGATTAGACTCTTGGTAAACATTTTTACCATAAAAATTGAATTTTTTGAGTCATTACACGAACCAAATGGGTGCAAAATCTTCACAACAGTTGTGGGCAACGTTCGACACATTATTCAATCAATCGATGCTGTTTTCGTTTTGCAGAATGATCTTTAGTGACTCTGTTTACATGAAAACTTAACTTTTTGGTGTTCTCTTTGGCTAGTCTCGTCAGCAAAAAAAAATGGATGAAAATTGACGCTGATTCGTCGAGTAGAAGAGTTGAAAAGATTTTTTCATTTATAACGATTTTTTACAAGTCGATACCGACTGTTGGTAACCTAGAAATTCCTTGATCACGTAAATAAAGGATTTGAAAACTGAATGGAGAAGTGCGAGGGCGTTCGAGTCCCGTACACAAAACGCGCGCCGCTGCGTGTGGCGGTCGCTCGAGAAAGAGAGTAGACGAAGGAAAAGAGAAAGAAAACAAAGTGTAGGCTGTACATAGAGAAACTCTCTCGGTTCCCCCCAGTGTTCTATGTCCTATCGTCGGACGCGGACGAGTCCACCTGTTTATTTCTAACTCGAGATTGAAAAGTCAAAACATTATTTCACACTCACAAATAGTATCAACGAGTTCAATAAAATTCAAATAAAAAATATTAAAAAAAAGTACTTTCTTTCAAGTACGTCGAAGTGTCTGTTTCCGTGTGACTTATTTCCCGTTATTTTCTCTCGTTTATCGTTGATCTTGTGGATGAAAAAAATGGGATTCAGGATTTTTTCGTCCTTACGTGCGTCGCGTCGTTTTCGCGTGTTGTTCCGTTGTCACGAAAGTTTACGAGTGTAGTTATCACACACCGGTTGAGGAAATTATACGGGCTTTCAAGAAAATGTGTCGCATCCTTCCTGTCAGTGTTGTTTGTGCGCGCATCGGTGCATCGAGGGCTCAAAACCCAACTCGTGCATCTCTCAAAGTTTCTCTTTGATTTTCGTCATTCGTAGCATGAAACGTGCGTGTTTTGTTTTGTTTTTTTTTTCTCCCGTTCTCTTTAATTGTCTTTTTTACGTAATAATAGAATCCTCGTGAAAATAAAAAATAAAAATAAAAACAACTGCGAAAGAGCACGGAATGATTAATAGGTAGGACATTTACAACAAAGTTGGAAGCGTGGAATTCTCGAGTGTCGAGAAAAGAGCTTCGCAGTGGCTTGGCCCAGACTACTGGACCCGCTATCTTGACACGGAGCTCTTTTTCTCTTTCTCTCTCTTTATCCCAGTTGAGCTCGCGCGGTCGATTCACACAGCAGCCTTTATTATCTCCGATCAATCTAACGTTCATTGCATTTTTCACGTTCAATGGGGCTCCAATTTCAGTTTTCATTTATTATTTATTTGTTTTATTTATTTACCGCTCGTACAGTCCCCAACGAAACTTAGTGAATGCTTCAAATTTTTCTATTATTACGAAGTGGAGCATCAATTTTCTTTGTTCGATTAATCAAATGTGTTGCAATCGTGAAAATATCATGAATGAACTCTATAAAAATCGCTCTTACGTTTCAGTGCCTGAAAAAACGATTTTTGCCCCGATTTTTACATTCTACAATATATTTTTTCCCTGGAATATCAAATTTACGTATTTATCAATTTTTTTGCAATAATATCGATTAAATCATCGATATGTACGTCAAAAATGGCAAAATATCATTAAATTCAATAAACACGATCTGTCAACAAGTTTCAAAATCAAAACTGAACCGAATTTTACGAAAAGAAATAATAATAATGAAAAAAATGGACATACTAACATTTTTCTCCTTGAATAATGCTGTGAAGAATGCACGATGTTGAATGAACTCTCTCAATGATAATATCCATAAATGTTTTCCCACGTTTGTCATAAAAAGATCGAATAAAAAACGAATCTTATAAACAGTACATTAAAAGTCTTGTAAATTTTGTAATTCATGAAATATTTATTCGAAAATCGATCGGAAAGACGAGTTGACGATCGGGAAAATTCATGTGCAATCTCTTAGTGCTAAACGTAATGTAGCTTTTTGTCCCATATTCGCTTTTTCGCTCACACAGCTCTTTGGCAACTTGGTGAATTAATTTCGTGACACAGAAACGAGACTAGGTTCGATCCTTGTGTATTAGAAGCTTTTCTCTATATATAGCACATGTACCGTTTATATGTTGTTCCGATCGAAATTCCTGGGGTCTCTACCAAATGTAAACATATATATATATCCATTTATATAGCGCTATATTAAGGTTTAAGGAGGTGTTGGTGATAATGGCAACCTGGCTACATAAATATCGTTTTCAGGCGTGAATAAACCGATCGATTATCCAATAAATGCTTATATTATCACTGCTAATTATCAATTTACGTACTCTCTCCTCCTTCACGATCTATTTTCGAGAAAAAAAAGCACATACTCTCGATATTTAAGGTAGTTCTATCGTTTCATCGTTTTCTTAGATTTTCCTGAAAATTTGGATGAATCTTCTCGAATGTCATGTGCACGTGTGTAATTGATTTAAGAAGGTTTCACCAAGCGGAACGTTCAGATATTAATTGCTAAAAATCACAATTTTCGGTAGTCTCTCACAAGAGCTCGTGTTAAAAGTCACATTTTCATCAATAAATATTTTGGCTCCTACATGGCGAAGCCTTCTAAAACTTTGCATACATTTCTATGCAACATCGAATAAGCTACATTTAGTTTTTCGAAAAAATCTAAAGAAAAAATGTTCGTAATTTTTGTAATTAAACAGCAAGCACATATTACCTTGGATGACCTTGAATATTGAGTATGTTGTTCTTTAGTCAATTTACAACAACTTTTCTTTGTTAACTTACGCCTGCAAACCATTTTGTATCTGAGAAAAATTGAAAAAACAATTTTTCGATATGAATGTCACGATAGAACTATCTTAAACTTCTGAAAATCGTTTCTCTCCCTACAAAGCAATTTTGTTTCAACAAATTTGTTTATTTTGCTAAATAAATGGAAATGGATCACTGGCCCACTTATTATATCTCAATTATGACGTTTACTTTTCGTATTGCAATCGTAAAATTTCGGATCCTTTTCGACTGCGTACTCGTGTGAGGGCAAAATGCAGTTATATACGTCGCAATACGGTTGTACATGATGCACGGAGAAGAGAGCGAGGAAACTCGCAATTTCTTCGGCGTCAGGGCTTTTATACTCGTAACTTTACAGTTATACGACCAACCAAATGTACACTTGCCGAGAATCGTAACGCAGTTTATTTTCTTTGTTTTTCAAAAATAATCTCAGCCCATTTATTCATTTATCGTTTATACGAACGATCTGACAAATAAATATCGAAATATTTTTTTTTCTAACGAACCTTCGTATCTTCTGTCATAATTCTTGAGCGATTTTAGGGAAAAAATCGGTTCTACTTTATCGATGGTGATATTGACTATCTCTCAACGAAATAACCTCTCGGGGCACACACCACTTTGAATGCTCAAGCGCACTTTTCATTTTAAGACCGAGCATACGTGACTGGTTAACCAGACCTGAAACGGGGCTTTTATCACATTTATTTATCTATATTTTTGTATAAAGCATTTTTAAAATATTTATTATGCAATGATAATGCATTTTTTATATTAAATATATGAGTTCGTTTTGATTTTTTCGTTTTTGTTCCTGAAAGTTCGAAAATGTTAAACTTTTGAGTCCATTTTTTGATTTTCTCGTTTTCGTACTTGAAAATTTTCGAAAATATTGAACTTATGAGTCCATTTTTTGATTTTTTTCGTTTTCGTTCGTGAAAATTTTCGAAAACATTGAACTCATGTGTTCATTTTTCGATTTTCTCGTTTTCGTACTTGAAAATTTTCGAAAATATTGAACTTATGAGTTCATTTTTTGATTTTTTCGTTCTCGTTCTTGAAAATTTTCGAATACATGACTTCATTTTGACTTTTTGGTTTTAGTTCTTAAAAGTTCGACACAAACTGCACAAAAATGATTATTTTCCCTGTAATTATCTCGAAAATGCTTGGCTACAGCTGTAATCTCAATTTCCTTTGCTTCTAAATCGTTTCACCATGATTTTTCTACTTTTCAAAGAACCGTGTCACGTTTTATCTCTTTCGATCGCAAGGTCTGCTCTAAAATCTGTTTCGTCCGTATAATCTTCTGAGCCAAAGTGGGACTCACTGATTCCCGACTATTTTCCTGCATTTATTTCATTTTCAAACTAACCCAAGTTTCAAAAAATCTAGTTTTCGTGTGAAAAAAAAATGTCAAAAACGAAAATTCCTCACGAAAATCTGTCTTTGGGCAAAAAATGTCCAATTTTTTTTCTTCTGTCAAAACAACTGTCAAAAACCAGCAAATTTTATTGCCATTCGATCGAATCCAACTGAGAATCCTTTTAAATGTTGAAAATATGATCGCATCCGAAGCAATGAGGAATTATCGTCGACTGACTCGTAAAATTGTGTGCGGCAACGATGAGAAAAAAACGAGTGTTTAGTTCTCGACGAATGCACGCAGTGTCATAGGAATTTTGAAAGCGTATAATTTGCCATAATCGCCCATGAAGAAAAAAAAATAATTCAACATTTTTCTCCAAACAAAACTGAAAAGTCGATAAAAACAACAAAAAAAATACAAATTTAAACACACAATTAACTAAATATATTTTCTTTCTAATTCCCATTTCATTTCTCATCATTTTTCAAACGTCTACAAATAAAATAACGTCCAATTACAATTGTTCCAGGGAATAAAAAAAAAGAAGGGAAGAGCACGATCCCTCGTCCGAGTGAAAGAGAAACAAGATTCCTTGGAATCTTCAACGAGGGGATATTGACTTGTCCAAGGTCTTGGAGGTGAAAATAAAAAGGGAAAAAAAGCAGCACGAAGAAAACCACAGTCACTGCCCCGTGCGTATAAATAACAAATACGTAGCGTGTGTTAAATCGAGGATTGAATTTGTGCTTCGAAAGAAAATCATTTGAGGAAAAAATCAAAAAACATCGATTAAAAAAAAGACTCGAATATAAAAAAAAGGAAAAAAAAGAGAGAAAAGAAGAAATCAGAGAAGAAAATAGAGAAATAAATGCTGTACGAAAATTCGTTCGATGCGTTGACGTAGAAATAAAATGGCCGGGGCCTTGTCCGAGAATGCCCCGAGGCCCGTAAGCGTCGTGACGGTAGACGGTGTAAGTGTTCAGCCTCATTCGACGCCGAGACAGCAACAAAATCTTAATGAGACGAATACGAATCAGCAGCAGGATTTATTGAGTGGAATAAATGTGAGTCAATCGAATGACCTTCAGGTTCGAAACGATGATAATAATCGTTTGGAAACTGAAACAATTATTGGTACGAATGGTCAAACGAGGGATCAACAGCAAGTTGATCCGAGAATCGGTCGATCTTTCGCTTCGACCGAAGCCCAAACCGAAGTGGCGGTCGGTTCGAGACTCCTTGAAAATCCTGGATTGCTAAATCATCACCATCACCATCATCATCATTCTCAAACGAATAATCCAATCAATTCTAATGATAATCACGCCCACTCGGCCGAAGAACAACTTCGCGATGCCAGACGAAGGGAACGAAGGGTACGACGTCACCATCGACGCGCCATGAGAAGCTGCTCCATGCCACCAACTTATCAAGGCGTCGTTACTTCCGGTGCCTGTATCGGTAGCGTCGCCGGTGCTAATCCCATCGCTGGACACGCTGGTCTTCCACTCGTTCCACCCGTTTCAGGATTCCTTCATCCACCACCACCTCATCTTGGCCTCAGGGGACTTAGCCTTGGTTTACCTTTTCCGGTCCCTGCCAGCGTCTCTGCTTTTGGCAGGTTTGTTTGCTTTTTTATCCTATTTTTTTCATTGCATCTTCCTAAAACGACAAGGTTTTACATTTTATCATAGACTTAAAGATACAGAGATGAGTTATGACAGAAAATTAAAATCTACTAAATTTGAACAAATTCACGAAAATTACTGTCACTTTTTTTCCATTCGAAGCTGGCACCCCAGCCACCGCTCATTCTCTTCATTTTGGAATTATCTTTAAATTTGTAATCAGTGTTTTTCGTTTATAGTCTTTTTTTAATAACGTGAGAAATTTTGAAGTAAAAAAAATGATGAAAAATTGAATTTTTCGCTTGGCCTTCCCTGAATAAATAATTTATCGGAATGTAATACGGCCGAAAACCTATTCTGATTCACGGGCTTCATTCCTGTGAAAGATTTATCAAAATCGGTTCAGTGGTTTTCGCGTGAAAAGCGGCTAAACACAATTTTGCAGTTCATTTTTAAAAGGAAGAGAAGATATTTTGATATTTTTTGAATTGTGGACCATTTTCTACGATATTTAACTTTTTGAAAAAAAAATTTTGTTGCCTGTCAAGGAAGCAAATTTTAACGTTATTTTCTATTTTGGACTCTGCCAAAACACGAAAAATAATATTGTACAAACTTTGAAAATGTTTAACATTTTTTTGTCGATTTTTCGAATCAATCCTCGGTTACTGTCATCGGGTCATTTTGACCCAATTCCCCAGCGAATTGAGGTGCATTTTCGTTTTGTTGTATTTCGACTGTCTAGTGGAACAAATTGTTTCCTGACATTGAGTTCTGTACCATTCGCTATTCTCAAGTTGTATTGTTTCGAAAAAAAAAAAATTATACTTCACGACTTATGAGCACGATAATTGACATGGGTCATACAGACCCATAATAAAAAATTGCTATAAAAAAAAAGAAAAAAAAATAGTAGTCTAAGCTTCATTAATAAATAATTACTTCGATTACAAAATATTTCGATTTTTATTCAATAGAATGTGACAAAAAATATTTATTACTTTTTTTCTCTCTATATTTTGGGATGAAAAATTAGGAAAAATGATTCAACGACTTTGGCAACGTTGAAACACCAGACGAGATTCGATCGAACGATTTCTCACGAGTCTATAATACACGAGATCGCGCAACTCCCGCGTCGTTAATTCCGCGTTCCAATTATCCCCTGCGGGATCGTTCGCGAGACGAGTCTCACGCTATATTTATTCTACCTACAGATCAAACGTCTTTTCTTTTACTATTTATTCCTATTAACATTTCTACTCGCTCGAGCACTTAATATCATCGTCTTTCCGGACTTTAAGCTCTTCGATTTTCATTATTACTCATGAAGATAAATCGACTTGGATTATTCGCATCGAAGAAATGACTAGTCAAAAAAAAAAAAACACTTCGTGTTTCGTAATCGTATTCATTCTCATTCAGAGAAATAAAACATTTTCTCTGCTTTGATTCTCAATGAAAATATTTGCGTTTTAGGGCTCGATTGTTGTTGAAAATCCTTCTTTTTTTTATTTTTATATAAAAATATAAGATTTTTATTAAAAAATATAAGAACACGTACAAATTTTTTCGAAGCAAAGTCAAAATTATCAAAAGTTCATTTTGACTCGCATTTTTCACTAAATTATGCCAAGATATGAAATAAAATTGTTCAATTTTGGCCCAAACTGAGTTCTGGCTCCAATTATTACTGAAATGTTTATCAAAATCAAAACAATTTGCAAATTTGTTAAAAAAAAAGATTTAAAAAAAAACATTTTTTCTAATGTAAACAAAGATTTGATTTTAATGAACAGCGGTTCTTAAGAATTTCGATGAAATTTAATTACTCTACAATGTTTTTTAAACCAACGAAAATAACTGACAGTTTTCGTCCTTGGAAAAGTCAAACAATTACAGGGCTACGAAGCTGTTATTAAAAATAAAAAATTACTCAATATTTCGTTTCATCGTGTAGGCACAAAGTTACTGATGACTCCACTGAAATTTATCATAATAATTTACAATACGCTTCGCCTGTATTGCCACATAGCTCAGAGAAAAAGAGAGAGAGAGAGAAAAAGAGAGAGAGAGAGAAAAAGAGAGAGAGAGAGAGAGAGAACTCTCGACAGAGATTCTCGTTGGATAAAACGTTGGCCCGAGGATTTTCTCGATGCTCGCACAATGCAAAGAAAGAAGAAGAAGAAGAAAAAATGTAGCTTGATTGAAGAATGATGATGGTAAAAGAGCTCTTGCCTGTGTGTATGGACGAGATTTCCCACGTAAATTTAAGAGATGCAAGAACTTAGTAATTTAGTACAACGTGCATAGCTAAACATTTTCCGGGATAAAAGAGAAATATCTCATAAGCAAGAGTGGATCTTACAAGTTGATTATTGCACATTCGCCATTTCATCGTTCTCTCATTTTATTTTATCTGATGACGTGGTTACCTAATTTTTGAATTTTCTGCATCGCGTTGTTTTCACATTTTTTATTTTCTTCTCATTCCTAAAATTATTCCATTCGTAAACAAAAGAATTCATAATTTCCTCGTTTTTTAATTGCACTTTCAATTATTAAAAATAAACATTGTTCGATCTTCAACAATTGGCAATTATTTTCCTGCTGAAACGATTTTTTAATTTATTCCATTTGGGAGTCTCTTTGCTTTGGAGAAAAAAAAATTACACAACAATTTCACTCAGATATTCTTTAGACTTATTATTATTCTAGGCTGAAATAAAAATAATAATTTTTCGAATGTAAAAAAAACACACGAAGATGAAAAATTACGAGCATAAAGATCTGTATCGAAGAAAAAGTGCAGATAAAATGAAAACGAGAATCCTTTCTACAAGAATTTTTTACGAAGCGTAACATAAAAAATTAAAAAAAAAAAAAAAAAAAACGTTCTTCTCGTCGACCTACACGATGCGAGAGAACAAAAGTCAAATAAAAACAAAGACTTTAGTTGAGAAAAAAGTACTGAACACAAAACTTATTTCACCGAGATAAAAATAAGTGCAAAAACTTGATACTTTTTTCATCCCATCCAAGAGTATATATTCGAAGAGAGGACGAGAAGGCAGCGGCGTTATTCAGATTACTGGGTTATACTCCCTGAATAGTCGTTCTCCCCCGCAGTAGTCGTTAAAGTCACGTGGCAGCTGGCATCGAGTCCCTCTACGACGTACCGCCTTCTAAAAACGATTAAGCACAGTCATTGGCCACTTGGACATTAAAAGAAACATGTCGGACGTGATTATATCTCTGGGGGCATGGAATCTCAAAATGAGTTTCTAATATTTCGGGAATAGTTGGAAAACGTGAATCCGAGAAGAAAAGTTGTTGGCAAATTTCTTCTTGGATGCACCACAACCGAGATATTCGTCAATGCATTTTTTGTGCACTTTTGACAGAATTTCACGAACTTCCCAAACGTTTAAATGTTCATGTTACACTTTTGGGACACCCTGTATATGGGAAAAATGAAAAAGCAAGGCAGATGAACATAGAAATCTGTATTATAGTGAAAATCCCCATAGATTGAAGAGAGAATGGGACAAAATGTAGAGAATGCATGGTGCATGGCCAATCACTGTGCCAAAAACGTATTTCGCTGTTGTATTCGTCATAAAAGCTTTCCGAAGGGGCAAAGAAAGAGCCAAGGGACCATTGGACCCCTTGTGCAGGATTACGTCTGCCCTTACGCATACGAGGGGTAAAAAAAAGTGTCGTGAGCGTTGTGCATCGAAGGGGAAGAGCGAGAACATTAACGAGGCTCGACCGAAGCGAAGGGCTCTTTTCTTCAATCATCGATGGAGCCCTCAGACTCCTCGGGCTTCAACGTAATCGCTCTTTCTCTTCTCCCCTTCGGTCTCAGCTTCGAGCCAGTAGAGCCAACTTTATTTTCGTGAATCATCGTATCACGTCCGCCTACGAGCTGGGCCAGAAGAGCGGAGAAAAGTGAGGCCAATGGCCTGGATCGATGAGCCACGAAAAAAAAGAAAAAAAAAACAGAAAGAAAAAAGTATATGGGTTTCCGACTGCGAGTCTAGCGGAGAAAAGATAGAGAAACGATTTATTGGTTCTGTTGAGTAAATCCTCTTAGGAGGAAAGAATGAAAAAGTGATAAAAATACGAAAAGAATACAATCGAACGAAACAATTTTCCAAGTGGTTGAAAATAAAAAGTTTCTCATTAATGAAAACCTTATGTTAAAAGGACTACAATGAATACAGAAACGTTCTGAGGCGAAAACAGATCGAGAAAACACTCGAGCTCAAATATTGAATGGCTTCATTCACTTCCTGCATCGATTTTGGCACAGTGATTGGCCACTTTAATGAATAAACACAAAAAAACTACCTCCACACCTTTATTTCTATTTCTTTTCTATTTTATTCCGGAAGACTCGTTAACGAAAATTTACTACACTTTTCAGATGGCCAATCACTGTGCTATTTAGTGAACTATTTTTAATTACAGTCATTTCAACTCCTCTCGCTATCTCCTTTCCTTCCGACCGATCTTTTTTTCTTTCACTTTCCTCCTCTTTACGCGCTGGGCCCATTACTGGTGAAACTCGTTTCTCTCGTAAATATATTACACATATATATATATTTGTATATAAAAGAACTGACCCGCCTTGAGGTTTGTTGCCACCGTTTGATTAATTACTGCCCAAATTATTCGAGAGCGTTTCAATTGATTTCGTGTAACACCAGCGATACATTATTGTTCCGTTATGACCTTCAAAATTCTGTTCTCTTCCGATTCGCACATCTCCATTGTTCGACCTTCGCTTCAGCGTAAAGTAATCAATCCGGAATAAAAGAATTGCATTTTTATTTCAACCATCTCGAAATCGTAAAATGCGTTTTTTTTCGTCACAATTCCACAAATGGACAGAAAAATCGTTCAATAAACAGAATTTCCTTTGTTTACGTCACCAATTGACGTATCCTTCCATTTTCGACGCTGCAGTTAATTACAGGCTCGATATTTTCATTTTTTTTTCGTCAATGACAATATAGACGAAAAAATGTGTTGGTCATGGACTTGGCGAATTTCCGGCGAATGTTCGATATTACTCTGGGATGGTCCTCATAATTTATCTATTTATCTATTATGTTACAATGATGAATGGATATTAAAACGTTCTCACTATTGTGTGAAAGTTTCGTTGACGCTCTCGTTAAAATAATAAGTATGTGATGTACGAATGATTGTATAAATGACATGTATACACATTTATTTTGATGAATGTATGGATACAAATGAAGAGTCTCGCGTCAAAGTGGCGTACTTTCTATTCCATTCGTCATCGTATTTGACGCATTCTCCTGTTTTCCTTTTTATTATACGACTCTCGATCGCTTTTATTGATAATTTCTCGAACGTCCTCAAACTCTCCTTCAATTTTTAATATATTCGCGACATAAATTATTATTATTATTATTGGACCAAAGTATTTTCTTAGTTTTAAAGTATCTGTTTGGTTAAATTGACCACAATATTATCCTCTCGCTTGTCTTTCTTCTCCTCTCAATTTACTCGCCACAAGTCTCGCCTCTTCGGCATCGTCGTCGTAGTCGTCGACGTCCTCATCTTACAACTCACAGCCCGCGGAAAGAGTCCGTGTCAGTGGGTCATTCTCTTTCTTTTTCCCTCCTTCTCCTCATTTATATCTATATATATTTATATTTTCTATACATAAACTTGATGACAAGTAATTGAAGATGGAGAAATTTAATTTTTCACATAAAATATTTTATATTTTAGTCTCTCGAATCATTTTTTTTTTTTTTTACAAATTACTTATCCACCGCAATTTTGAGAAATTTTTCATTCCCATTTGAAATTATTATGACGAATATGCTTCAAATTACGATTCAACATTTTGAGTCGGACTGCCTTTTTTTTTATTGCAGTTTTTTTTAAATTTAACTAATATTTCAATAAGAAATATCGGATTTTTTGGTTCTACGTTGTTCCTGGGACATTTATAAATACGAAAAAAATTATCAATCATTATTTGTGTCCGCGTGTCAATAAATATTCGAATTTCGTAGTATTTCATGAAAAAAATCAATTTCTATCGAACTACGATGAATATCGGAATGGCGAATTTTCCACAAACTCGATACAGTCCAACGAATTAGACAGAATTTTTTCAAATTTTTTCTTACGGTAGATTTTGTTTAAAAAAATAAATAAATTTTTCAAAAAAATCGTTTATGTTAAAAGCGTCTCCCAGCATAATGAGATTTTCTGTTTACGTTTTCTATTTTTTCAATACGTTGGAAAATACATTTCGTGTAATTTATCCGAAGCTTATATTTAACGGTAATGTAGAGTCGAATGAGGATCGTAGAGTGAAGAGAGCGATGATTTGTTTTGTTTTTTGTTCGCAGGGATGCGGTGCCGAAGCAATGCTGCGGCCTGGGATCGCCACCGGTTCGCTGGTCGATTCTCGGTGTCGGAATAGTTGGTCTCGTGTGCGCCGCAGCCGGGGCACTTCTGGGTGCCCTCAGGGCGACTGGACGAGATCACATTGCCGTTTCCCTCCTTATGATCGGTAAGATAATTACTTCAAGTCAACAAAAAATCTATATAATATGAATTCATTATTTCAAAAGTTGAAAAAAAGAAAAAAAATGGAGGCATTACTGATGAAAATTGACGATAATTATAAATTCGTAACAAAAAATCGAGAAAGTTCGAATAATTTCGTGGTGAGAGGGCTTTTTTTTGAAAAAAATAAAAAAGAAATTGAGATTAGAGAGAAAAAAAGGGAAATGTAATTTCTCTCGTAATAATCAGTCCAATATTAAAACCTAACCTAACTTTCGTCGTAATGATAGAATTATTCCGAGTTCGTTTAGAGACTAGAAACTTTTATTTGTTAATGCTGAAATAATGAAGTACAATTATCTAGTCGTAAAATAATTTTGTAATGATTTTCTTTTATTGCATAATTGATTCGCGAGCTTCTAGACAAATGAGGCCGCGTTTAGAACGGATGAATGTATATTCTGCCGATTCGTTTCGAAGCTCATGAATAATGTAGAGAAATATTTTAACACTGTGGATATTTGAAGAAAAATGATATTTTATGTACTGAAAGTTGCAAGTGACCAATTGACCGTGACTACGAAACTGGGACGTTCAAACATTCGTCCTAAACGTATTTGTTTGTTGTCCTTGTCGCATCACCTTTGGTCAGTCGTCGACGTGTGTACGATCCGGAGAAAACAAAAACGGTTAGGCCTTGTTCTCGTAAATATTGACGAAACAGGCTTTTTATGGTGAAATTAGTACAAGTCCATAAAATCGTGATTTTTTAGACAGAAACGTCAAAAAAACTTGAAATGTTTATTTAACAAACGATTAGTTATAAGTTAATCGTAAATCCAAAGTCCCAAAGTCGATAACTTCTTGGAAAAAATATCGACATCGTCCCTCGTCGATGCGAGAACGAACGACATTTCCACGAACTCTGCATTGTTTGCACGAATTTCGAAACAATATTTAACTGATCAATTACGTGTAATAATTCTACACGTGGTATGAAAAATAACAAACGAAATAACAACAAAAAAAACCGTTCGATTTCCTCATTCGGAAAAATGACGATTCATTGTGAAACGTTTGTGCTGCTGCAACGTGCGATTAATTAATATTCCACGCGGGAGTATAAAAAACGAATCCGAATGCGCGCAGCGAGGCTTCTTTGTAATGCGCATGTACGCATTTCCGAGCTAACCAACTCATTTTCACGTACGACACGCGCGTTTTTATTGCGTTACTTATTACGCGAGAAGTCTCTCCCACATTGTTGTTGTTCGTGCTCGTTCCACGTTCCATCTTTCGCGTCCCTCGAGCGAGATTCAGCCTTGCTCGGTTTAATTTACCATACGAGATGGAAAACGGGTAAACTTGATTGTTTTAGGCGTCGCTAGAGACCGCGACGTCATTAAGTATTCCTGTTGCGATCTCAAGGTGACAGATCATCAACATTTTTTCTATTTCCCTCTCTTTTTTTTCCTCGACTGTTGTTTTTTTTCGGTCTTTACTACCGTGTGACTTGCGACAAGAAACTATTAAAGAAACGTCTCTTCGTAACGCCTAGATATTGCAATTCTTTCGTAACTGTGACAATATTATCTGAAGAAATATCGCCAGGGATTCATAGAGATTCACAGTAGTAAAACGCTTTTTTATGCTTCGCTTTTTTTTTGTTTACTCGTACAATTCACGACCCGGTGTTTCTGAGAGGCAATCCTTTTTGCTTTTCTCTTTCTATCGTATTTACGGACTTTGCCAAGATTTTCCCCTTGGGACGCGAGAAAGACGAAACACATCGAGCTCTCTCTCTCTCTCTCTCTCTCTCTCGTTGTTCGTTCTTCCATGAAATTACAGAAAAGTTTAGGAGGATACGACTCTTCTGTTTGTTTTCTTTTTTTGTTTGATTTCATTTTCTCTGGGAATATTCTTTTCATACGCAGAATAACTGTGGGATATCTTGGAACAATGATTTTTTTCCTCTTTTTTTGGAAATAACTCAAAACCGTCCTTGTCTTTCGTGCGCCGAATTGTTTTATAAAAATTGAGGTTAGGGCGACCTTCGTCACACGCTTCGAAATTGCCTCAGATTTTTATTTCTTCACATGACTTATCGGAATTCAGTTCTATTTTGCTTCCGTACAATTATAGCGGAAATACGACGAATTCTTCACATTGGAATAATAATAAAATAAACGTTCTGGCATTTTCCTTAGACGAACAAAATCTTGACGTAAACAGCGTTTTGTACTTAACGTTCGTAGCGTTCAAATCTCAAATTCTTGTCACGCCTTTGTAGAAAGATTCTACATTGCACTTAAGTGTGGAAGTTTACGTAAGTTTTTTCTTCACAATAATTTGCCTCTTTGTCGCAACAAAGCCAGTTTCCGGATTTTCAAAACACATCAATATAAAAATATTTCAAACAGGCCAAAAACCTTTAAATATAAACATGACTAAAAAATACCAGTTTTCCTCGAAACCACGATTTTCTGTGCATCTTTCGCAAAATCCCAAATATTTGAATCGTGGAGTCGCCATTTCGCCGAATTCGAAACATTTTGTTTTTACCCTCGAAACAAAATCTGCTCGGAAAACTTTAAATAATTGTGTAAAGTCCTCAGTACAAAATGTCGATGGTTACTAAAAAAAAAAAACATTCGAAGTATTTTGACGTTTAAACAGCTGTCAAATAGAGACGAATTACAAATGACAAAAAATCGAATAAAAATATTTCGAAAACATCGATTTTTTTGACTTTAGTATACGAATGTGAGCCCATAAACAACCAGAGGCAGTAAAGATGCGATTCTAATTTATCGACTAGCACAAAATTGCACGAACTTTTATCTCTGGATCCTGCAATGTGTAAAGCGAAAGAGAGCAGGAGATCGTTCTCTCAAGAGTTAAAGCAGTGAAAGAAAGATAAAGAAGAGAAAAAAAAGAAAAGAAAAAAATCAGAGTCAGGCAGGCGAGCTTGTGGTCGTTTTGTACGTTACTTTCTAAACGCTAAACTCGAGCTCGAAGTTGTAGCTCGTAACCTGCGACCCGGAGAATGCGCCGCCGTTCACAATGGACACAGTCGGTGATCGCGCCTCCAGTTGCTTCGAATCGGCTTCTCTCTGCTGCCTTCTTTTTTCTTTTTTTCTTTCCTTTTGTACTCCCCACTTTTCATCTCCTCTCGACATATATCTCGAGACGTTGGGTTGCAGCGTTGCCAATCCGTAATAAGATTTCCTTACATTTATGATTATATGTGTATGGATATCGTTTATTATGGCAACACTAATCTCTATGCAGAATCCTGCTGGTGCTCTACTACGTTCCTCTCTCGAGAATGGAAGAGCTTCGGGCCAACTTCGTGTATTTTATTGCACGTGTTTTATTATTTTAATGTCATTTCTCCCACTCGTTCTTTCCTCTTATATTATTTTTCTTCGATTAATCGAATTATGTGGGAAGAAGTCAACGAGACTTCTTTATTTTATCGTTTATTTTATTAATACGATAATTTTTCATTGTTTCGAATAAAATCATCGTAAAAAAGAACAAATTTTTTTTTGAGTTTCGATTATTTTACGAATGGAAATTAATAGAAATAGAACATTTTATTTTTTGATAAAGTTTTTTAAAATTATTTTTCGTATTATTACATTTTCATGCAAAATTCTAAAATACACATTTTTTTTATTCAAATTTAATTAGTGATTCTAAGAGCTCTCGTAAAAAAGTTCGCTCTAGACTGTCAGAAAAAAAGCAGCTACCGGAAATGTATTTTCCTCATCCGAAACAAGGTCGAGAGGCTCCGCCAGAATTACATATGCGCATTTTTGTTTTTTTCTCATTTATTCAGGAATCCCAAGTTCATTATGTTGTTAGAAAAGAACAGAAAGTTAAAAGTAAACATAAATAAGAAGAAATAATGAATTTTCCAAAGTTCAAGGCTCAGAATTAATTCGTCTAATTTTCTGCCCCATTATTTGACTCAATCAAGACATTCTAATTGACGAAATTATATTTTATGTTGGTTAAGACTGGAAAATATAGTGTTGCGTGAAAATTTTTAATGGTCGCGACATAATGTTGATGAATAAAAGACAAAATATGGGTTTGAAGGCACGTTGGCTTTATGAAAGAAAAAAAAAGAGAGAGAGAGAGAAAAAAAGTCTCGTACAGTTGTCTCAAAGCTTGGGTACACATAAGAGTACTTTGAGCCAAGTGCAAGGCGGCTCTCGTTTCTTTCACTTTGAAGGTTTTTCTCGACGGTATAAAGAGTTCGTAATTACAGCGCCGAGAGAGTGGATCCTCTTCTACTTCGTGTACTTTATGCTATTTTTTTTATTTTTCGTCTCTTATTTTTTTTTTTTTTATACTTGTTTAGAATTTTTTGTGATTCTTTCGCACGTTTTTTTTTACGTCACCATCCTCGTAACATGTTTTATTTCATTTATTATTCTTTCTTAATTATTACACAGGCATAGGAGTTGTTTTGGTAACTGTCAGTGCTGTCGCATGGCGCGTTACGAGTCGAGAAAATTGCAACAGCTTCTTCGGATTCACGGGTATCACAGGAAGAATACCACCGGCACGACCCATGCATCCTTACGCCGCCATGATTTATCCGGAATTTCAGTTCAGGACGCCACCACCCAGTTACCAAGTGAGTTTATTCTGTCATTTCATAATAATCATAACACTTTTAGACTGCTTTCAAAATACCGATTAACGATAAAGAAATTTCACTGCGTTCAAATTTGTCCTAAAAAAATTGCTCATTTATCGTCCATTCGTCATTATTTTCTCCCTATTTTTCGACGTATACTAATTTTTGGCAAATTTATCGTGGATTTCGAAGTTATTGACCAAAATTTAATTCAGTTCTGAAATCTTATTCAACCTTTCGCCCGATAACGTTTCGGTCAATAATTTTTCAATTAATTTCAATAGTTCGCAATAAAATTTGTTTTTTCTTTTCGATGCTTTTTATTCTTATCATAGGCGAGTATTCGAAAATTTATTAATCTCCCCGTATTTTTAAAAATCTACTAATTAATTATTTCAAATCTATGCTGCATTTCGAAGATATTGACGAAAATTTGATTTAATTCTGAAAGTTCATTCAACGTTTTGCCTGAAAACGTTCCGATAAATAATTTTTTCATTAATTTCAATTAATCTTTCGTTTAATTTCAACAATTTGTTATAATATTTGTATTTTTTATATTTTTTATGTATTTTTCTTATTTTTTATTATCGTAGGCGAGTATGCAGGAATACAGGTTAAGATTATTGTTGCTGGATCGACTGCAGCCGACATCATCGCCACCGCCAACGTACAGATCGAACGCTCCGAGTATAGTTACTCCGGCGTGTACAACGAGGGAAAGCCGACCGCCGAGTTATTGCGGTCGTGTTAACGTCACACCCACAGCGACCCTGGCAACCTCCAAGAAGGACGCAAATCTCGTAAGGATCGTACAGACGGAATCGGAACCAGTGATTTTGAGCGGCGATCAAACTCCTCCGATAGCGGCTGTTGAAGTTTTGGCTCATTTGTAAAAAAAAAAAACAAGTAAAAAATACTCCGAGCATACCGAAAAAAGCACAAAACAGCGTTTGGAAGATGAAAAAATTGTTGAAATTTACGGCGATTGATCCTGGTACGCGAAAAATGAAAAAATATCAAAGATGCAAATAGATTTTTCCACAAAAATGTGCAATTTTTTCTCATTCTTGGCATTTTTCATCGAATTTTTCGTTTAAAAATAGCTGAAAATAATTCTTTTCACCAAATTTACATATTTCACAAAATCTATTTGTATTTTCGTCAACAAGAGCTTTAAAAAGCTACCAGAGATTGGGCCAATCGCATTATACCGTTGAACGAACAGATTTTTTCAATTGTACAAAAATGTGCAATTTTTTTTCTTCCTTTTGGCATTTTTCATGGAATTTTTCGTTCAAAAATAGCTGAAAATAACGTTTTTTGACAAAGTTTGCATATTTTACAAAATCTATTTGTATTTTGGTCGGAAAGAGCTTTCAATATTTATTTCAATAGCTACCAGAGATTGGGCCAATCGCATTATACCGTTGAACCGGAAACACTCGACATATGTCAGTGGGGGATATATAATAATAAATCCCCCGTCAAATATATCGACTTTTAGGTAGCACAATAAAACGCTCCAAGTTCGTTCATGCGGATAAGTCCGTTCGAAATGTTTTCATGATCGAGAGGAGCAAGTTTGAGTACTTTCTGGCACCGGAAGCGTTATTGGCCGCTCGATAATTCTTGAAATTCCATTGATTAATTTTTACATGCATTGTGTACATTTAAAAAAATTATTTCTCGAGAAATATTGGAAAAGTTTGAGAATTTTAAAGAGCAAAAAGGTTTCTCCTACTCTGTCAGGAGTTTTCGATTTTTAAATCCTCGTCGTATTTAAAAAGACGTCGAGGAAATCGAGAGAAAAAAAGGTTCTTGACGAAGAAATTTAATTATCGAGTCCGCGCATCATTTTCAGTGCACGACGGGCTTTTCAGCGTTTCTCTCTTCGTGAGACATTTCCGAGACTGCGGAAATTGATCGACCGCAACAGTGTGTCGTTCGTGCAATAATATTAAATCCGTTGGAATTGGAAAGCGTTTTTTTTTCCTCTTCTTTCCTCGACGAATAAAAACGTAGTGTGGATTTAAGGAAAGAACGCTTTTTTTTCACGTTTTTTTCTCGATAGGTCTTCCAAGCGTGTAGAATTTGCCGAGACGTTCCGTTAGCCATACTTCTAGGCTATTTTTTTATAGCTCGTAGATGACAGATTGATTTATCGAGATTAAATATTCTAGCTACGAATAATGTATATATATAAATATATATTAAATTAGTATAATATTAGGGCTTTAGTTGATCGCGTGAAAACAAACCCTCAAGAACAAATTGTAAAGTTAGAAAAAGTGAGGAAAAATATCCGTTACAAATATACATTATATATAAATACGAATATATGTAAAGTATATTTTTAAAAATGAAAAGCTTTTTGACAATTGGACGAAAATCGGACAAAATCTATCCAGTTTTCTCTTTATATTAATATCATATCTATTTATTTATCTCCCGCCTGTCGTACACCGCGTAATTAAAAAGCGTGAATAACCGTCGCCTTCGTGCTCTCTTGTGTTCAGCGTTTAATTATACTTATCGCCCGCCGGGGCGTAAACCGTGCAATAACAACGGATTTAATCCATATTAAAACCGCACATACTCTCATTTTCGTCTCATTCATGTGCGAAACGCCACTTTCGACCAGCACACTCAATCCTTTTTCTTTGACCACCGACGAAGGTGAATTTTATTCACGAGAGATTCGGACGTGGGAGAAAGGATTTTTTTGTAAATTATTTTAAAACACTTCCGGTTTATATAGAAATTTCTTTTTTTTTTTTAAAGACGACAGTGTCGTCCTATACTCCGAATTTTTTTAAATCCGTTTTTAATCGATTTCAATGAAATAAAATTCGGAAAGTTTCAATTACGATTGAAAAGTACGAAGATCACTGCCTCATTTTTCACGGATATCGTCCGATGCTACATTTTATCGTGTCTTCGAAATTATTTATTTTTCTCACCAATTTGTGTTCGAGAAAATTTCTAAAACATTTGCTAATCAAAAGTTAACGAATCGATGAGATTTCGGTTTTCAAATTCAACTTCAATGATCGATCCGACACAAATCTTCAGCGCGATATGAATAGGATTTAAAAAATGTTGCTGACGATGATTTTTCGAAGAAAAAATAATTAAATAATCGTATGTGCGATATTCACAAGGATTTTTTGTTAAATCCGAGGTTCGAAGACTCCTTTTTGGATTTAAAAAACCCATGACTGTCAAAATTCTCTGCGATCCCTGCCAACGATTAACGTACAATGTAGAAGAATAGCCACAAAGATTGTTCAAATTTTGCGAAATGTTATTCTCGTATTGCATTCCGTAGAAAGAAGAAAAGTTCAAATTTTCTTTTTATTTCTTATTTCTAATGAAAATGTGTAGAAATTTTTGTCAAATAATCGAGCAGTTGAAATATAGATCGAAAAAAAAAGTTTGAGGAAAATAATTTTTTCCAAATACCTGTGGTTCGAGCCCCGAGCAAAATTTTTCTTTGTCGCGTTCACAAGAAATGTGAATTTACAACGACGATTTTAGCTGGACAATACGAAAAGAATAGAAAAAATAGTAAAGATGGAAAAATTGCGCTTCTCTTTGAAGAGTATGACATTCGAGATTATCGCTCGTTCCTTACAGAAGCAAAAAACAAGTAAATGTATAAATAAAATGTAAAAACGGCTGAAAATTGTAGATAAACCATTGCCAATTGAACGCAGAGAGGATTTTATAGCGGCCGATTAACCGTGGAACTGCGTCTCGTGCAACAGCGAAGGTTATTTGTACGAGACGAAAAACAAAAAAAAAGAACAAAATTATTTTTATAAAGTACCGATTGGGACCACACGGACGAATATCTCGAACGACGAATCGCTCTTTACAATGTTATTCGAGAAAAAAACAAACGAAAAAGTCCCCCTGGAACTTTGTAAAAGTTCTCGGTATATTATCGAAATAAAAAAAGTAAATGATAACGAGACGAATAAGGAATAAAGAGAAAAAGAAAAAGAGGAAGAGAGAAAAGAAACCAAACTCGCAATGATTCGTGATACGAGAATGATTTATCGTTATTTAAGTCATCGATCGAATAAAAGTAGTTCCTTAATACTCGTAGGAAAAAAAACTTGTATATTGACGGAGAAATAAATTTGAAAAGATATTTCCCCATGGAATATAGTATTATTTAGTTCCTCGCCAGATCCAGGAATGAGGGAAGGGAATAATAGTCTGACACTTATTTCGAAACATCAATGCTTTAATATTATTTTTCTCATCGTGTAGCTTGCGTGTGGAAAGAAAAGAGTAAGAGAAAAACAATAAAAACGTAAAGTACAAGATTATGTACACTGGTCCGATGTACGTGAGACAAATGACGTGCCCGTTTAATCGTTAAAAAAAAAGAAAATTTATGAAAACGAATAAAAAGCTTTTGTAACGGGTGCATTATTCGGGATGGGAAAAATGTTTAATTTATATCTAGCCTTTGACTAGCCTCCGATTGTGAGCTCGCTCATTATGGCTGTTGCGTTTTTTTACCACATGTGCGTTTCTCGGATTTCACTGATTATGTGGCCAGCTTGTGTCAATGCCTAAAAAAAAATAACAAGATTATGATTTATCAAATTAATAATCGACATCGAGTATAAAAAAAAAGAAAAAAAGATTTTAAAAAAGCAAGTATTCAAAGGATTGAACAAATTTAAACGATAAAGGCATCGCGAGTCTTTTTATGACGTTACAAAGATTTTAAATCGCTCTCAAAGACAAACGAGTTTCAATATAAAGAGTTATTCAGTTTTGCAGTTTGCTGTCGTTGCTGGATCTATTGAATTATCTTGTAAGAAAGTATTTCATCTAATTTTTGTCTCATTTTGATTTTTTCTTTTTTTTTTTGATTTGGTATTGAATTAAGAATACTTTTGAAAGGAAATCAACAACGATACTCACTTTGAGCATGTCACCAGCTTCTTTACGTCTAACAGCAATGTGTTCGCTCTCATTGAGCAAAGCTTCGGCATGATCGGATTTGTACAGATGAGTCACAAGCTCGCTCTGTAAATTGTCCTTTACAAAATTAACAAGAAAATGCATAACAGCTTTAGGCACGCTGTCCTGGATTGATTTCCGTACGATGTAGAAGTAAGATTTGATCAGTCGCTCTGAAAAAAGAATAATTGAATTTGCAAAACATTTTAAAAACCATGGATTTAGACATTAGGAAGAAATCAATGAATTTACGGAGTTTAAGATCAATCAGTTGCTCACCAATTACATCGCAATCGCGTTGTTCTCGTTCGCTCAATTTTCGTGACGTCTGCATCGGTACCTCGGGCAAGAGATTAACAGGTTTTTGTTGGGGTGAGCCTCTTTGCAACATTTCGACGGGTATGCTGTTCGATCCTGGATAAGGCGAGACAGTGCCATCGCGATTTCTCACCGGTGAGTTATCGGCGGTATTTACGTTCTCGGAGCGTCCCTGAGGCAAAAGATTGCTCAGGAGCCAATGATTTTGTTGAACTTGTTGCTGGAGTTGTTGCTGTTCTTTTTTCTCGTCGGAAATCACTTCGTCTCGACTGTTTGACTGTTTGGCGTTCTGGAGGACAATAAAATATGGAAATTATGAAAAAAAGAACGAGCGAAGGGGAGAGAAGATTGTGAAAGTCATAAAAAAAACTTACATTCTCGTTTTGTCCAGAATTTTGCCCGGGCAAAGGCCCATTTGAATTTGCCATGTGACGTCGACTCTGATGTTTCGGCAATTCGCTTTCAGCGCTTTTGAGCAAAGAGGAAACGAGAGCCGCGTCTTTGTGGAAATCGGGATGTTTAGTGTTTATGTAAGCCAATTCAATGGCGACAAGATTTTCGACCATTGAATTGGTCGTTGGTAAGCGACGTCTCAAAAGATGGGTCACGACGTCGACGATACGTTCGTGGAGTTTTGGAAACCGTAACATTTCTTGCTGCACTTCGGTGCCGCAGTGTTGTATAATGCGTTGCATTTCCTCGTGGACGAGTTCGACGCAACGTAGCGAGGGTTCCTCGAGACGACGGATTTGACGTTTGACCAGCAATTCGAAAGAAACCTCCGGCACGAAAAGCGCGGGTCGCGGACCGGTTGCGTTTCTTATCGCCGTCAAAATATCCATTTTTGTAAGTCCTGCCAGAGGATGAATCGAGTCCAAAGTCCTTCCGAAGGTCTCGTGAAATATGTAGCAAATTCGAGCCCCGCCGCACAATTCCGTAGTCTCAATATTTCTCGCTGTTCCCTCGATCGTCGAACAATAACTGCTCGCGAATTTTGTTATTATTTGCAACAACGTTTGACTCTTGTCCGAAACGTCGTCTCCGTAAGAATTCAAAAGCGTTTGAAATTGCGAGACCATCACGTTCACCCGAGTCTGAGGATGCAACAAAAATTGTTCGAATTAAACGAAACGTTTTTATGAACTCGATCAAACAGTTTTGCCAATTTACCTTCAGCTCCGGAAGGCAATCTCGAATGTGATGCATGAGTAAACGATTCAACGTTTTTGCAAGATAGGGCGTTCCATTTCTGTTCGCCAAAGTGGGATATTTTCGTTGGAGAAATGCAGCCTCGTCTTTCAAAGCGTCTTGTATCGTCTTGTTGTTCATTATATCTTGTTGAGAACGATTTACCACTCCGATTATACCAAGTTTCACGGGAATAACACGTCCACAGAGAATATCGATCGCATCGGTTCCTAAAATGCCCAAAAAGCAATTATCAAGCAATTATCGTTTCTTGGGATATAAAAAAAATAATTTTATTCCTTGTTCTTCGTTCTCGTCATCCAACAGATTTTTTGTTGAAAGTTCTTGTTTCTCTTCACATTAATTTGTTTTATGATCCAATTAGATAGAGAGAGAGAAAGATTTGAGTAAAAACAGTGAATTTATTTACCCGCATCCATGAGATCGAGTTTAGTGACAACGGCGAGAGTGCGTCTGCCATCGGGATCAACGTTTTTGCTGAGTTGTAAGCTCTCGCTGCAGGCCATGTCGGTGTTGGCAGTGACGACGGCGAGTATGATGGAATTAGGATTGCAAATATATTTGAGGACCAATTGTCGAATTTGTTGTTCAATGTCTTCGGGTTGATCGCCGACGGGGACTTTGGTGATGCCGGGAAGATCGATGAGGGTCAAGTTGACGACGGAGGCAGAAAATATTTTGAGATTAATGGGTTCGGGACAAATGCCTTTGTTGTCGCCTGCCATTCGATCGGTCTCTGCATCGATTTCCCTGCGTATGTCATTGAAATCTTTGTAAATACGATTTTTGGTGTGCAGAAAAGTTCCCCATTCGGCAATGTCCAAAGTGCCATCTTCGGCGCTGCGATTTTCTCTGTCTTCTTTGGGTGTGTAGACTAATTGAAGGACGAGAGGTCGCCGAGTGACGATACCGGTTCCTCGAGGCAGAAAAGATCTGCCAACGAGGCTCTCGATAACCGAGGATTTACCGGAACTCTGAATAAACAAAGAATTTTGTTGCAAAATTACCGACGGTCGGTAAGTAAACATCGATGTATTGAAATTGGAATATTGGGCTAATAAAATACGTTGGAGCACGAATTAAAATGCAGATGTTTCACGAAAACATGTTATTGACACTTGTTCGTAATAATCTCGATGCGAATTGACGACAGATTTAATTCGAGCGTTCGTATTAATAAAAATAATAACGATGATAATAATATTGGAAATGAAAATAACGAACTAACCTGAGTCCCGAGCACAACGATTTGCGGCAACTGTATAGCATCGGCCCCCACGGTATTGAACACATCTTGGAGTTTGTTTATTACTGGAATAAGTGCCTCCATCGTTTTCACCGATTACTTATTAGTTATCGAAACGAAGGAAAAAAATATTTTCCCTCCCCCCGTTTCGTGTCTTTACTTCACCAACAATGATTTATTCGCCACTTTGTTCGTCCTCCCCCCGCCCCCGTTGCTTATTCTCACAAAGTTTGCGTTTTGTCGTAGCCGAGGCGAAATTTTCGTCTCGGTGAAAATTCAAGAGGTTGGTTTTTACTTTACGTTTTGTAATGTTAAAAAAACACAATTCGGCTCGCGATTTCAATCGTGCACGGTTTAACGAACGTTGAAAAAAAATATATCAAGTGGTGCGTATGTATGTGCGAATCGCGACTATTCCGCGCAACTCAACACGATCGCACCCCGCGAAAATTTCGTTTGGACGTTTATGTCTTTTTTTTATGCCTATATGTCTCTAAATTGCCGGCTGCACTCGGTAACGCAAAAAAACATCGCTAGGAGGCGTTTTTAACGGTTTTCCAACGCAGACGTAGAACCCGCGGTCAATGGTTTTGTGTACAGATAGAAATTCCGTTGCTCAATACAAATGCACTCTTGTCCCTAGTTCCCTAGATTTGAAGTTATTTATATAGGACGTTTCAGGACAATTGGGTCACTGTTTACTTTTTGTTTTTATTCGGTCCCCAATGGAGAACGCGAGCTGGCGGTGGGATTTGGAGTAAAAAGAGATGGTTTTTGAAAATAAAATTGTTTGTTGTATAAAATTTATTCCATTATTTTAAAAATGTCACAAACACACAAATACGATTCATTTTCTCAATAACAAGCCCCATACACCCTATATACAACATCAGTTACTCATACTTTATCGGTTTGATAAACATCGTGCGAATAACTATCGATAAGCCCCGCCTTATCAAAAACGTAGAAAACGCGAATAACAATTTATAATCAATCATATTCATTTATCTTTTTTTCGATTCTCTCCTTTATTTTTGAGTCCAAAAGAAAAGAAGTGTTCATCACGCTGGAAGAAAAAATCCCTAATTCCCCATATCCTTTCCTACGAATACCGATGCAGGGCTCCATTATCTTCTCTTCCTTCTTCCACTCTACGTACACGAGTTGAATATCTGAAGTTTTCATGGTGCTAGGGCGCTATTGTGTATTTGTGTGTAGTTACGCCGAGCTCAAAACTTTACGAGAGTTTTACTTCGCGTGTAGTACTCATAAAACATTCCGTTCCTCATATATATGTATAGACTTTTTTTGTTGTAACGAAACGTTTTAACAATAACGACGATTGTCTTTACGAGCTGTCTCTATAGTTCTCAACGAAGTAGCAGTGTCTTTTTGTGTTGTGTATTAAATAGTGAATGGAGTAACGAAATAATCGGTTTTTAACAAAACGGATACGAGGAATTATGGTGCTCTATGGGTGGTGACGAAAAATCGCGTCAGGCCTAACCCGCGATATATTCATCGTTGGATAAATACTATATAATACTATTTATGCATATATTTATGTGATAAATATGTATTTTTATTACACAATCGTACATCTCCCTGTGCAATCTCGATCGATTCTACGAATGTAGAATATTTGACACATGAGATACGAGAGATCATAGAGTCAGGGTACTCTGACTAAACGAGCTTGTAATATGGGTAAGTAAATACAACGTTACAAGTATTTTTTAGGTTATCCACGGGCTCAATACCGCAAATAACGGAGTAAATAATCATTTTACAATAAAAGTGTTCATTTTTTCGACTATAACGTTAATAAATGTCATTTGACACTTGAAAAAAGCAATCAAACGTCAAAATTCAGCTTTAACGTCAAAAAATATTGATTTGACGTAAATAAATAATGGAACCAAACAAAAATAAGTTTTTAATTCAAAAAACTGTAATTAAAACATAAACAGTGATGGCTGGTACAGCACCAAGTCCAGCGACGGATGTATCTTTGTCGGCAAGGCTACAATGGCTGCAGCAGCGAAGAGAGCAGCTTCAAGAGAAGCTTGCGTTGAAAAACAACGAGCTTAAAAATTTATGCCTCAACGAGGCTGAACTAACAGGTGTTTTGCCGCCTGAAATTCCACTAGAGCCAGGAGAGAGTCCGCCGGCTTTTCGCAAAAGAGTCGGCACATGTTTGGCTTATCCGCAGAATTTGATCAACAGGCTCAAGACGAATGAGGCGGTGAGTTTGATTTTTCTGCATTTCAGTGAATATTGTGCCGACGACTGTAAAATTTGATAAATTATCACAAAATTCATAAATCACAGGAGGAATCGGCGTTGGAATTAGAGCGTCAGGTGCAAGTTGACATCGCTGAAACGTCGCTGAGAAAATTGAACGATCCTTCGGAGAGTAAAACAGTGCGTCGCAAACATCGCTCGATCTATCAACAGAGCCAAAGAAGACTGAGAGAACTCGACGCACGTTTGAGTTTCATACGTCAATCTTACGGACGTATACAAAGACAATCGAGCACAACTCCGCTCGAATCTTCTTCTCATACCTGTATCGACGGTGCTCAAACAAATGCTAAACACCGGACGAAAAAGCCTCGGCCTCCGTTGGATAGTCCAGGTATTTATCTCTATATTTATAAAACTCAACTGCGAAATTGTGTTTGGCTGCTCTTCACGCGAAAGCCAATGAACCAATATTGATAAATCTTTCACAGGAATGAAGCCCGTGAATCAGAATAGGTTTTCGGCCGTATTCCATTCCGATAAATTATTTATTCAGGGAAGCTCAAGCAAAAAATTCAATTTTTCATCATTTTTTTTGCTTTAAAATTTCTCATGTTATTAAAAAAAGCCTATAAATGAAAAACACTAATTACAAATTTGAAGATAATTCCAAAATGAAGAGAACGAGCGGTGGCTGGGGTGCCAGCTTCGAATGGAAAAAAAGTTACAGTAATTTTCCTGAATTTGTTCAAATTTTCCAGATTTCAATTTTTTTTGTCATTGCTCATCTCTATATACATAAAACTCATCTTCAAAATTCCGGAAAAAAAAAGCTAGCGTATTCTCTAGGGCCAAGCTATTAATAAACAAAAATAATCGCAATCGAGTAAGAAACTTGACCAACAAAGACATTTTAGAATATAAAAACCAACCAGCCAAAAATTTCCATGCAAATGTTCAACTAACTCAGAGCGTTGTTTCTTTTTTTCAAATTCAAGGTTACGACCCGACTGGTGCAAAAACCTTGTCTCCTCGAAGCATTCTCCAAGAGAGCGGTGTGAGTTTGAGTCCCTTGGGAATCGAGTCCCAGCTACAAAATCAAGCCTATCGACAAAACGCTTGGAGTCCGCGTAGTTACCGTGGAGGTTTGGTTGACGATGATTCCCCGACATTGAATTTGTCGTCGGACATAAGAAATTTCAATCATCAATTGGTGGGAACGAATTTAGATCCATTGATCGATCGCGCTCGTCGTAGAAACGTGAAATATTCAGAGAACGATTTAAACGATAATCACGATGTTTACATATTGCCCGAGCGTTATCGTCAACGAACGTATTCTCAGGGTAACAACGGGCCGGTTACGCCCGCGGTACCAAAATATTGTCAAGACACAGAGAGAACGTATCGGACGATCCCAAACACTTACACAGAGGAGGAGCGTCAAATGCGTTATCGTCAAATGCAGCAAAAGAGACAGCTCGATTGTCAGAATTCCCGTCACAATATGCCGGAGCAGCAGCACACGGTGTTGCACCAAAAGCCGCCGTTGCATCACAATTATTCATCGAATTATCAGCACCAACAATATCTCGATAATCAACCGGCTTATTATCAATCGGACGAATATGTGAATCGTCTTCAAAATCGTTACGCGACAATGCCCGACGAGCAAAGAGCATCGCAGCGTAAAAATTTGTCGCAGAATCAAGCGCGCCCCAGAGACAGACGAGAAACGGTGGCAGCTCCTTTGAACAGACTGTCAAAGACGAGTTTGCAGGAGTCAACGAGGTCGGAGGGTCAGCTCGCAGCCGGTTATTGGATCCGTGAGAACGACGAGATAGTTTGGTGTCCGGAGGAGCCTTGCAGCACCTCGAACGATCGATTCGGAAGTCTTGATCGTCGAAAGTACAACGCCGCTCAATGCAACGCTCCGTACAATCCGATGTTGCAAGCGAAAGATCGTGGGAGTCAGGAGGACCGTGAAAATTATGGGATTCAACAAAATCATAATGTTACAGGCACGAGAGATTATGTTTTAGGTTTGGCTGGTCCATCGAAATTATCGTCCGGATCAGCGGTAACGTCGCATCATCAAAATTACAATTCACAGGTACATCAGCAACAAATAGGCACGACGTCGTCTTGCTACGAGACGATTTCACCTTCGCCGCCACCTCCGAGGACCCTTCTGAGAACTCAGTCCCTGGGAAGCGTCGAGACCTGGCAACAGCAACAGCAGACCATCCTCGCAAGCCCGGACGGTCTTCATCCTCGAGAACTGCTCTCGCAAACGAGCAACAGAGACGACACTATCGCACGCTCTCGCGTCAAAGAGAAAGAATGGTACGAGACCTCAATGGACTCGAGCTACTCGGCCAGCGGAACGATCCCGACGACCTACGAATACGTAAGCGATCCTTCCCATCGGGACCTCGGACAAACACGCAAAATTGTACAACCATCCTCTCCGCATCATGTCAGACCAAACATCGCATCAACTCCTCCTCCAGCTCCACCTCCTCTTCCTTCGCCTCCGTTGCCATCGTCCACTTCCAGAGACATCGTCCCCAGCCCCGCGGAACCACGCTCCCAGAGAATTTACCCCCAACAAAACATTCAACCGTCACAGCCACCGCAAAGGCATCCTCCTCCCTCTCCCAAGAGCCTCGAAATTCCTGCAGAATCCAAACGACGAAACGTTCACGCTGTCCTCGACGAACAAATCATAAACACGAGCAACACCGATCGCTCTCCCGACATTTGTACGATCGTACAAGCTGGTAAATATCAACCTTATCGCGAAGTTACTAAACCCTTTGAAATGTCAGATTTTTATAAATACTCCACGAAATATCGTAAAAGAAACGAAACTGCTACTACTAACAATCCAAACAGCATCCCATCAACTAACGTCGAACCCGACGACGATGATGTCGTCTCTAGACGACGCAACGATACCCTCGCCAGGGACGAAGACACCAATAATTTACTTATTAATCCTGTTCAACGTAGAATTTATGAACCTGTACAGAGAATGACTTGTCAGCCTTATGGTAATTTAGTCAGGAGGCAACCTTTGGAAAATAACGAAGACGACGAGTGGCGAGGAACTTCCATTAATCGTCCTTCTGCCGAAGATTCCACTGTTGTTTAAATTGACGACAAAAGAGATGCGCACAATCAGCTTTTTTCTTTTTCTAAGAAAAACAAAAATCTTTAATTAACTTGAGTAGAAAAATGTCGTTGGATCTGAAACATAAAATGATTTTTTGTTTCAATTATTCGTTCGTTGCAAATCCTTCACCAAAAATTAGATTCCAATTTGACACAAATCGCTCTGTTTTTTGAAAAAAAACTTCTACAAATTTTATTTCTGTTTCCTTATTAACGTAATGACTCGGATTTTTATTATTATCAAATAACAAATTGAATTTTTGTTGAATTTTCAAAATTGACTTATCTGATTTTGTTCGTCTCTGATTAACAGGGTGACGTTTGACATTTTTGCCTTATGATATTTAACTATTGATTTCAATTGAGGTAACTATTATTGTGTACAATACTTACCGCTTTTTTTTTAGCCGATTTATTTGACTTTAACATTGATTTTGTTCTCAAACGTGAATATTGAAGAAAAGACACGTTGCCACGAAAAAAAGAGGCTATATCGCGTGATTAATTAATGAAAATACTTGAGAAACGATAGAAATTTCGTAAAAAGTAGTATTCGTTACCAAAACTTTTTATCTGATTAAATAGAAAAAATTTACAAACAGCCTATTCGGTGCCTTTTGATAATTTGTATAAAAAAGTAGCTTTAAAACGTGAATAAAGCTTGAATTATTAATCACGCGATATCATCCATCACGAATGGATAAAAAATGAATTTTAGCGGCTATAAAAATAAATATATAAATATTATAAATATAGGTATATAAATAAAAAATAATTTGCGAACCGAAGTGCCTTCGTTCTATGATGGACACGTTGAAAGTGCTATCTTTGATGGTGTTTTACGTCAAAGACTGAATATTATTTCGAATGTACAAAGAGCATTGTTAGAGAAATTTTTTCGTCTCGTTAAAATTTCAAAAAAGGATTTAAAAATAAAGAAAACGAATAAAAGTTTGTACGCTGTTTTGTTGTTTTTTTTTTTCGTTCTTTTTTAGTTTAATACACGTCTATTCCAATAACAAAAATATATTGTTGTACGAAATGAAATCGAAGCCAAACATCGTCGAATGGTGTGTGGGGTGATGAAACTTCGGGTTATTCGACCGTCGCGCTTATCCTACGTGATATAATATATAACAAATACACGCGAGATGACAAAAAAAAAAAAAAAAAACAAAACAAAAAAAACGAAGATTCTATCTGTATATTCTAATAATTACACGTAAAATTTTAGCGAAGATCTGAAATAGCCCGATTTGTGATTCAAGCAGGACACGATTGACTCTGCGGAAGCTCCTGAGTCTTAATTATTCTTTCTCTCTCACTTTTTGTTCTTTTTGTTGTTTTTTTTCTTTTTTTTTCATTTTTTTTTTACAATATCTTTTTTTAACAATCAATATAAACCGGTTAACGACAAGAACGCTTTTTATAATTATTCTATGAAACGTTTATCGTTTGTTTTTTTGTTTTTCCGTGGACCCGTATTTTGGGCTTAGTATTTTTTGTTGTTTCTCTGTTTTCTTAGTAACTATTATTTTTTGCTTTTTGTATTATCCTCGAAATTTATTGAAAATTATTAATCACTTTTTATTCGGACAAGATTTTAATTACGCTTTCGAGACAAACGAATAAATTGACGAATAGAATAACGAAAATATTGCCCGCGGGACACATTACCAACTTTTTACTCTTTTTTTTCCTGTTTCTTTATCTTTCTTTCTCTCTCTCTCTCTCTCTCTCTCACTTTTTCTTCGCAGCGTGTAGCTAAAGACGATTAATTGCGTGAGTTTATATTTGACAGTTAATATCGAAGTTTCTATAACATTCAAGTTTAAAGTTGACTCGTGTGTACGTAAATTCGAGGAAAAGAACAAAAAAGAGTTTACATTTACCAAACTTAAACAATAATGCCGATGACTCGATAAGATTTCCTTTTTGTTTTTTTCGTTTTCTCAATCTTTCTCGATTAGGGAGTTGAGAGGGTTTTTTTGTGGAGAGATCGTGGTTTCTCGCGGCGGGAAAACGACAAAAACAGCCGCCCAACGCTCTCTATCGAACATGTAATATTTGTTTTATCATTTTGTTTGTTTTCATCTGTTTTTCGTTTGTTATAAAACTCTTACGGAGCCGCACGATTGAGCGTTTTACAATCAGCTAGCGTCATATAGCTAATTCTAGACTTTACAAATAGCAGTTTCTTTTTTTGTGGTTTTTTTTTGTTACTTTTTCTTTTTACCCTTACGAAATGCGACGGATTATCTATCAATTTTCGCGTTTTTTTCCTCCGTCCTTCACTCCATTCATTTCTCGTACTCATTCTTTAAAAAGCGAGTTCTTCGACTCCTTTTTTCTTTCAATTTTTCCCAAACCCCCGGATAATTAATGTCCGAAACGGTTTTTAAGAGACGGAGGAAAAAATGATGAATCCTTATCACGCCCCATTGACGCCTCGTTTAAAAGGCGCTAAGAACTTTCCTACATTCATATAAATACCCTTTTTATTCCCGAAGAAGAAAAAAAGCCGCTGCTGTTAAGGGAGGCGGGGCCGCAATTAACAATCACTTAGTAAATCGAGTGTAAATCTGTGTGTGTGTGTTTTTTGTGTGAATGTGTTCACTACGCGTGGTTAAACTCACGAATAAACAGGACTGCAAGCCGACATTACTCGATTTTTCAAGGCTGTTAAATTATTAGCCTTTTTTTTTTTTGCTTTTTTTTGAATCCTCTTGCGGCAAAATACTCCCGAAACGTCAGAGCGTTTACCATTATTTATCATGAAGATACGTTAAGCCCTCTCGTTTCTTTCGACGAACGAGATTTTTCATGGGTTTTTATCTGCCATTCTGTGGCTGATCGCATTTTTATTCTTTTTCATTCATTTTTTTCACACGCTTTTCATTGTTTTTCTTCTCTTTCAACCTTATCCCGACCAATCCGAATCCTCTGAGTCTGAGAACACAAAGACCACTTCATCACGGTCGTCCATCATCACCCACTGATTATCACGCACTTCCAAGAAGTTCCACAAAAGAATGTGATGCTGTGGAAAATATAAATTTTTGTAGTTATTCAAAGATTTTTAGATTATTTCAGTATCGCGTTTTTATCGAAATGTTACAGCTTTAGAAACCAAGTTTTCTTTTATATTTTCGTCATTGACGTCGACAATTCAAAAAATTCAAAAAATTCTGGACAGATGTAACTCTTCGTTAAAGAATTTCAATCCACTTTCGTCACGTCTTTAATGAAGAAGAAAAATAAAAAGCAATAAGTACCTCGAAAAAGTCCCAATCATCGTCAGAAAACGGATCTTGTCGAACAGGCGGTCCAACATCAGTTTTTGTACCATCAGGAAGGGCGTGAAGGTAAAAACATTTGTTGCCGAAGGGACATTTGCCACGGCCTTTGTTGAAATATTTGCAATCTTTAAGGCTCAACGCTTCTTTGTACTCGACAATAAGTTTTTCTTTCTCCTCTTTTGTGTCAACCCAGTACGTGCTGGGACATACAAAGTCCGATGGTACACGACACTCGGGGCAGGAACGTATGATTTTGTTTTCGAATTGCGTCGCCTGTCGCCATTTTCTTATGCAACCGAGGCAAAAGCAATGATTGCAGTTCGGCAAAATACCAAATCTCTGCTCAGCTGTTGATTTTTCCATTATTACTTCGAAACAAACGCCACAAGATTTGTCACGACTTCGTTGAATCGCAAACGACAGCTCCATATCTGCTTCGTGCTGTTTTATACAGGCCTGTCGTACAATTTGAAAAACACATCGATTTTAAAGACAAACTTTTTCATCTCTTTCTCTATATTCCTCGTCGATTATTTCATAGATACATAAATATAACGAAAAAAAAACACAATAAATATGTTGACACAAAGCAAAGTCGTTTGATTCAACAAAATAATTACGACTTTTGAAAGATTTAATTGAAACATCCCCAAAAAATGAAAATTCGTGTCAAAATTTGGTTTGTTTTCATAATTAAATAAATAATTTATCGATTGATATTTCCGGAAGACATTTTTTTTCGTTAAAAAGTATTTTTTCTTGAAAAAATTAAAAATTTCTTATCTTGAATAAATGGAACTTACATTCGTGTGTTGTTGTCGTAATTCATCGTTGAACGGATGAAGTGCGGCTCTGCCGCACATTTCACAAGTGATACCATGAAGATAAGGGCAGTCGATTTTTTTGCATATTCCACTCGCTTCGGCATAAGGACACAAAGGCTCAGAAGATGGATTTGAAGTTTGTCCCGAGCTGCAAACAGCTCTGGCATAAGAAGTTGGCACTCCTGTTGTCGAGGTTGATTCTTCGCCACTTATGTTCGACCCACTCGATCCAAAGGATGGTACGAATTCCGGTGCTTTTACCCAGTCTTCGGCAAGACGTGTTCCTTCTTTACTGCAAACCCATTCAATTTACATTTCAATACACTTTTCTACATTTTTTTTTCAATTAAAAAAAGTGAAAAGAATCTGAAATAATTGGGCATGTGCAATATTTTCTTAAAATCTATCTCTTAAGGTACTGCATGCCAATCAAAAAAAAGTCAAAAAATATTAAAAACGATAGTTTTGCAAAACCATCAACTGATGAATGCAAATTTTCATGATGACACATTTTCACTGGGATTTTCCAATTCTGAACCGATTTTTGGTCTCATTTTGTTCCTCTACTGATTCTCTACGAACTCACCACGTAAATTTTCTTCCAAGTACATTCGTTAAGAAATTATTTATGAAAAAGTCTTTTTGCTTAATAAACAATTGACTGCAACAGTGAAACGATCAAGTTTTAAACAAAATCTACACGGTGGATTCGTAGAGGATTATTTGAGGAACAAAATGAGACGCGCTGCATTGAAATCGGTTGAAAACTACAGATTATTCTTTGAAAAATCCCAGTGAAATTGTGTCATCATGGAAATTTGCATTTGTCAGTGGATGCTTTTGCAAAAATATCGTTTTCAATATTTTTCCGTGTTAACAAGCCACGTTGTAATATAAATTCACTAGAAATACGTTTAATTGATACGTTAAACTTGGTCTAAAAGTCAATTCTGAAACAGAAAAAGTTTAAAAGATCTTACGTCTTGTCTAAAATGGACTCTGAAGAGGAAGAAGAACTTGTTGAGGCGCAGTCGGAAGTCCCGACGGAAGATTCGCCTCTGTTTGTTTTGGAATTTGTTCTAGCGGTGTCTTCTTTAGCGTCGTGAGCAAAGCGACAGTTTGCGCCAAATTTGCAAGTGCCCCATTTGAAAAATCGACAAGTGGCTAACGAGCCGGTGGCTTGAGGTGGTGTGTCATTAGTATTTTGGACGGCAGTGTCGTCCGAGCTTGTTCTCGCATGATTGTATCGACAGTTGTCACCTTCCCGACAAATGCCATTTTTGTAATATCTAAAACGAAAGTTAGCCTTGAAAATTGATGAATTTCTATGAAATAGCGATTTTTGTGCACAAAGTCGAGATTTTCGGGATGAAAAGTGAAAAAAAAGTGGAAATCTTAATCGACTTTGCAGGTTGGTAAACAAAGGAAAAAAGTTGGGTTTTTGCTCGATTATCTCATGGACGAAGAAGCACGAAAATGAATACAAACCGGCAGACAATGCTCTGTGTCCAAGTGTCGGCCATTTGCGGTAGCACCAGGGCTCACGATTTGTTGATCCTCTTCCTCTCTCGAGGACGTTTCGTGAATCGTGAGTCTCCTGATCGGCGAGACCACGACGATTTTAATTTTCGTTGCCGTATCGAGTTTTAGCGCAAACGTAAAAAACGGCGACGAAACACACGAGATTTCACGTCAGAGATCCCTTGTCACGAAAAAACAAATTCTCGTTTCGAGGGATCTCCGAAAATCTTGGTGCTCTTTCGACTTCGATGGAAATTCTTAGTCTCTCTCCTTCTTGGCCTCGAAAAAAAAAAAACTAAACTTTCCAAGATCGAATGATATACTCGGGGAGGTGAAGTTTGAATACGAGAATAATGACGAAATTTCTGTGATCCCTTTCAACGTTTATTAGTTTGGGCTTTTATTCCCAATGATAAATAATGGGCTCCTCTCGATTATTCTCGTAGTTCGGTTTCTCTCTGTTTGTTGTGTCGTCTAATAACCGCGCGCGCACACACCACGCAACTTTTTTCCCGTAGCACACACGAGGACACGAGTTTAACGAGCGTATACATACAAAACGGCTAAGAGAAAGACAGAAGGACACCGAGAGCGAAAGACAGAGAAAGACTCGGACACGAGCTGTTACGGAGAAGCCTTGTGGCGTTGTGTGTACTAACTCGTACTACTGGCGACATGGATCGCATGGGTATTCAGTCATGTCATCATTATAAAAAAAGACTGAAGAAAGCTGAAGGTCTAATATTCGATCCTTCGTAGTATTTCGCTAAGATTGCAAGCAATTAATCTATATATGTAATTGATAAAGATATGATATTGAGTATAATAATCAAAGAGACGCAGCAGAGCCTCAATTCGAAGTATCAGAAAAAATTGTAAGATTCAAGTTTCGATGTTATCCATATATTATCAAAAGGATTCCGTCGTTTATTTCTAGACGTCAACTCGACGTCACGTGAAATCGCTTAGTATTGCGAAAAGATATATAAAAAAATTGCAAAAAGTATATAACTCCGAGTATCAAAGCATTAATTGATTGGAATCAGTAGGGACGAATTAATCTGCAGGCATCTGCCAATGCGGCTGAGCTCTGATGAATAAATCAAAACATCTTCCGAAATTGACCGTTACGAAAAGGCGTAAAGCGAAAAATTCATAATTTCTCAAGCCAACTTCATGCTGCAAGGAGTAGTTCTTAAGCTCACCGTTGTTGCCTTCCTCGGAGCCACTTACCAGACCAAAAAAATATATATATATACAGTCGTTATAATTGTAAGGTACAAACACAATGAACTAACAATTTAATTATTTTATCCGTGTCCGACAAAAAAGGTTCCGCGTTGATACTAAACCGGATACAAAACAAACATGACAAAGAATCTACGAATCTCTTGTTAGTAAATTGAAGCCAATTTTCTTCTCGATCTTCGAGAAAATATTTATTGACAAATACACTTTCCAATTAAGTCAACATTCGCTAAAAAGACGATATATAAAAAAAAGTAAAATATAAAAGTACATGTGAAACGGCTAACTTTACGGGGCTGTCAAATGTGTCACTCTTCTGACTAATGTCGCCCCACTCCAGTCCCCGTGCTAGCAACACTGACGATTATTTGTTTACAAAAATGTATTTCCCTTGTGTTTTTGGTTAATCATAGCATTTGTGTGTGTCGAACTCCCAAAAAGTTGGTGTAATACGAAACAGTAAACAACAAAAAATCCTCCAAAAACTTCGCTCGAAAATCAATTATGCAAAGCATGCTAAGTAACCAGTTACGAGGAATACATTGTTAATAACGTAATGGAACTTAAAGTGTGGGTGGAGGGTATTCAACGGATCGTATGTGGTGTCACCGAATTAACGACTTGCCAGGTACGCCATTTTTTAAATGGGCTTTCCATAGTTTACAACAAATTACAAATTTTGTTCGTTTTTTTTTTTTTTTTTCAAAAAATGTGCCTTTTTTTTCGTGCCAAGCACAAGTTTTATCGTGAACCTGTGCATCCTGTTCGAGCATTTTAATCCTCAATGCAATCAACCTGAAATGAAAACACTTACTTTTTCGGGAGAAAATTTATTCGTAAATTCAGACAACTTTGAGAAAATATAATTTTATGTCTTACAAGTAATAAATGATTGGATCGTTTTTTTTTTTTACTAATTACACACAAAAAATCGTATATTTCCACTAAATATTCTTCCCTACATTGTTTATATATCGGACATTGATTTTTTTTTTTTAATAAATGGTCAATCGATGCTGAAGTAAAGAATCGCAGATAAATTGAATATTTATGATTTTTATAGACCGTTTCTAAAAATCATTTGATTCTAAACTCTTATCCAATAAAATTATTGGTTACAGGATGTTGTTTATGCTCTTGCCCATGCCACTGCTCAGACCGGGCGATTCACGTTAATTGAACGTTGGCGTTCGAACGAACGGCTGTTGGCACCACACGAGAATCCAGTCACAGTAAGAATTATTCTCAACAATTCTACAATAATTGCTAATCATTTAAAACGAAAAAAAAAAATACCCGAAAATATGGTCAATAATTACGCAGAAAAGTTTCTACACTGCTGTCAAATTCTTAAAATGCCTATTTTCTTGTCTTTAGAATTTCATTATAGAATTTAGAATTCATTTAGAAATGTCATTGTTTTTTCATCTTTTGAACCTGATCAAAGATTTAGATATTTTTCAACCCAAGAAATTCTCAATTTACCAAATTTTACCAAAATCTGTGTCATTTCTTGTAGTTTTTCCATGATTTAAGCTTTGTATCCCTTCGACGAAAAAAAAGACAGTTACACCGCGTGAACAATTTGTAATAAACTTTATTGTCCATTAAGATATTGATAAAATGGGGAGAATATGCGTCCGAAGTCCAGTTCATACTTCGTCGATCGTCTCCACACGGCAACAAAACCCAAAACAGTTCAGAAGCCGAGGGCACTCACGGAACTCGATTTAGTGGCATGTCCGTACACTCGATACAATCATCGACGGCTGGTCATGCGCACGATGATACAAAATCGAGCACGCCGATAGTAAACGTCGATGCTGGCCAGGGTATCCAAGAACGTAATTGTGATGTTCGAAAATCTTTAACTTTTAATGGACTTCACGGTAATAACGCTGATTCTAATGTTAAGGTAATGTTGGATTCACTATCAACTGACGACGAACACGATTTTTTATTAGAAAATGATTTTTTGAATGTAGCCAAATATTGATTTTAGACACAGATGGAAAATATCGCCATAATCCAACCCACTCTTCAATCAAAAGCTAGAGTTTCTAGCATCCGAAAGTCTGCTCATAAAAATGTTCCATCGCCAACTGGTATCCTCTCAAACGATGGTGAGTTCTTGGAATTAAATTAATCTCTATAGAAAATATTTTTATAAACAAAAACCAACGTATGAACAATGAAAAAAAAAAATTCTCCAATTTATCGGAGTGCATTGAGTTCGTGAGAATATTTCCAACTCGATGTTCGTAATAATTTAGTAGAAAATTATTTTTCTTCACAATAAAATACAAAGTTTGACTGTTTTTATGTATTTATGTGATTAAGAAATACCGAATGTTTATTTTTCTAGTTAAATTCTTTGAAAATACATTCATGAATGTCCTGGGGATCAGATAGAATTAAAAAACGCAGAACTCCTAAAATAGGAGTTCGATGATTGCTTCACTGCAAAAGACTCATTTTTGTCCTACTATTAAGCTCTGTATTATTCGTTTAGTTCGTTATATTGTTGAAAAAACAATGGTCGAGTTAACAACGATTAATTGTAACCTAAAATCCCAGGATTCGGGCTTAGTAACAATTTTTTTTTTCGTCCACAGGAAGCATATACTTTCCACGCAAAAAAGTTCGAGAATTGCCTCCTTATAGAGATCCGCCAGGGCCTACATCACCAGTGAGAACTTTGCCACCGTATCGAGAGCCACCTCCGCCTTCTTCAAACAGCCCCAACAGATTGCAATATCAAGGAGAGCCGAACAATCCGGGTTCACCTCACAATAAAAATAACCAATCGTCTCCCAGAAATTCGATGAAAACAAAGAGAAATTTGAACCAGGTACTAAGCCATAAACAAAAAGTGACGATTTCTCTTTGTGTTACAATTAAAATATATCTCGTTTTATATCATTTTCTACTTTTAGGAACTTCAGGAAAGCAACGATCCCTCGCAACCGAGTTATCCTACGGATCAACAAACTTGTATGGTCACTGTGGCTTATACTCAGCGATACGTTGAACTTATTCGACTAGTCAACAGGCAACGTGATACGATTAATGCTCAACAAGCTGATCTTACAAAGGTAGAAGAGACATTATTTTGTTGCTTTAGGGAGAATCAGAAATTCTATTGTTCTCAAGCAAAGCGCTAACTTGACACAACAAAATTTCGTATAAAAATTACATGGTTACTGAAAAATTGATCGTTTTCATTGACAAAAAAATGAATAATTAATAAACCATGTAGACGAATTATTTCATTTCCTGCTGGCATGATTGTCATGATATTTTGAGTGGTTTGACAGTTTTTTATAAACTTTTTTACACTTTTTCGTATTGTTTCGTGCACATAACTGAAGTTTAGGGACAGCGTAGGCACGTCTCTGTGTTAAAAAGTGACTTTTCATTTGAGAATTTAGTGGAAACGGTGTAGACAATCGTTTTGAAACTTGGAGGAAATATTCAGGATAAATCAAAAAACGTACTGTAGAAATTTGAATTAAATGGTTACATTTCGTCACTTGTACCGAAACTCCTTAACGAATAATTTGGTTTAAAGTGTTCACAATGGCATTTCTAACGAATAATACAGAAATTTGAATACCTCTGTCCCAGTTTGATGCAGAAATTCTTTATTGGGAAACAAAAAGTCGTGAGCAATCACATCAAATGGATTTTATTTCACAAGAAGTTAATCGGATGGAAACGAGTGGACGTATGATCGAAGAACACGTGAGCACGACGTTTTTTTTTCTCATCACAATTCAAACTCTCTTCAAAAGTTTCTTGATCGTCTGATAACTTTGATTTTTACAGTTGAAAGAATTAGCACACACGGAAGAGGAGAGCGAAATCGTTCGACAGCAAGAAAAAACCTTAAAATCCGAAATAACGTTGTTGCGATCAAAACTTGCAAACTGCGAAACGGAGTTGTTGCAATGCAAAAATAAAATGAGGTAAGGAAGCAGAAATTTCAGTAAGTTTCTTGGATACACGAAAATAATAATTTTCTTAGTCGAAAGTTGCCTCGAGATTCGTTTCAATTCTTCGAACTATATTCTCAAAATCGAATTTTTTCTTTGCCAGGCTTGTCATCGAAGAATTGGCTTTGGAGCAACACGACGTGAGTCGCGAATTGGACGAACGTCAAGTCATGGAACGTAAAATGATAGGCGAATTAGAACGGTTGCAGGAAGAGGTCGAACACGCCAAACAATCAGCTGAGCTGTCAAGTCAGTGCGCAGAAGTTTTGAAGTTCGAAGTAAGCAGTCTCGAGGCTATTATCAGTGAAAAGAAAATGCAGGTTGAACGTCTAGTGGCGGAAATGAAAGAAGCCAATCTACAAAGTCTTGCTGCCGCGTCCCAAGATGATCCAGCGAAATATTTATTGGAAGGTAAAATACGATTTCAAAAAAGTTTATAAACCACTCAAAATTATGTGACTATCAATTTTTTTAGATTTTGATGTTTTAAAAACCCTCTAAACGACTGAAAATTCTGTGACTGTCAATTCTTTTAGATTTTGGGATTTAAAAAACTCTATAAACCATTGAAAATGATGTAACTGTTGATTTTTCTACAGTTTCACATTAAAATTAACCATTAAATCGCATTAAAATGTTGCATTCAAGTTTTAGATTTTTACGTAATCTTTTGCTTTATTTCAGGAGTACAAAAACCTGGGAGTATGCGTAAAATAATCGGTTCTCCAAGGCAACTAGAGACGGCGGTTCCAACGAGCAAGAATCCGCACGGTGTCTGGGTTTAAATCCACTCAATGTAGTTTGACAGACACGATCACAAGTGGTAAAGATTTTACCATCTGTGCTGTTAGGAAATCCCCCAAATTCGCCATAATTAAAAAAAAGCAGTAACCGTTTAGAAATAATAGAGAATATTATTATCAATTAAGGGCACATGAAAACCTTTAATTTTATATAAATTCACGAATAAATACAGCAAAGAGTAAAAAATCAACATATCGATTGCTATTGTCAATGTTAGTTTAATGGATGTTCGAAAAAAATAGCAAATTAGATGGTGATTCAATCGAGTTTTCAAATCTACTCAAAATTACCAACATCACTACCAATTTTTTAAACCATTTTCGTTTCTAACGTGGGTCTTTGGGACCCGAGGAACTTTTCGTTCAAATTTCTTTATAAAGTCGTATTTCGTCGACCCAAACGTTTTTTTTCTCACGATCTCATAATCCCTGACCAAGAATATCGGACAAAGGCTCAATATTGACAAACGATTTGTTCCACTCCGAAAGTTTATTTCAATTTCGTCGAAAACGATCGCGTTTTTGTTTGGATTTGGATGACCAAATGGTAGTAACTCGAGACAAATATTGTGCTCCATTGTGCTTTTCTTTAAATTCTTCTTTTTGTGACGTTTAGCGTTGTTTTATTGATAAAATTGACGTGTTCAAAAGGTCTCTTTACATTGTATAGTTAAATTTTGTAGCTCGATCATTTATTTACATCATTTATGTGCACATATGCCTCCGATCTAAGTGTGATATGTAGATTAGCATTTGAAAAAAGAAAATTGTATATATTAAGCTTATGAATTAATTACGTTCGTAAGACGCACTTGGAGTGTGCTGGAATCTTCAAATTTGACGTCTTCGTGTGCATTCACTGAGTTCATTGTTTTTCACGATATTAAATCAAAATCTAAATTAATATTTAATTGATTCTGGTCACCGAACTCGATCAGAGAACTTAGTTTAAATAATTTACGAATAATTTTGAAGCTACGAAATAAAAGATTTTGTTTGCATTTTTAGTGAAGTTTCATCACGTTTTATCGACTTAATGAATACTTTGATCAATTTATTCGTATTTAATGTCTCTTCGAAATGCATGTTATTACTTCGTAAAGTGTACAATATCTTTCAATCGAATTACGATTATTCACTCGTATACTTTTTTCTTGTAATAAACAAAACTCCGGAAAATATACCATGACATTTATAAAAATCAGAAAATTAGCATTTTTTTAACGATTCCTCAACGAGACCCATGGAAAAATTGATGCTACGGAAGTAAAGTGACGAATTCACACGAAGGGTCGTTTTGAGAAAGGATTTTTTTTTTTACAGTTCCAAAAATTATAAATATGTACATCTTCAATAAAAAATAAAGTATAAATATGTTGTACAGTTTGAAGAATCGAATCTCCACCCGAATCTGTTTTTCTCTGAGTTTTTCGAAATACATATCAATTATTTTCAAAGTCTGATTCTTCGTTGAAATTATTCGTTCGAAACAATTATTGTTAGCAATTTTTTACAATTTGACTATTTTCATGTGAATGTTAGAACGTCACGGAAGTGGCTGCAACTTTTGACATTTTGACGATCTACCGGAATTTTCATGGAATTAAATTATCATAAATACTAAACGTGTTACTCATCCTTGCGAAGAAAAAAAAGGGATCCTTTTTTTCCCCTTATTTTCAATACGTGCATGTTTATTTATATTGCACGAGAAAAAACCTTGTTCGCGGTGTTTGTTACCGACAGAGACCAGCTGTTTCGTGTGTCATTTTTTCCTTGAAAAAAAAAATAAATAATCTAGTCCAGTGTCGTACCACTAAAACACGCGGTGTTCAGTTTTTGAATAAAATAACATTCAATCTCGCTGAATTGAGCAACCAAAACGGATAAGATATAATCGTGAATAAGCGTATGCCAGTGACGTGTCTCTCGATAATCGACGCATCGCAGACTTGACTTTTCACGCCCTGAATGACTGGAGTTTCTAGTTCCATTGTATTGTTACTTTTTCAACACATAACCTCACTTTTCAAATACGTGAATTCTCAGTTGTAGTGCTCACAGTGATATTTAGTGACGTTTTAGTGTAATCCAAGTTTGAAAACTAAAAAGACGTAGAATTTTTTTCGTTTTGACAATTCTGAAAGACCACCACATTCATTCAAGATGTGTGCGAAAATGGCATTTCAGCACCAGGCGGGCACCGTCATGGAGTGCCTGAGTGTAAGTTTATACTATTTTTTTTCAAAATTCACTCTCAGATATTCTGACACCCATTGGAACAGTTATTTTATGTTTCGTCCTTTTCATTTATTTGCATTTAGGATCCTACTCTGCACAGAAAACAGACGAACAGCATTTGTCAAATTTAGCGGTAAAACGATTGTTAAACTTTTTTGGAGCAATTCTAAAACTTTATAAAACATTAAAAGTTTCAAAACGAGTTAAAGATAGTAAAAATCGTTTTCACGAATCACAAAATGTTTAAAATCCAATTGTAAAGTCTAGTTTGAATGAAAAATGTATTTTGATCAAACCATTTTCAGGATTTTTATAAATGTTTTCATTTTAGTTGATTCACTTATCTTATGGTATAAAATCGGAAAAAAATCGTGTTGAAAAAATATAAAAACGTCAAACTCTGTTGATTTTGTTCAAAAACTTGAAAATAGTGGTATTTTTGTTTGAATAAAAAACTGGTTTTTATGCAATTATCAATAGAAATATTTGTAGAATAAAAAAATATATTTTTCATCAATTTTATCGAGCCATTTCTCATTTTTGTGGCGCCTGCACCATCAACATTGATTTTCAGAAATGTGCGTGGAACATAAATTCATAGAAATTATGAAAATTTGTTAAAAATTTTCATTGTCCTATATTTTTGTTCCAGATAGCAAGGTCGATGTCGCAAGGCTTCTTCAAACAAATTAGGCACGTTTTCGAAGATATTCTCGTCATATCACAAAAGAATACATTTTTTTATTTGTCTATAAAAATGTGTAAAAAGAGAGATGGAAGTGTCAAAATCACTGATTTAATTATCCCAGAGCTTTCATATCAGTTTTTCCTTCTGATTACAGATACCCATAACATTACACAAAGAAAGTGAATTCAACACAAATGGAGAAGAAGTTATGAAATGTGGTTTCAAAATTGGTGGCGGTATCGACCAAGACTTTAGAAAAAGTCCACAAGGATACACGGACAACGTAATACCACTTTTTCGTATTTTTATCCCACAATTTCTTCTCCTTGGCCCAAAATAATAAAAAAATGAAAAAAATCGAATACTATTAAATAAAAATATTAAAATATCGAAAAAAATATACAATTTTTTTTTCATAACATCCAAAATTGATAATTTTCTTAATCAGAAACCAGCCAACAATCAATTATGAAAGAATTCTATAAATTTTTTTGGAGTATACTAAGATTGTGAAAAAATTGTTATTCAAATGTTCATACTAATTCGGTAAAAAATTAATTTTTCACGAAAAGTTAAAAAATTCGACTATTTATTTATTTGGTATTTGTACAATTAACGAAAAATGACCGTTGGAATTTTTTTTTACGTTTACGAATGTCCCAGAAACCTAATAGAATCGAGAAATCTGATATTTGTTTTTAAAATAGTAGTTTTCTCACGAAAAACTCCAAAGAAAAAGAAAAGACAACAAAAATCTCACGATGGCTCGAAGGGTTGAATGGTTTGGTATAATTTTCCAGGGGATATACGTGACGGAGGTCCACGAGGGTTCTCCGGCAGCGAAGAGCGGTTTGAGGATGCACGACAAGATATTGCAGTGTAACGGATACGATTTTACGATGGTGACCCATAAAAAAGCAGTGGGTTACATCCGCAAGCATCCTGTGTTAAATTTACTAGTCGCGCGCAAGGGAGTAACCAGTACTTAAAGAGGATTTTGATGGATCGCTGGGCCGTCCAATGGAGCGGAGTAAAAAACAAGAAAAAAAAAAGAACAATCCACCGTGTGGAGTAAAAACTATAAATATCGTTAATAAGAAATTGTAATTGTTTCGATTCGTCGGCTGCATATTCACAGTATTAATCAGCCGTTGTCGCACAATCGGTTAATGTTTTTTTTTTAAAACAAAAACATTATTATATAAAAGCAACTTGTAGTTACCGTTAAGCGTAAAACTATCGATCCTTCTTCTCGAAATTCAATGTACAATAGCGCACAATTCTTAGCATTTGATAATCCTCAACGAAAGGAGAAACATGGAAGTACTACCAAAAAGTAATCAACGATAAGCAACCTCGTTGTCAAAGTGTATTTTCGTTTAGATTCCGACGAGATGGGCATATCTTGAGACATATTTATTTCGTAATGTACCATTTTTTAAAAACAATATCGCATTGTATGATAAATTATAAGTGCGCTTCAATAAGCTGTGCAATAAGCTAAGCTCGTTACTTTTTAATCAAACAAAACCAATGTGCTTCATTTTTAAGCCATTCCTTAATACTTCCCTCTCCCAATATCGTGGAGCGTGTGATAAATCATTTTAAATATACTTTATTTCTCATTCTCATGGCGATTACAGTTATTTTCTTATTTATTATTTATCTCATAATTACATATTTAACAATCGACCATTATCGGTCAAAAAAAACAATCAAACGTTGAGCCTATTGATCAGTTGAGCGTCCGTTGCCGGCTCTAAGCGTTTCTTTAGAACGTGGATTTTCTTATTCGACAAACATATGATGAAACAATGGTCCGAATAAGTTATCGATATCTTGTGGAATGCCTCGTTCGGGCGAAACGCTTTGAAATCAATTTTATCCGTCATTGTTATCAAACCAGCAACAACATTCGCTATTTTTTCGTTGTTTTCAAGCTCCCCACCAGACTGCAATCATAGAAATTGTGTAATTCAAGATCAATTCTCACTTTCGGTCGAGATTTAAAAAAAAAAAAAAAAAACAATTCGTATATTCCTTATGATCGAGGTCGGAACTTTTTATATTTTTTCAAGGAAACATATTTCTGGAGGTGCTAAAAGTCATTGAGATGTTTTTTTTTTTTTTCAGTCAACTATCGGAACATTTCTTGAGGGTAAAAATGTGCATTTTGTCAACAAATGTTTTTTTTTTAAATCTTACAAAATAATTTCTCACTCATTCTTTTTGTTGGTTGCTTATTCTCGAAGTTATAATCAGTTCCATTTTTGCATCACTTCACTTTCTTGAAATAAATGTACAAATGTATTTTTTTTTTTAGGAGGGTTACTCCAAAAAGTTTTCCAAAGGAAAAATCGTTTTAATGACTCATATTTTATGTCCCCCAGGTCCAAATGTCCATTTAATTGAAAAATGTCATTGAAATAAAGTCGATTGTTTATTTGGGCCTTACCGTCAACACTGCACCGTCTTCGGTGAGTATCAAGTATCCCAACTGATTGGGTATTCTTTCCATTGACAACATTTTGCAAAAATGTAGGATTCACTGAATCTGTAGCTCAAAATACCTGTGTGGTAAATAAACCGAGAATTAAACATCAAATTTATAAATTTGAGGTTATCGTCAGTTTGACAGGAGTATTTTGTATTTTTTTCTCGTATTATGTTTGAGGTTATTATTTTATATGGATGACTGTACCATTGGATCAGAAGGTAGCAAAATTTCAATCAAAACCGTTTTGACGTTTCGCTGGAGTTTTTTTAAACTCTTGGATAAGTGACGTTACGAATTTCTGATAACAAAACCAGTTGCAGAACAACAAAAAATTCCATTTAGCTGGTGGCAGGTTTGGCTCGAAGAGTCATCGGCCCACGTGACCAACTCGAATCGAGGGCAACACCTCTCGTGGTAAGATTCTGCAAAATTCGAATCCCGATTAGCTCGACTTACGACCAGAACGTCAAAAGTTCGAATTCAACATTTTAATTTTGTGGTCGGGCTTTTATCTTGTTCGTCAGAGTTATTTTGTGTTACTAATAAAATATTGAGGTCAAAATTCCAATGAAAATTGTGGAATCGTCCTTTTCCAACGAGGGAGACAGAAAAATCCTTCAGAAAATGAACAATATTATTAAATCTCCTGAAAAAATGAACTCGATTTTTTTTCAACACACTGTAACAATTGCAATAATTTTTCTTCGTCTACAAATATTCACCTCAATTTTCAAAAATATCCTTTTTAATTAGAAACACAAAAATAAACCAAAAAACACTGCTTTCTCGAATGTCGTAGAAAATTCGAATGACAAAAAAAAGTCTCGAATGTGGTACCACTAAAAATACGACTTTAGCCATGCCACAGAGTTTTTATAAACATCACGAATTGATGATTCATGATGGCCATACTCCAAGTAGTTTTTTGTAACCCTATCTCGTAAGTGGATCGCGTTTTCTCTATCATCATCTTCCACAGCCATCAGAGTCGTTACACTCCAAAAGTATCTTTCATATAATTAAGTAGCGTTGGTGAGATCATGTTTATGATTCATAATGTGGGAGACGTAAATTGTGAGCAAGTCTGTATGGATGGCTGGCGAAGAATTTCACGATTTTCGTAAATACATTTTAAGTTCTGAAGTGACAGTATTTCTTGAATTCGAATTGCTCCTGGACAGCAAGCTCTTGTTTCCATAAAAAAAAAAAAAAAAAAAAAAAAAAATAGCACAACAAAAAATTGATTTTGTTTGCACTTTGCAATAAGGGATGATAAAAATTTTGGAAATCGTTGTCCGAGACTTTAATAAATTCGAAAACTCTTGAATTATTTTCTCAATCATAACAAATCTGTTGAAAGTGTCTTTGAAATTCGCTTGACGTTCAATTTTTCCAAGTTTTCTGACAGAAAGCAGTCGATCGTCATGTCAAAAATTTAAAAAAATCGCTCGCAGTCTCATCAGACGATGGAATCATCGAAAGGCCCAAAGAACCAACGTTTCGTAACGAATGCTCGTGAGAGGGATCGAAACCTGAGGTACATTTGTTTCCCACTAATATTTTCATACGAATTTCAAAGTGCATCCGTTGATTGTTTAAAAAAAAAAGAAATCTTTCATTGTCCAGTGTGAACACAGCGTACACTACTCTGAGGACATTGATACCTACAGAGCCTGTAGATAGAAAATTATCAAAAATAGAAACGTTGAGATTGGCGACGAGCTACATAAGCCATTTGCACGCTGTTCTCCTCGCCGAGTGTGTGGATCAACCGTGTTTGCAGGTGAAGAAAAAAAGTTCAGGCACTTATGGACCGAGGAGCTGGACGGAGACGACGAAGCAGCCAAGATCTGAAGTCTGCATTTTTTGTCTTGCTATGAACAAAAAATACGTGAGTAATTAGTCATTTTAATAATCAATTTCCACAATTTTTGTTCACATTAAAGATCGACTTGAATTTCTTAGTTTGAAAAAATGTCTAAAACGTCATCGTGTAAGAATAAAATAGTGAATAAAGTTTTTTTTTTCTTGTATATTATCATCATTGGTCATACATTACTTGAAAAAAAAAGAGAAAAAAAAACAAATGATCGTGTTAGGTACGTTTCATTTAGACATTTATGTGGTGGAATAATTTACAATTGCCTAAAAGCGTTTTTTATCCCGAATGAGATAACGCGTCACAAACGTCTTTCGTACAATTTTTAATCATTGTTCACGTTGATGTTTTTTTTTTTTTTTTTGTTGTCATTTTCCATTTTTTTTATTATTTTATATTCATGCGATCATTCATAAAATTATATACGTCATTCAGACCTCTCGTTTAAAGTACAAATAAGATACGATTATAAAATTTATAGCCTATTGTTTAAAAATAATATAAATTGAATATATACATGTAGTTAAGTACTATTTTTCTTTTTATTCATTTTTTTCTTTTAATTTAATTTACTTAGTAAACGCATAACAGGCACACTCGATCGATCGGAATATAATATCTATAAATGTGCCCACGCATAGATTTTAGATTATGTGTTATAATATTATTCATTATTATTCATTATTAAATTCACTTCAATTCGATCTGTCAGAAAATTAAGAGTTCACGATATAAAGACAAAAAAAGAGTCGATAATTAACTGAAATATTCGACGTTTTCTTGTTACACGGTTTCACTTTCGCACAATTCGAGAGTGTCTTCGTAAAGGAAGTGACGAAATGGAGACAGAAAATAGTGACATTGCTGCTCAATTATAATGGAAAACAGGCTGAAAAAATATGACGATATTTGACTTTATACACGTGCACGTGACAACAAAACAGGAAAATTGACTTTGATATTACGTTGCATGGATATTTAAGATTAATAAAAATTCGTAACACTTCTACTATTATTATTTTAATCGGTTAATTTATTGTGATAAATTACAACCTGTTTACGACGTCATTCATCAATTTTTCGTCTTTCTTTTCCTTTCATTTTCAACTAATAAAATAAGATTCACTCTAATAAGAATTCACATTGTAAAAATATTTTTGACACATTGTTTTGTTACAGGCGTCAACATTGCCGAGCGTACGAAGCGTGTGATTAAATGTTATATTTATTTAAACTCGGACGAGCCCTTCCTCGAAATCTTTTTCTACGCAAATTGAAAGTTATCTTGCAAAAACATATGCCCCCGAAGGATCGCGCTCTCATCGAAGCTGCTTCGCCTTTTCTAACATTTTATACGAACGAAAGTAATGTGGATTCTCAGGATAAACGAAAAGTCTCAAAAAACTTTTACAATTTTAGCCACAGTTTAAAATAGATTATTAAACGCCAAACTTGATAATAAAACGTTTTAATTTCGTTAATTCATCTTCGATATTTAAACGACTCTAATTTTTCGCCAATCATTTACAAGATAAATATATTATGCGGATGTTGAAGATATATCGACGAGCGAAGAATAAAATACAGGAAAAAAGTGTTCATTTGTTCAAAGAAAAAATAATTGACGTACAAATTATTAAAGGGAAACAAGATTTTAGCAAAAATTGACAGTTTTCTTATGAATTCGTATTCGTAGAATACAACATAAGAGAACTCGTGAAAAAAATTAATGAATAATCGTTCACAGATATTTTCTGTCCGTGAAATACGAGAAATCAAAAAATTAACGCTTTCCCATGATTGATCGTCTTTGCTACGATTTAAAAAGTCCGAACAAAACGATGCTCCGATCTCGAGAAAAAAAGCATTTACAGATTTGCTAAGAAAAAATTCAGTCGAAATATTATTTAATGCCGACGAACAACGAAAATGCAGTTTATCCTTCACTTCGAAATCGAATTTCTGAATAAACATATAAAAAAAAGAATAAATAAAGAACGTTTCAAAACACACTTCCTTCCTTATTGCATTCGAGGCAAAATGACAGGAGAATCATCTGAATTTTGACAATCAAGTTTTTCTCCTCGAAGAATTAATTTTTTTTTTTCAAAAAATCTTTAAGATATAAGAGCGGAAAATGGCGAGTTCTCGTGCTCGCAGCGACTGAAACGTCATGAAATTTTGCCTCAACAATGGCGTACAATGTGTCGTTGGAATAAATCAATTAAATCGTTTTTCGTTCACGAGAAACTTTCGAATATCAAAAAATCGTCAACTAAAAAAAGTTCAAAGCTCAATTCGTCCATTCAGTCTGCTCTCTGACAATGATTGTTTTTTTTTCTTTTAAACGAGCAACGAGCCTTTCGAGGAAGCAGAACGAATCGTACTTAAAATGCGTATTTGTTGATCGACAAATTTATACATTTTTACAGTGAGGACTAAGTTATTTTTGCAACATGGATTAATTGAATTACTATTTTGTTTTGTTTGTTCCTTTAAACGCTAAAATTACTGCTATAAAATGTTTAATATCTAATCGAAATAATCCGCCATGCCGCCGAAATTTGTCTCTTTCTCTAAATATCGTTGCAACCCACTTTACAATCGAAGACGACATTTCAAAACCACAATAAATCTTACTTCCCTTCAACCCTGTTCTATGTACAATAATGTTGTCCTGTTACGCGAGAATCGAGTAACGTGTCAATCGAAAATGCGCAATTTCACTTTCGTCGTTTGCCTCCGTTTCTTTCAATTTGCCAAGAAAACTCATAAAAAGCTACAAAAAAAAATACCGTGGATATGTTTTTCGTTCTTAAAAGCCACACTAAACGGAATCGCGTTACAAACAAATAATAAACTTCGTTAAAACTCTTCGTCAATATCAATGAAGCAATCGAAACCAAAATTTCGCTTTCAAATTTCGTAGAAACGTTTAAAAGTTTTCGAGAAAGGCAAAAATGCATGTACAAGTCTTTCAAACTGTCAAAATAAGAAGATAGAAATTAGAGTTTGAACTTACGCGATGATTTTATAAGGAGCGAAGTCATTAAAAATACTGATCTCTCAAAAAGTGAAGCCTAATCAGACACACATCGTGACCAGCCGGCAACGACGAATTATCTATATAAATATATAATAATAATAATAATAATAATAATAATAATAATAATATGTCTATAAATTAATAATTAAATTCGTGCTTAAGGTCGGGTCCCACGTGCCGCTTCTTCCAGTGCTCGGACCTTAAGTTCACGATCGCGTTGTTGTCTAAAAATGAAAGAAACGAATGATTTTTTCTGGCACATTTGAATTGGTGTGAATAAGTGGTGTTTTTTTTTTTAAATCTCGAAATCGGGAAACCGTGCGCCATTTTCTGTAAATTTTACATTTTGTTTTGATTGAATAACTCAAAAGAAATTTGTTTTTTGTTTTCAAACGAAGACAAAGATGAAGTAAAAAGAATTGTCGAAAAATGTCGTTCCTGGTTTTTTTCCTTGTTTTTTGATCCACAATGGTTCGAGCTTTAGAAAAATGTGTGTGTACGAAAAAAAAATGTAATTACAAAAAGCACCTCAGATATTCTTCGTGCTGAGCAACTAAAGAAGCGTGAGGCGGAAACCGCTCTCTCTCCATAATCAAATGACGTTGGAGCTGTTCGTGATGCGCGGCCATGTCCGCGTAAGGACGTCCAAGAAGCTCCGCAGGATGTAACGCTAACGTTGGATCCCTTGGCATCATACCTGGTCTAGGATAATTGGCTCCAGCTGCCGCTGTACGATAAACAAATGTTAATACGTAATCCAAAAAAAAAAGGAATAATAAAGAATAAATGTTGATTAAGGAGTTTCGGTGCAAGTTTTACAATGTCCAGCTTATCTTTAGGGAGAATCAGGGAGGGAAATTTCGTATAAAAATTACACGATTACTGAAAAATTCATCGTTTTCATTGACAAAAAATGAATAATTAATAAACGATGTAGACGAATTATTTGATTTTCTGGTGGAATAATTGTCATGACATTTTGAGTGGTTTGACAGCTTTTTCAAACCTTTTTTCCATTTTTTCGAATTGTTTCATGCACAAAACTGAAGTTTAGGGAGAGCGTGGGCACGTCTCTGTGTTAAAAAGTGACTTTTCATTTGAGAATTTAGTGGAAACAGTGTAGACAATCGTTTTGAAACTTGGAGGACATGTTAACGAAGAACGTGCTGTAGAAATTTGAATAAAATGGTTAAATTTCGTCACTTGTACCGAAACTCCTTAAAAATAATAACAATAACGAAATGGAAAATGATAAAAACGAATAATTCCGAATAGTGACGAGTTCTCATGATGTTTCATCGAGTCCCAGACTTCAGAGTAAACTCGTGTACGAAAAATGAGAATAAAACAGCAGAAAAAAGAAGTTACCTAATCGTTCAAGGCGGTCCCGATCAAGTTGACTGGGTCCAGGCGGAGCGCCGTAGAGTCCAAATTGATGAAGACCTTGTGGAGGTCCAGAGGGTCCAGGAGTAAGGCCGGCAGCGGCGTATCGTCTGTGAATTTCGAGCCAGTGTGGATCGACGGGGGTGGCCATGGGTCGTGGGGTGCCTTTGAGTAATTCCTCTTTGAGTCGATCGTTGAGTTCGCGTTCCCGTAGTTCCCTAATTTCCCGTTCCCTTTTTTCTCTCTCTAGATGTTCGAGTTCGAGTCGTTCGCGAGCCCCAGGTCCGTACATATAATGAAGCATGGGATCAGGAGGTGCGGAGTGTCGTGCAGGAGAGAAAGCGGCGTGTGGTCTGGCGTATTCGGAGAGTTGTCGTAGGGCGGGAGTGTCGGCATAGGAACCGGACCGGGCAGTGGCGTATCGATCGTAAGGCGAGACGACGGGTTCGAGGGGTCCTCTGCTGGGGGGTTTACAGCTTTCCATTTGTTTATCGGGCGTCGTCATTTTTCTGGCTTGTTGAGTAGCGGCCGCGGCACGATCGCGTTCCTCTCTTTCTCTTTCAGCCTGTTTCCTCAGTCTCTCCTCTCGTTTTCTAGCCAATTTCGAGTCGGGCACGGGTTTAAACGTAAGATCAGTTCTTGTACAGGAATTATTTTCCCCTCGATTCCAATGCCGAAGGAAAATAGCGGATTGCGATCTGTGACATTCGCAGTCTTCGATTCTGGGCTCGGGCGATGGGCCACGGGGGCTCGGAGTTTCTTCGGGTTCGGGTTCGATGATTTCTTGTTCCATTTTCATTTCAGGAACTTGAATTGTTTGTTGCTGTTGCAATTGTTGCGATGGTGGAGGTTGTTGGTGATGATGAGGCTGCTGATGATGATGATGTTGCTGTTGTTGTTGTTGTTGCTGTTGTAATTGTTGTTGTTGGAGTTGTTGCTGCTGTTGTTGGTGTTGCTGCTGTTGTTGTTGATGTTGTTGCTGTTGTTGTTGATGTTGTTGCTGCTGCTGCTGCTGCTGCTGCTGCTGTTGTTGTTGTTGTTGCTGCTGCTGTTGTTGCTGCTGCTGTTGCTGTTGCTGCTGTTGTTGTTGCTGCTGCTGTTGCTGCTGCTGCTGTTGTTGTTGTTGTTGCTGATGCGGCCGATGTTGATGATGATGAAGCACCGAACTGGTAGACATCAAACAAGAAGAAACAAGAGGTTTTCTCTGAGCGCTCGTATGAACACTCGACGAATGGCCGTGTGCGCTGTGCGACGATATCGTCATTAATTTGTCATGATGAAGCGTAGCAGCTTGATGCATCGAGGATTGATGATGATGCGTCGCCACCAAGTTTTCTCCTTCGTCGCGAGACGTTGAGACGCTCGAGGAACTCGTGCTCGAATGATGGGCCGCCATCATCGTCGTGCTGTCTTGATTCCGTTGGGAGGAAGGCGGCGGTATCGCGTGTGGCACTGGTCCGTAAGGATAAGGTGAGAACGAAGGATAACCGGCGACCGGAGGGTAACCGGGATAAGCGTGGGGATGGTACGGATGCATCGCCGCGAATAGCGAGTGATGCATCAACGTGTGATGGGGATGGAAAGGGTGGGTCATGTGGGGACTTGGCTGTTGCGAGGGGTGCATCACTGGCTGGGGAATCGACGTCGGTGGAGGAGGCAGACCCGGTTGGGGCGAGGCTGCGACTGACTGGACTTGAGCTACTTGTTGGTTTTGTTGCTGTTGCTGCTGCTGTTGCTGCTGTTGTTGCTGCTGCTGCTGCTGCTGCTGCTGCTGCTGATGATGATGATGTAATTGCTGCTGGGATTGGGAATTGGAGTGCGAATGCTTGCTCGGAGTCGGCGGTTTACCCGCGTCCGGATCTTTCTTTATGTTGTCCAGGGTGGGACCTGGATAACTTCCTTGGAAACCGGGGACTTTGACTTCCTTGAGACTCTGCAAAGGATCCGGCTCGGAAAGCACCGCTTCTTGTTTGATCTTCAAATTCTGTGGCTCCATCGGCGGCGTTCCTGGCATCGAGTACAAAGGACCTAACGATTTTTCGGGATTCAACGAACCCGAGACTCCCGGCGATGGCGGAATTGGCTGGAACATGTTCACCGGCGGCTCCGATCGGTCCATACGATTATCCTCGGCACTGTTGCTCATCGAATTTTCCATCACTCGATCCGATAACACCCTCTCGTTGTGCCTACTGTCAACTATTATTCTCGAGTCCCTCATCCTCTCCGCGCTTTGGTGCATCGATCGAACCTCCTCCTCGCGCATCCTCTCGGACAAACGATTGTTCTGCTGATGCTGCTGGGAAACAACCGCCAACGGCACCGGCTGCGGAGACACCGACGACAATTGCGACATATTCGTCGTCAAGTTTTGCGCTATGTTCAAATTCAACGCCGGCACTGATATCGCAGACGACGCATTCAAACCGTTCGTTATCGCGTCCCCGTGGTTCGTTAAGTTCTGAGCTGTCAACATGTTGCTCGCGTGGTCCCGGACAGGAGGCCCCAGGATCGTTGGAGGCCCAAGAACGGGCCCTAAACCTCCAGGAATTTGGACGTTGTGCGGCAAATCTCGTGGCAACTGTGGATTCTGTTGCTGTAGACCGGCGTATTGCATGTTGAGCTGGTGCATTTGAGCTCCTTGGGGCGGCAACGGGATTTGTTGGGGTACGACGTTGTTCGGTTGACTTATTTGAGATCCGCTCATCAATCCCGGAGCCAGGGGCTGCGATATCGGCAGCGGATTCGGTGGACAGTTGCCAGGGTTTGGAATAAGTGGCTGTTGGTTAAGATTCCGTGGCATCGGCTGCGAAAGATCGTTGACGGTCATCGGCGACGGGACAGGAATGCCCAAATTTTGAGGGGGCATTTGTTGTTGGATATTTGGTTGTGCGTGGTCCACCAATTCCTTGGAGTCTTCTTGCTCCGGAGACATTTCCGGCTCCAAAGGAGCGGGTTCCATTTTCAAGTGAATTGGTTCTTGTTGTTCTCGCATCGAGACTATAACGGCTGACGAGGAAGACGTGTCTTCGTGTTCGACTTTGATTTTCGGTGAGGGCGTAGGAACGTTTCCCACTATTTCATTAATCGAGGATTTCTGATCCATGGAGATAATGACAGAGGCGTTGGCCTGATGGGCCTGAAGAGCGGGGGGCGCCGGCGTCGATACCGGCGTCGGTTCCGAAGGCTCTTCTTCGGCGACCGGAGCAACCGGACTTATCGGTTCTTCGGGAATACACGAGCCCGTCGGCGCTATTGGGATTTCCGGGTTCGTCACTAAATTCTCACCGGCTTCTGGCTCAGTCTCCCGCTCACCCTCGTCCATCAGGGAATTACTGTCCGTCGTCAACGATTCCGCTGGACTTTCTGGCCTCTCCCCGCTCACTCCGCCGGTCGCTACTCTCTTACGCTTCTGAGGATCTTTCTCCTCCTCAGGATCCTCCGTTGGCATTCTCTTCTGTCCTTTCTTCGGCGTATCCTGCTGCTTCGTCGAGCTCGGACCATTTGCCACTGTCCCGCTACCCCCGCTCCCGCTCCCACCACTCACCGACTTCAGTTTCTTCGATTTGTCCGACGACTGCGTGTTCAAAGAGTCTCGCAACGGCTGCGATTCTCTCGCCTGTGAATCTCGCTGCTGCTCACGCGATTTTTGATCGTTCTCCGGCGTATCCGTTCCACCACCTAATCTTCTCGGTCTCGATGACCTCGGTGATTCCTTCACCTTATTGTTTCGCGTTCTCATTCTACTCGGGCTGTCAGGCGATTCCGCTGGGACCGGCCTGAATATGTACGGCGGTACTGGCGGCAATTCCCCAGTTTTTTTCGAATGTGCACGACATTCTGCGCACAACAACAATCTGTCCTTACCAGATACTTGGTAGTCCTTAGAACTCGTTGAAAAACAATGCTGACACGATGGCAAACCCGGACCGTTGGTGTTTGTGTCACGCGAATCACTGTCCTCCTCCGAATTGTCGTCCTCCGTCACCGAACTTATCTCCCCACCCGGATTAATGTTCGTGCTATTGCTGTTTCCGTTCGAATTCGTCGTGCTCGTCGAATTTCCACTGTTCGCTGCTCCTGCTCCTCCTCCTCCTCCTCCTCCTCCTCCTCCTCCTCCACCTCCTCCTCCTCCTCCTCCTCCTCCTCCACCCACCGATACACTTCCACTTGACGGCGTCGTTTCAGACTCCGAGACTGCAGCCTCCTTCGTATCGCGATTCCCACGCGAATCTCCTCCGCTGCTACTTCCTCTCGCCTCACCGTTTCCAACACTCGACGAACCACTCTCCTTACTCGACACCGCTGATTGCTGCTGAGACGTTGAAACTTCCTCCTTCGGCGTACCCGCTCGCGAATTCCTCGTATTACGGATTCGCCGCAACGAACCCTGGCGGCGACGACGATGGGGACGATTGTTGTTTGCACCTGGTGTCTTTTTCCAAAGATAATAGAACTCGACGAGTTCCGGCTGTTCAACGACAAATTAATTTCGATCAAATCTCGTCTTATCGGAAATAATTAAACAAGATATTTACTTGGATGGTTTATATTTACCGTGTCTTTATGGGGCAGCAGATCTTTTCTAATACGCGAAAAGTTTTTGCCGAACTGACGAAGACCCTTGACGAATCGTTTCTGTAAAATACAACAATTTATTCACAAACATCCTTCCGTAGATACAGAAATCATTTGTACACATCAGTCCAGCTATTTTTCAACAAACTTGACACGCGTTAAGGGCTTGTTTACTAATCGGTAGAAAATAATTTTCTATTTAGGTTTCGAGGCAAGTTTTAATGTTTACGACGATAAACGAAAAATAAAGAATCAAGGAGTTTCGGTACAAGTGACGAAATGTAACCATTTTATTCAAATTTCTACACTACGTTCTTTAACTTATCCTGAATATTTCCTCCACGTTTCAAAACGATTGTCTACACCGTTTCCACTAAATTCTCAAATGAAAAGTCACTTTTTAACACAGAGACGTGCCTACGCTGTCCCTAAACTTCAGTTATGTGCACGAAACAATACGAAAAAGTGTAAAAAAGTTTATAAAAAACTGTCAAACCACTCAAAATATCATGACAATTATGTCACCAGAAAATGAAATAATTCGTCTACACCGTTTATTAATTATTCATTTTTTTTTCAATGAAAACGATCAATTTTTCAGTAATCATGTAATTTTTGTACGAAATTCTGTTGCGTCAAGTTGGCGCTTTGCTTGAAAACAATAGAATTTTCCCCCCTGATTCTCCCTCAAGATGAAATGAACCATTTCATTGTATAACTTGTACCGAAACTCTTTAATGGTACGTTTGAATGAATGCAAGTTTAAACTCACAGTCTCTTCCTCGGACCATTTCTTATCGATGCCTTTGGGTACTGGACACTTGACAAGGGCTTGTAATGCCCTGCCTGGATCATATCCAGAATCGTGGAGTATGTCAAGGGCGTTAATTGTTGTGTCGTCTCGGGAAGCGGCAACGCAGCCATCGTCCGGTGAACCTCCATCACACATACCAGCGAATGCGGCCATTGATCGAGCCGCCCTCAGATACATTAGAAGATCGCCATCCAATGACATTGCCGGGATCCATCTTAACTCCTCGCGCTCCTTGGAGAACTCAGGATCGGGCAGCAGGTCAGAGGAGGGCACGCCCGGCCGGTAATCAGGTAAACGGACCTGACAAAAAAAATCAATTTCTTATTAACCAGGATTATGCCAATTTCGCGCTGCTTTTCTACGATATTTCCTTTTTCGTTCTTTTTCAATTTTCAATATATTTTACACCATTTTTGACAATTTGAATATATTTATTTCTAATTTTGTCATCAATTGTGATTTTTTAGAGAAATTTTGATAATAATACATTTAAATAGAAGTGTTATTTTTTTTTTTTACATCAATCAATACGTTTTTATGTTTATGTTTGGAAAAATATTACAAAAAAAAAAACGTTAGTACTGAATGCATTCAAAACCAATGGAAAGATAAAAGTTTAAATGGTTTTTGTTTGTTATTTTGAATAATTCTTCACATGTTTCGAGGAATATTTTAATATTAATGCGAATTAATATCAAGATATTTTTCTATCAGCTAATTAGAACGATTGCACGGCATGCGTCTACTGCAAAAGCTGTAAAAAACTATAACGTGCATGAAAATATTAATTATTTTGAGAAAAAGCTTCCAAGCGGTCCTACTGATTTGTTGACGAATGACATTTTGACCTGCTACGAAATATTTTTGAATATACGTGACACGAAAACTTATTTTATCAATTAAAATAAATATTAGTGAATAATGTCGATGCTTAAGAAAAAAAATCGTAAGTAAGAAAATCATATTTAGTGTAAAAATGAAATAAGTTTCTTTTTTTAACATGAATTAAGGGTTTGGACGAGAAAAAATTGGAGAAGTGACTAACTTCGTAGATTTTACCCTAACGAGGAAATGTTTTGTGGCTTTTTTTTTTTATAGCCTCGCCTCCAGCCATGACGCAATTTTTTTCAAAATATATTTTTCACTCAAAAATTTATTATTAATCAAAACTATTTTTATTGACATGATTTTTTATCGGTGAAATGGATTGGAAACATTTTTTGTTTTGTTTCAAATGTCACATTTCATCTTTTATTTGATTCTTAGGACAAATTTCTACGAATTATGGTTAAGTGTAATGAAAAATTATAATTTTTAATTTTTATATTTTCAACTCACTTTTAGCACTCGAACTTAAACATTGGCACGACCGAGCGTTGAATTCTTGACCTCGATTATCTTAAAAAAAAACCATTGTCTATGGTACACACGACAAACATTTTGCAAAATATTCTAAATCAAATTTAAAACACACAATGTTTCAAAGAAAATGTAATTTATTTTTAAACCTTTACTCTCCCTTGTTAAAAAATTAAAGAAAACGATTCTTCATTGTTTTGAGATTGAGATTGTTGCTTTTTTTTTCGAATTAAACAAAATCCAAACACCTGAACAATAATTCCTCGGAATTTATTTTTGCTTGCTCATTTTTTTGCTGTTGCTTTATCTTTTTGCGTCATGGCTGGACTAATAAGTGTTGAAAACTTGTCGTGACATTTTCGCATCACAAAAACACGTTTTTGATCGATAATTAATGGGGAGTTTTGATTTTTTTCATGTTTTTTTGTTTTTTCGAATGTGAAAAAACTGAGATGAGATCGTTTTCGAAAATGTCACGACGAGAATGTTGAGTTGTAGCAAAATCTAAGAATACTTTCGGTCCCCGACTCTGACATAATTTATTATTGGAAGAATTTCTCTTCGGAAAAACCTAGAGATCCATAAAGTCGACAATGGATTGTCGATTGTTTGGTGACGATGGGATTGTGACCGTAGAAACAAAGCAGTGCGATGGCATCTTTTTTTGTTGCTAAAACTGAGCATTCGCCTGGCTTTTAAATCCTTCCCAACTGATTTGATTGATTAAAAACCATTTGATGAGTGGAACCGAGTTGTTGAGCAAGCTTTTACAGTCGTTCGAGGGAAACACCACTGCGGAGAATCGAAAAAACTCGATTCTTTGGTTCATCGTCGTTCAAGGATAAACTTTGAACGGTGTGCCAACAAAATATTTTGTAAAAGTCCACAAAATCTTTATCGTTGTGTGGCTTACGAATATGTAGGATTCGATAAAACGAAACAAAAAGGATTCATCGGAAGGAGAAATCTGAATGGTAGTATTTAGTAAAAAAAAAAAACAACATTCGACGAATGATTTTAATGAATGCGACAAATATTCTTTTAGAATTTGTCCAACGATTGGGTTTTTTTTTTTTCCCAAATTGCAAGAAATGTTAGGCTTAAGGAATCAAAGAAGAACATTTTTAAACGTTTTTCTCATAAAATAAAGGACCTGAATCATTTTTGACCAGATTTTTAAACAATTATACAAAATAAAGAAATCCTGTTCGATTTTGACGAGGCATTAATTTTCAAACTAAGTTATCAACCATGAAAAAAAAAAATCCTAGCGTAACTACTGGAACTTTGAATCTGTGTGAATACTTGAAAAAAATAAAAATAAACAAAGAATTGCTATAAAAATTCATGCATAAATGTTTAAGAAAATGTCCCTAAATGCAAACGATTGAAAAAGAGAATTCAGCCCATAGTACGACGATCCGTGCAGTATAATCCGTTAATGAGACATTGGCTATTTGAGTCGAGCGTGAAAAAACTCTTAAGTGTTTTTTTTTCATATTGTTGTTGTAGTTGTAGCTGTTTTAATTTGACGAGTTGCATCCATACATGTTTTCTGTTTTGTTGTGAAGAAAAATTGGCAAACCTGGTGCGATGAACCGATCCGAATCTCCCCCTGAGTGCCGGTGGACATCTCCCCCTCCTCCGAGGCTCCACCGTCTCTCTCCAGCGTATTGACTGGCTGCGATCTTCAGTTGCCAGTTAAATCCTACCATCCACCCCTGAACCATATATTCATTCTATCAGAACTTACATTATTCAATTACGTTTTATATTTGTCGTTATAAAAACGACAATAATACAGTAGAACCCGGATTATCCAGCCTCGCTAAGCATTTTTATGTAAATTTTTATATAAATGTTTATATAAATGTTTATATAAAAGGATAAATATCCGTAAGCTATCGAGGAATTCCTAAATCGATGGAAAACAGTCGTGGGGAGAGCTTTGTTGTCCAAAGTTTCCAGAAATTAATAAATAAGCTTTTCCCGCTCAATTCCCATTATTTCAGGTACAAAATAAAGCCTGACTTGTCGCACACTTTTAGATAATCAAGTTTCTACTGTAACGCCAACAATTTTCATGAAAACAAAATCAGTTTTGAGGATAATATGATAATAATAATGATAATGACGATAACAACACGGTTTGTGATGAAGACAAAGATTATGAGGATGGATCCAATGAAATTGTAAACAACAATGGTGATAACGCTGATTATGGACGTGTTTGTTTATACCTGAAGAATATTTTCATCGACGCTACTATTTTCTGGTTTACTGAACAATTCTCGGGAGAAATTTACTTTTTTTTCTTCAAATCGTTCCATAAACTTGTTTTTGGCAAGGATTTGCGCTATAAAACCTCAAAAATTCGTGGAAAATTTGCTCGTTGAAGAAGCTCAAATGCTTAGCACTTGGAAAATATCTAAAACATCCCTTAGGAAGACACAGGGATTCTTATATTTTTCTGAAGTGCAATAATTTTTGTATTTATGATAAATACGAAAATTATTGCATTTTCAAGTTTTAACGCCACAGTGGTGTTCCCTTTGACTGTTTTGAGGCTGCGTCGGTTCGTGGGAACCAAAAATAAATGAAATTTAGTTTCAGCGTCAATCGATACTCGGATATCGCTTCATCCTCGTTGACGTGAACTTGCGTGTAATATTAATATCGATTTTGAAGGGTTTTTTAAAGGGTTTTTATCGAATAATTATTATTTCCTGATACCAGAACGATGATGATGAACGAAAACAAGAGAAAACGGCTAAAGACGAACACAAGAGACCGAACTGAGAGGGTATCTGAAGTAAACGAGTGACTAAATGCTCGTTATAGCTAAAATGTTGAAAAATGGTATTTTTTCGTAATAAATGTCTAGCCAATATGTTTAGTGGTGAAAAAACAGGTTAAGGGTGTAACAACGAAGACGAAAATGGATTTGCCAGGTAGAAATGCTCGGTCAACAAATAGAGGATGCGCTTGACACTGCTGTTTCCTTAACGATTACACAGTCAATGAAAACAGTGAAGTAATGTGAATGTTAACTGATAATGATAACTAAGCAGAAGGAAATAATGAAAGAGTGTGAATAGACGAAGAAAAATGGTATTTGAAGTTCGTTACTCACCACAACCTCAATTTTATTTCAGCGTTGTAAGCGAGGCATTTGTAATGTTTATTTGTTTGTAGAATTCGAACCGCCTCTGACCTCGCACCTTAACTCGTGACAATTGATCCAAACTTTGCCTATTTCGACCTTTTCACAGTCTTACGAACCAATGTATATTCCCTAATCCCGCGTATTCGCGTCACCTTTTTTTCACTCGATGATTATAGATACTCGTGAGAATTGTACTCACTTGGCCGCCGCCGCATGTAACCGTTTATTCTACTCAAATATCACTAACCCCAAACTCCTAAACCAACACTTTTCAATTATTCTCATTTATTAACTACCAATTATTTGTCTATATGGATTTTTTTACTATTCCCTTGACAGCCTTTGTTGCTATTATTTGGTAAACGCGTATTCATCAGCAGCCACAACACCCATACGCAGCCATCTTGTAGTCTACCTTCTGCTTCACTTTGTTTTGTGTGGGTGCGGTTCACGTTCCACACGTTCCACTACTTTATTGTTGTCGCCAACTGTCTGAAACTGTCTCTGCAAACTTGTAGGCTTTTTTTTCATCGTTTTTTTTTTTACGGCTGTTTCGAACTTTCTCCAATGATTTTTGAATAAATTAATTAACTATTTTTAATCACGCTTTCCTCGCTTCATGTGCGAGGCTTCCACTGTGGATCGGAATTATTTCCATTTGTACGAAACCTGCGTTTCTAATAGTGAATTAATTTTTTTCATGAAATAGGTCTTTCTTTTCTATCTTTTCCAAAATTTTCGGAAATTTTGGTCAATTCTTCAAGAATCAATACACAAATCTTCCATCGAATTGAAACGAAATAAATTTTAACCCTCAACGCATCGTGAGGTAATTTATAGCAATTTTTTTGAACCTTTTCCCAAATCTCTCGAAACTTTTGTAAAAATTGTATTGTTCCCTCGATTTCTTGCATTTTTTTCCAAATTTATAAGAAAACCAATCTCTTTTAGTAAAAGAAAAATAATCAACAATTCAAAATTAAGTGACCAAGTTCACACAGGTGCAACAACTGCGTCATCACGCAAGCTTGTTCTTTCAATTGGTTCTCTGGCAGCCAATCGTCTGAGAGTAAATTGACGTGCGGTGTCGCCCTCAAGTGGTCGTTTCTTTCTTTTATCCTTAACCGCGAGTCGGCGATACGCAACATGGCTCCTGTAAGTTTGTTTTTTCGATAAAAGTGAAAAATATAGTAAAAAGTTGTTTCGTTGCGAAAAAATGAAACTCTAACAGTGGCGAGATAGATTTATTGAATGATATTAAACTAATGTGACAAACGTTAATTTGACGATGTCAGAGATACGAATGGCTCCTTGAGGGGCATCGGTGAACGAGCGTTTTCGTAGTGCACGAACGAGATCCCGCATGGCTCTCGAGTCAACCTTTAATTGTCAAATAACGATAATTCCAAAAATGCATATTTTTAATGTTTCTTACGTGAACAATGTTTGTCCAGGTACCAGCGAAAAGGGCGAAGGGTACGATGGGCAAAAAACAGCACCTTCGAGGCAAGGGCCAAAAAAAGAAGGTCGCCCTTAAATTTACCATCGACTGTACCCATCCAGTCGAAGACAACATTATGGATGTTGCCAATTTCGTAAGTATTTTCAATTTATTAACCCAATTTTTCATTCTCGAAGTTTTAACTCATTCCTTAACCTCATTTTTTTCAATCCCTCCATTTTTTAACTTAACCAAAGACTTTCTGTTGTTTTTTTATTCTGCCGACAACACAAAATCCCTCAAACACAAATCATTTTTAATATTATAACAAAATCGTGCCTTTAAACTGCTCATTAACGTTCAATGTCAACAATTTCACTTTTTTCTTGACAACTTTGCCAAAAACAAACAATTCTCAACAATCTATTCGTCTGTTTTCGATTTATTTTGTTTCTCGTGTCAATTATTCCCAAATATTGAACTGTCCGAAGTTTCGAGACTTTTTAAACCATTAAAATCGTTGAAACTAACCGAACTGGGGCAAATTGAGTTCTGGTGGTTGTCACATTACGAAATTCGTTTTCGAACATGCGATTTTTTGTTTATAGGAAAAATACCTCCAGGAAAGAATCAAGGTCAACGGCAAGACTGGAAACTTTGGAAACAACGTCACCCTGGAACGCAACAAGATGAAATTGTCCGTCAACAGCGACGTCGACTTTTCCAAGAGGTAAGAAACTTCTTAGAAGAGAAATTTATCCAAATTTGTTGACGATATTGAGAAAAACTGCAAAAATGCAACGATTCGTTATTCTTTTTTACTATTTTCGCCTATGGATCCATTTTTGTTGTCAAATTATCAATCCTGACGATGCAAGACAAAAATAAACATTAAAAAACAGGAGATTCGTAATTTTTTTCGTAATTATGGCTTTTTTATGAGTCGGAATAATTTTGGAAGCCATGTTTCCATATTAAAAACTAATGAACTTAAAACTACTTTTTTCAAAGGTACCTCAAGTATTTGACGAAAAAATACTTGAAGAAAAACAAGTTGCGTGACTGGCTCCGAGTGGTCTCCAAGGACAGAGATACCTACGAACTCAGATACTTCCAAATAACAAGTCAGGAAGATGATGACGAAGATGATGCAGAATAAGTGATTTTCATTTTCACTACTTTTATTAGCTCGATTCTAACCGAAGCTATTTCCTGTGAAATATGTGAATTAATAAATGACATCTCTTATACTGTTAAATTTTATTTTTTATTGTTGTTCATTTATAAAACCTTTTTCCCTCAATTCTATTCTTAAAACAACAGAAACACTGATGAAATAAATTTTTTTACGAATTTGTGAATAGAAAACGTCACGAGACAACGGGAACATTTAATTTTCGAAGAAGTTTGGTATTTTGGTAAATTAGGAGTGAATATTTCTTTTTTAGGATGAATTTTTTTAATTTTTGGGGTTTTTTTAACGAGTGTCACTTTGGAATGCAAAAAAATTGAACGTTTTTGCTTTTTCCTTGTAGTTTTTTGAATGTTGTTAATTTTGAGGTTATATTTACGAGAAACTCGATCGCAGAGACAAATAGTGGCAGCTGGAACTAAATTTTGCTTGAAAAAAGGCGAAACACTCGTACCACGTGAAATGTGGCTAGTTTCCCGACCTTCGTGTATATAAAACGTCGGTCCCATGGCCACCCACTCATAGTTGTCGACCGATTGCTCACGAACCCCCCCTTTGCGTAACATCGACGTCGTTAAAGCGCAGTCGCGTTCGTGCACGGAGATTGTTGTGACAGACGCGAATAGTCTGACAAACAAGGAACAAAACGTTACTGTATCCGATTTCGTACTGCTGAGTCAAGCCATCCTAACGACGCAGTTGGTATCATTCAAAATAAAAGTGGAATAGAGAGTTTACCTTGATTTATAAAAAAAACAAAAAAACACAGAGTGAAGAAGCGTTAACATTTCAAGTTGTCAAAGAATACGATAAAAATAATCCAGGTGCGGAGTGGAACATTATTGCTTTTCGATTCATCAGGATTTACTTAAAAAAAAAAAAAAAATTAAGTGTAGCAACGAAATAAAACAACGGATATTCATTTATTTATTCGTTGACAGATACCAAATTTTTCCTTCTCTTACTCGAAAAAACCAACTCCCATCGACATCATGAAGTTCCAATACAAAGAAGAACATCCGTTCGAGAAACGAAAGGCCGAGGGCGAGAAAATACGTCGAAAGTATCCTGACAGGGTTCCAGTGAGTATCAATATATGGGGTTAATAATGATAACATATTTATATTGCTTGCGTAATTTCTTAAGGACTCATCGAGCTCATGATCATTTTTACAAACTCGATAGATATTTGTGAAATTTTTCGTTTGTCTTCCCTGATGCATTTTGATGTCAAATTTTTATCGAATACATCAAACGATTCCCGACCTACGACGATCTCGTTTTCCCATCATTTTACGTGTTATTTCGTAAATAATTACTAATTTAATCGTCAAAATATATTCTATACTAAAAAACATTCTAATGCAGATTCTTTCTTCGTATATTTGCAACGAATAATAAATTTATCGAATAACAAATAATTTGACAGCTGTAAAAATATTTTTTAGACAATAGAAAATTCCTACAAACTCATCACCTCAAAATTGTTTCACGACACGCTACAAAAGAGTCTGAGTCGTGGTTGAATTTAGCTTTTTTGTTCAGACACTCCTCTCTTATCTTGTTACTCTTCGATATTTGTTGATATCATAATGAACCTGAATATTAATTGAATTGGAAAAATCTTAAGTGTTGTGCTCTGTTTTGTCAATTATCGAAAATAACACGCTAATCACCTATTGGAGAATTCAAGGTCAAATCAAATTTGACAACTTGAAATCACTTGTTACAATCCTAACCTTTTCGTCTACACAATTTTTGGGGTTGGAATATTCCAATTTTTCTGCTATAAATAAACCATCAACATAATGATTGACATACAGTTATAATTCGTGTTCTCTGACGTTATGTAAATTATTGAAAATGACAACTCGATAACCTATTTGCAAACTTCGTGTCACCTCATACATAAAAATTACGAAAATTTCTTTTCAATTTCGTGATTTTTCTCCACGATTCCTTGGATGTTAAATTCCTCAAGGTTTTTCCATAAAAAACCATTAAAACGTTCAACGGCACAGAAAAATGGTCACCGTCATGTGAAATTATGCAAATGACCAAAAGTATCATCTCCGTTAACAATTTCAAAATTCAAGGTCACCCTGGTTGTCATTTTCCAAAAACTCGTTGCCATAAGAATATTTTTTGTTAAAATTTCGTTTGGATATTGGGAATTGATACTTTTTAGCCCCAAATGAAAAAAAAAAAAGATCAGTCCGCCGCAGCACGTTTATTAATCGAAAAATAAGTGACATTCAGACACTTTTACAAAAATTTCGTAAAAACAACATATTTTTTCAGGTTATTGTTGAAAAAGCGCCAAAAGCAAAGATCAGCGATCTCGATAAACAGAAGTATCTTGTTCCGTCAGACTTGACTGTGGGACAATTTTACTTCCTCATCCGAAAGCGAATTCACCTTCGTCCGGAAGACGCACTGTTTTTCTTTGTCAACAATATCATTCCTCCGACGAGTGCGACCATGGGTTCTTTGTATCAGGTATGAAGCTTTTTCCGCAGGGGCCTTAAAACGTCTTTATTTTTCGAAAAAAAAAGAAAAAAGCACAAAAATTCTCATTGGAACATGAAATTAAGCCAAAAAAATGAAAAAATTGTAATAAAACAAATGTTTTCAGGAGCATCACGAGGAAGACTTTTTCCTTTACATTGCTTACAGCGACGAGAACGTCTACGGACACTAGAGTCAGTAAAGCGTCGCGAAAGAGTATGAACCTCGTTGAAAAAAAAAAAAAGAAAAAAAAAAAAAATTCCGAACAACAAGAACAACAAGAAAAAAAAGATAAAAAATACGAGAGAGGAATATAGCAGACGACATAAAATCATCATTCGCAGCAATGGCACTATTTATAAAAATTAGGCTGAATAAAAAGACAAATTTATAAATTTACCAATGAAAAGTGGAAGCAATCGTTGCTTAATCGATGTAATCTGCAAATTTAGTAAAAAACAAGAGAAAATAAACTACATTGAAGTAATTATTCATCGATTGTCCGAATGAAATATCAAACGGTCGTAATTTCTTGGATTCCAGATATTTTTCATTATTGTTGCTGGACGCTGAGATTTTTCTTCGATTATTTTATTACTTCTTTGGTTTTACTTAAAAAAGTGCCAGTTTCGATGTTTATTCTCGAAAATATCGAATGAAGAATTTTGTCATATTTGACGGAGCATTTATGCTGTCGATTTGAATGGGTTCTTGATTATAACGAAATAAAAGATAATTTAATATCCTTGCTTGAAAAAATCACAAATGTATCTTGATACTAATCGTTTAAAAAATTGATGAGAAATGATGAAAACATCACGAAAAGTAGTATCACGTAGAATAATGGAAATCAATTTATTTGTCTGTGGAAACTGTGTAATGATTTTTTTTTTTTTTTTTTTGGTTAATTATGTGGATTTTCTGTCATTTTGACGATATATTTAAATATTTTTCTGTTTTTACATTCATTTGCCTTAGGGACGATCATTTTTCGCAAAAATTCTCTCAACGTTCGACGAATCGTTACACATTTTTCGATTCAATCAACCACTAAATGGGTTTGAAATTTTTCGAAAAACTGTGAAAATCTGTAAAACACAACATTTCGAATATGTTACGTTTGAAGTATCTGTAATGTTAAATATGAGTTCGTCAATAAAAGTATCAAAAAATATATGAAACAGACCGTTTTCTCCAAAAAAAAATAACCTGCGCCCGTTTTTATCTACGATTCATTTTATCATGGATTATGACGTAATCGCACGTCAAGGTCGATAAGTTTTATTTGATAGTGATAAAATCGTAGAGAAAGAAGAATTTGAAAAACTTGGGATCGAATGGAATTGCGGTCGGGAATTTGAAGAAGAAAAAAAATGGAAAACATTCGTAACTGGTTATTCAACGAAAACCTTCAAAACTTGACCGATTCCAATTGTTTATTATTTTTTATGTACAAACGACTGATAAAAAAAAAAGCCATTATTTATTGTTTATAATTCGACAAAAAAAAATTCAGAATATCGTGTTGATTATTTTGGGTGTCCAAAGAATTCTGGAAAGTCAGTCGAAACCTTCGAACGTTCGCGACCTTTTCACGAGAATTTTTTGGTTCTGTTGTTTTTCAGTGAAACCTTGACGACTTCTTGGAATCGTTTGTTCGAAAATTTGAGATATTTGTTTATTTATCTCTTTGTTTTGATTAGATTTCTTACCGTAAATCGCAATCTCAAGATTGATAATAGATTTATTGACAAATATTACGAATTCCGCTTCAAATTGCAGGATTGAGTGTTCGGCAATCGTGATTTTGCGAAATGTGCATATTATTATTACCAATTCGTAGATTTATATCGAATTCCTAGATCTCGAACAAGAGTCCAGAAGCAGTTGAAACGCTGTTTTGTTATTGGTCGAAATAGGCACGCCTATGAATTCCGGGTTCTTCAGCCGCTTCGCGATGTACACAAACTTCACCACTTCGACTTCGAGCTTCGAGCAGTGAAGTTTACGATGTTGTGTTGACATCGCGTGACTTTTTTTTAGTAAAGAATCGAGAGTTCGCGTAATTGTTCCGTTAACATTTATTTTTGCGTGCAGTTTCGATCTTTCCAATTAATAAATAAAATAATAATAGATCGTGAATCTTGACGAGCAATAAAAAAAAAAATTAATCAAAAAAAATGCCGTCAACAACTGGATCAGAAAATTTTGGGGAGTCTCATCTAACGAAGAGGCTTCTCGACTTAACGCGAACAACTAATTACGAGCTCGTTCAAGAGAACGGACAGCGACGTTTAACGGCACCAGAGTTCAGCGTCGAGATGAAAGAAAAATTGAAAGGTTCCGAAATATTCATCGGTCGTTTGCCCCGCGATTGTTACGAGGACGAGATTGCCCCGATTTTACAAAACATCGGTCGACTCCTCGAGCTTCGTTTGATGCTCGATTTTTCGGGCTCCACGCGAGGATACGCTTTTGCACTTTTTGAAAATTCGAACATCGCTCGCCAAGCCTGCCGAACTTTAGATGGCTTCGAAATACGCCCCGGTCGCAAAATCGGCGTTGTTAGATCGATCGACAATTGTCGCTTATTCTTTGGCGGGGTTCCCAAGGACAAAACCAAAGAAGATTTTCTCAGTGAACTCGGGAAGATTCTCGATGGGATTACAAATATTTACATGTATCCAAATGCTCAGGACAGAACGCAAAACAGAGGATTCATCTTCGTCGAATTCAAAGATCATCGATCCGCCGCTATGGCGAGACGCAAACTCATCCCGGGCAGAGTCATTTTATGGAATCACGAGATCGCCGTCGATTGGGCTGATCCCGAGCCTGGAGAACCTGTCGACGACTGTGTCATGGAAAGCGTGAGTCCATTTTCCAAATTTTATACTTTCTCTAAACGAATCGCCACAGAAAAACCATTATTTCTTCGTATATTTTCCATTTTCGAAGACTTTTTCTCGATCTAAATGCAAAAAATTTAATTTTTTCTACAATATAATAAGTTTTTTCTACTTATTTTGGCATCATTTGGAATTAAACATTCAAACAGATGATCATTTGTTTCGTATTCAAATTCTATATAAAATGGCGTTTTTTTTTCAATAATTTTTCCTTTTTATTGATTTTTAAAAAATATTCGTTCGTTTTTCACGAATTTTTCTATTTTCGAGCTTCTCGCCGAAATATAAATATAGATCGATTTCGTTGCAAAATTTACGGGTGTCTAAAAATCGAGTTTTCAAGAGACGAGAACCACGGAATTGAGTATTACGATATTCTTAAAAATTGAGATACCGGGAAAATCGAAAAAATCATACTTATCGTTAATCAGCTGATCAGCTCATCAAATAATTTTTAAATAAATGCCATTTCGTCCCCGATCATCAAGATGATGTCGAAAAAGTGATTTTTTTGTATTTCCCTCACGTCATTTTCATTTTACCACAAAATCATCGACGTTTCCCAAAAATCCGGCGAAACAACGAATTGAAAAAAAAAGAATCTAATAACTATTTTCGGAAAAAACCGGTCTTACACTTTTCGTCACAGGTTTCTGCCCTGTTCGTTCGTAATCTTGCGTTGGATGCTCAACATCAACAAATCCGAGAAGTTTTTCAAAACGCAACTCAGATCCCGATATTAAAGGTCAAGAAAATAAATCATTTCGCCTTTATTCATTACGAGAATCGTCAGGTGGCCCAAAGCGTCCTGGACATCATGACGCGTGAGTATTAACTCGAATAAATTAATTAATTCAATTAATTAATTGAATTGAATTAATTAATTCAATTAATTAAATTATCTCATTTGAATTAGTTGAAAAAATTCATGAATAAATAAATTGGAAAAAAATTGAAATCGATAAAATTTGAATTGATTGAAATAAATAAATAAATAAATAAATGAATGAATTAATTATTAATTCATGAATTTTTTCAATTTTCCGAATTTTCCAAAAGAAACAAAATTTTTTTCTCTCCTGACAGTCGAAATTTACTTTTCCAGAACCGGGTGGAATAGCTGAACGAAATCAGTGGGAAATTCGATGGGCAAAGCCAATAAATTCGTGCAAATCGAACGAACGTCAAAATCCCATGAATTCTGTGCTTCCTGGCGATCCCGAAGCGCCTAAACGTTCAACGCGTTGCTCCAAGTTTCCAGATTACAAGAAATCTATTAAAAAATCAATTCCAGAGCAACCTCCACCAAATCAAACAGCCAGTGTCGATTATTCACAACTTTTGACCGAATTCGTCGCCGAGAACTTCAAAGCTGCATGTTCTTTTCAATGTTACCCTCCACTTAACCAGGACGGTTTCATTTTCAAGGTCAGTGCAAAGAAATTTCGAAATAACAACAAAAAATCGTCAATTTATTAATTTTTTCTATAAAAACTTCGAAAATCAACTATTTTGCAAATTAAACCCACATTCGCTTCTATTTTGCTTGAAAAATTTCGAGAAATTCCCAAATTTGACTTGAAACGACTAAAAAAAAAGAAAAAAAATCATCAAAATCGATAAAATTTCATGAAAAAATGAAAAACGGAATCGTATTCCATCGATCAACGATTTCCAATTTTACAGGTAATTGGAACAAGGGGATCGGAGGTTATTTTCGAATTCGAAAGCCAAAGATTTCCATCCGCACAAATGGCGATTCATTACGGAGCGTTTGATATTTTTCACCAAATACACCAAGCTTTCGAAAACTGCAAGTTGCAACCATTTAATCAATGCACTGACTGCATTCCGCAGTACAAATTCGAGGCGTCTCGAAGTTAAATCTTTTAATGACATTTTTCTTGTTTTTTTCCAATATCGAAACTTTAGAAACGATTTCTTGCATTTGAAAGATGTTTTTTACGTTTTTTTCGTTTTATTTCTGGCCTCAAATTGGCATTTGAAAATCGTTCAAAACTTTTGAACGATTTCTTGCATTTGATAAATATTTTTTACATTTTTTTTCTCGAAATTTTATTTCTGGTCTCTCGAGTTCGCATCGCATTGATAAATATAGAAACATAAAACTTTTTAGATTTAAGATAACGATTATTTTTCTAAATGAATAATTTACGAAATATTTCATTTTGATAATGTTAAAATTTACAAAATTTCTTTAATGATTTGACGAAATGAAAAAAGAAGTAATTCGTGATAAAAAAAACGTTGAAAATGACATTTCTGATGTTTTTTTTTTTTCATATAATAACTTTTAAAACGATTTCTCGCATTTGAAAAATATCGTTTATTCATATTTTTTAAAATTTATTTATTTCCGGCCTCTCAAGTTGGCATTGCTTTGATAAATGACTTGTGATAAAAAGATTTTTTAGATTTGAGACAACGAAAATTTGTGTGAATTCGTAACTCACAAAATATTTAATTAAAATAATATTCAAATTTATAAAATTGCATTAATAATGTGATCAAATGAAAAAAGGCCTGTTTGGTTTTTTTTATAATAAAAAGTCAATACGTGTTCGGTGTAAAGGAATCTTCATTTATTTTCTAACAGACTCCAAAAAAAAGTATCACAATAAATAACTTTAGTAAACTCTACGTTGCATTTTCGTCCAAAACTTCCTTTTTTCGTCTCATTTCCACGAGATTATTTTCAAAGAATAATTTTCTCTTCTCAAGAGGCTGTCGTGGTTGTCTAAACAGAAACTTTTCGTTTCCTGTTAAAGTGAAAGATCCTTCGCCTCTTGTGCCAAGAAGCGATCGCATGGCGATGTTTCTGCTCATCGTTTTCGAGTAGAATTCAATCGCTCCTTTGGTGTATCTTTCGTCCAATTGCGCGATGTAATTGTCAGCCTCTTTTTCTTGATAAACGTTGTACAAATCGATTTGCGTTGCCCAAATGCCGAAGCTGAAGAGGCAGCCCAAAACGTAGAACAATCCTCGAACCGGTAGAGGGCGTTCGAAAAGTTTAAAATTTCGATTAACTCCTTGGCACAAAACATAAGTCGACGAAACCATGAACGAGGATATGGCGGCATTGATCAAAGGCGCGTTGTTCATCGACATTAAAATTTCTCTCGCGATCCCGTATCGTTTCGCATCTTCCGAAAGAACCAGAGCCTCCAACAATTGTTTCGCGTCTTGACGATTCCAATTAACGGGCTCGTTATTCACCAGAATTGGCGATGGATCGATCGACGATGTCGAATCGTAAGTGTAATTTATTGGGATTCCAATTATTGCTCCGTATCTCGAATGCACCGAACCCGCGTGAAACATCTCGAAACCAAACACCATAAATGGATGCAAAAACTTGGATCGGTGCTCAGCTAAACTCAGATCCACTACTGCTTCGTTAAATATTTTCATTATTCGCTCGGACACCGGTACTTTTGATCCAGATCTGCAATTTCGTTTTGAATTCATGAAATTCCTTCAAAAAATGCACATTTTTTGTATTTTTTCGTTAAAAAACTTATTTAGGGTTTATTTAATTATAACATTTTATTCTTTATTTTATCAAATACGTTGTCGAGATTGACTTTAGTCTGTCGATTAAATTATTTAATTTTTAGATTTAAAATTTTTGACGTTTATGAACTTAATGTTCGATTTTCTTAATTTTTTATAATTTTTTCATGATAAATCATGTTATAGTTCGTAAAAATTATTTCCAGGTTTTTCAGAGTCTTGTACTACGTCCATGATAATTTCTTTTTGAATATTTTGAACTTGGGTCGGTTTTTTATAAGAATACGAGACTAGTAGAAAAAAAAGAAACACTTGGAACTAATTTTATCGATTTTTTTAAGCAATGAATTTCGTAACTGAATGGAAAAAATGTTGAACACTTTCGTATTTTTGTTTTCATTCTTGTTGTCGTTGTATTACATTAGATTTCTATTATATTTATATTTTTTATATTTATATTTATATTTAAGTAAATAAATGAAAGATCTGCTCAGAAATAAAGAAAAATGTCAAATCCAATTGAAAAACTTTTATCTGTTGCTAATTTCCAAAAGAATTTCATAATTTTCAAAATAATATTCTAGTTTCACCGAATGTTGAGACAATTATTAGTGCTTATGATAAAAAGTTTAAACGAACGAAAATACTCACTGATACATTGAAACAATATCCTGGTATTTAGATACGAAGAATGTTTGCGGACAGTACTGCAAGCCGAAAGTTGCAATTGAGGCTGTAGTCATAAATCCGAGTGAGAATTTCTTGCCCCTGGCGGTGGTGAACCATGCCAGTCGACTCGCCATGTTGCTAACTGATTTTTATTGACTAAAAAATATTATCATTAAAAAAAGTTAATTCTGTTATGAAATAATTAAAAAACGATGTTATAAAGTATAATTGACAAAATTGAATGCTATTGGAACATAGAGTAAATTTTTCTTTTTATAAAGTGACAGGTGATTATTCAAATTTTCGAGAGTTTCGCCTTCACATTATTGACAGGCGATGTCGAATTGTTATTGATCTGCAAAATGAATGACCGGTTTCTCTGGATGAAGGTTATGATCGAAAAAGTTATTTTACAGTTCCTATTTTATTGTCACAGACAATAACACTCTCTAATCGTTCCATTGTCGTGTGAAAAACATCGAACAAATGTCAACGAAGTTATCTTTTGTGTTCGTGATCGCATACAATGAGTCAAAAGTGTTTTTTTATTAACCTCGTTCTTTGATAAATTCCTAACACATGTGAGAAACCGGAGAACATTTATTTACATAAAATAATAATGGGCGTCCACGGTCCAGGGTCCGACTTTTTGAGGTTATTTGGTACTGTCCTCAGCCACCGTTAGCGCTGAGCGCTGCTGACAACCGAGGAGGCATCATCCACAGTCTTCGTTTGTTGCGCGGTATTATTTTGGTGCTGTTGTCGTCGTTCGCGGTGATCAATCGGGAGTTTAATTAAAAAATATAAAACAAATTGAATAATGATTCGATTATGAAATTCAATGAAAAACAATTAGCCAACGCAGGACAAGGACCGGCTGATATCGAAGGTCGTTTAAATCATCGACGTGCTCACAAATCTGGTTTGTATTTACGTCAAGTTTCATATTTCAGGTTATGATTGACACAAGTGTCAAAAACAGAATTATCAACTTTCCAACAAAATCTTAGTTCGTCAACCAACCAGAAAACAGCCTCTATATTAAAATCGGGAATATTATTTTATTGACAAGGCGCACGATAATTCCTCATCCTTAAAGTCCACTCTGGGTCTAAAATACCCCAGTCCCAATTAAAACATCGAATTCTTCAAAAAAATCTCGATCTCCTGCTGACATTTACGTTTTTCCATCAACAAACTATTCTGAATTATTGACATATGTTTAAAAATTCTAAAAAAATCATTTTATGCAGCTTCCTGTCAAAAGTTTCATCAAAATTTCCATTTTTCTTTCAGTATTCAAGGAAAGATGGTTCAAATTAAGGTGCAATCTCCTTTTCTATTTCAACATCAACGAATTAGGTCAAATTGAAACAAAACCAAGTGGAATAATAGTTTTGGAGAACTACATAGTCAAGACGGATGGAGCGATGGAAGGAGAATTTGCATTTAGTATTATTTTTCGCGGAGAGCATGAAAAACGGCACATTCTTACAGGCCGCTCGGAAATGCAAGTGGAAGAATGGGTGACGGCGTTGAAATGTGCAAGTTATGAATTTTGGCGATCGAAATTGATAATTTTACAAAAAAGTTTATGCTCCAAAACTGGAAACGATCCGCTCCTCATGTATCCCAGAAATCAAGGCTCCGTCAGGGATGGAATTTGGGAAACACCGAGTTTTCGCTCTCACGTCGCTTTTACACAATTTACAGAATTAAAGGAACCCAGTCAAGAAGTTGACCTCATTGACTTGTCGTGAAAGTTATTTTTACCTAAAAATTCAAGTACAAACGTCATTTGGTCATTTTTGTAAGAAAAAAAAAAATTTACAAAAACACTAAATTCACAATTTCAAGAATTCGGACTTTTCGTCCTTTCCTATGAATCCATGAATTACCAATCGAGAGAAATTTTATATTTAACGAGATGTTGCACTTTATAAAATTGTAATAATTGTAGAAAAAAAAAAAAAAAAACATATTTATACATGGGAAAACATCGAGAAAACAAATCTGACGAGATTTCGGTGTGCAAGAAACTATTTTCATTGTTTGAATCACGTTACATAACACGTGGTTTATTATTATTTTGAAAACGGATGAATTTTTTTTTTTTGCGACTTTCATGAATGTTTCTACAATCGTGTAAACTCATTGTATTAAATTGTCAGATTATGTAACTTTACATAATAATAAAAGATGTATTTTCACTTTTATGGTTTAATTTATCCACATTTCAAAAATTTAAGCAATATTTTCTTAACTTAGGTTTATTTTTATTTCGAAAAAGTCCATTTTTGAAGTATTTTGTCGAAATTTTTATTCTTTTAGTTCCTCATTTATTGAATATTTCGAATTTAGTATTTTTCTCAAAAATATTGACCTTGTTGTCGATCTTTTAATATAAAAAAACATGAAAGTGGGCAATTTGCAGTTGCAGATTCTTTCTTTACCGACGGAGCGGGAACAAGTGTCAAAAATGGAAGCAAACGTGTGATTTTTTTTTACTTACTGTTGAAATCGTTAGCTTCGATTGGACGATCTGCAATCTCGATCGAGTAATGTTGTAAATTGGACATTTTGTTGAGATCACGGCTACGAGAGCGCCACATTCCATGAAAAATTCCGAGACGAAAAATCCTCTCTGCTGGTTTCGTACGGGAATGGTGTTGTGATGACGTCTTTGCGGCGAATCTCATATCCGTGAAGTTCATGTTCTTGTCGTTTTATTAGTCATTCGCAATCACTCCTGTCACTTGGGAAGGTGGTCACACACAACGAATTTTTGCAAATACTGGTTCTTTCGTTAATATCAACCGGGATATTCGATAGCATATTGTTTCGATAGACGAAAACATATGTGGATAATAAACAAAAGAATAAACAAATAGTTAATCGTGAATAGTAAATAATCGGGGCGGAACAATGAATTTCTTCAGTAAAGTATTCGGCGGTAAGGAGAAGGCCGTTGCACCAACGACCGCCGAGGCAATCCAAAGATTACGGGAGACCGAGGATATGCTTATTAAAAAACAGGATTTTCTTGAAAGCAAAATCGAATTAGAGATCGGTGTGGCGAGGAAGAATGGCACAAAAAATAAACGAGGTAGGAGACTCATTCAAGTTTTTCTTCGATCATCATTTCACGCTCTCTCATTAAATCAATTTCCGTCGTCGTTATTCTTAAATTCATACGTCAGATTGACACTTACCGTTTGCCACTATTCGTGCTGTTATCACTTTGTATTCGCTCGTGTCTCCTTTGTTGCAATCACTGCGTAATTTGCAGACTTTTGTTGAGGAAATCACAAAAGTAAACACACTTGTCCTTCAAAACTAAGGCTCCTTGAACACTCGCTCGTTTGATCAAACTTTATGTTGCCTTTTAAGCATTAACAATGTCTACTTTATTCGCTAGTTTTGCCAAACTTCCATGTACAATGGGTGTGTCAAAGTTATTCACGGAGAAATAACGATTTTGCACGAAATTGATCATTTTTACAAAAAATTCAGATTCCATTCCAAATTCGTAAAGTATTTCGAATTATTCGTAATTGTAACATTCCTGAGCCATAGTTACGACAAAAGCTCAAGGCCATTTGAGCTATAAACAAGTATTATGATGTCATTTGATATTTTCGTCTATTTGCAACTTTAATCAACAATAAAATTCGTTTTTACAAGCACAGATCTAATTTTTGGTTATGAATAACTTCGAAATTTTTTTGTCAAACCTTTTCGAGGGCCCGAGGATAAAACCAGCAAAAATAATGTAAATTTTCTCGATAATGACCTTCCAAAGTAACAAATAAAATCTTTCTCCCAACGAAATTGAAATTTTTACCCTCTTTACTTGAAAACATGGCCCTCGCTGTTAGTAAAACTTTTTATTCGAATCGACCGAGCGATCCCTGAGTTGTAAAGATTCTGACAATTACCGACTTCATTAAAAAAGAGAAAAAACGAATTTTTACTTATTTCAGCTGCCATACAGGCTCTCAAAAGAAAAAAGCGTTATGAAAAACAATTGCAACAGATCGACGGAACGTTGTCGACCATCGAGATGCAGAGAGAAGCTTTGGAAAGCGCGAATACAAACACTGCCGTTCTTACCAACATGAAAAGTGCAGCGGATGCGCTCAAAGCGGCGCATCAACACATGTACGTTTTTGATCTTGAAAATTCCAACCAAACAACAAGAAACAGAATGAAGTTTCCATGTATTCCTAAATATTTTTATTTATGGACGTTTGCAACATTTCCTGGCGACAGAATTCCTTCAAATTTTCAACACACAAAGAAAAAAGTGGCATCTGATAGCTCGCGCAATTTTGAGAGCTTTCACCGTGTAGAAGTCGAGATATTTATCTATAAAAATCACAATTTTCAGAAGTTTCTCATAAGAGCAAGTGTCAAAAGTTCCAATTTTCAACATTAAATATCTCGATTTCTAAATGGCGGAGCCTCTCAAAACTTTGCACACGCTTTTATGAAACATCGAAGAAGCTTTATTTACTTTTTCAAAAGAATCGGTCGTAAAATTGTTCCGAAATTTTGGTTATTATATAAAAAATGCAGATTACCTCAGACAATCTTGAATTTAGAGAATTTAGAGTAGTACAACAACTTTTTTTCAATGAGTTTGGGCTCGCGAAGCATTTTGTATGCAAGAAAAACTGGAAACAAAAGTTTAAAGTAGTCAGAAAGAGTTTAATTTGTTTTTCAAATATTAATTTTTGCACAAATTCAATAACTTTTTATTGTTTCTAACAGGGACGTGGATCAAGTTCACGATATGATGGACGACATAGCGGAACAACAAGACGTGGCGAAAGAAATATCAGATGCGATATCAAATCCTGTCGCGTTTGGCCAAGACGTTGACGAGGACGAATTGGAAAGGGAGCTCGAAGAACTCGAGCAAGAACAACTGGATAAAGAATTGTTGGGTATCGAAAGTACGGGCGAAGAGTTACCAGCGATTCCTCCGACTTCGTTGCCCGAAATTCCTGCTGCGAAAGCGCGATCAAGTGAGTTGAATAATAATTGAATTGGAGGATTAAAAAAAAGTTGAAAAAATCATGACACGGTTAATGAAAATGAATAAAATCAACGTTTCAGAACCAAAACCAGTGGAGGAAGATCCCGACCTGAAAGAATTGGAAGCGTGGGCCTCGTAAAATGTTAATATCTTTTCGTTAAAACAAACAAAAGAAATATTATCTGTATATCAAATTGGTTTGCATAAATATTGGTCACTCACGATCCAGAGGTGAAAATAATTCAGCAACTACGTTTTCGCGCCTTTTTAAATAGCTTTATAGATATTTCGATGAACTTTAAGATCAGGCAGAAATATAAAGCTTATTGTTAAAACAAACAACAAAACTCGGTGATGACCGTACAATTAACGCGTAACTAAATATAAACTTGTTATCAAGAATTCTTTATTAACGTAACTATTGTACTGCAGGCTAGTCAAATGAGTTCGAAATTTTCAAAACGCTTTTAGACCAAGTTTAACGTACCGATTAATCGTATTGTTAGTGAATTTATATTACAGCGTGTCTTATTAACGTGGAAAAAACGTTAAAAACCATAGTTTTGCAAAATCATCAACTGATTAATGCAAATTTCGATGATGACACATTTTCACTGGGATTTTTCAAAGAATAGACTGTTTTTTTGAACCGATTTTAATGCACCTGGTCTCATTTTGTTCCTCAACTGATCCTCTACGAACCCACCACGTAAATTTTTTTTCAAGACCATTCGTTCAGAAACTATTTATAAAAAAGTTTTCTCGCTCAATAAACAATTGACTGCGACATTGAAACGATGAAGTTTTAAACAAAATCTACGCGGTGGATTCGTGGAGGATCAGTTGAGCAACAACATGAGACGTGGTGCATTAAAATCGGTTGAAAAATGCAGACGATTCTTCGAAAAATCCCAGTGGAATTGGGTCATCACGGAAATTTGCATTTGTCAGTTAATGCTTTTGCAAAACTATCGTTTTTAATATTTTTCCACGTTAACAAGACACGTTGTAATATAAATTCACTAAAAATACGTTTAATCGATACGTTAAACTTGGTCTGAAAGCCTGTTGGAAATTTAGCACTCATTTGACAAGTATACAGAACGTGAGTTACCTTAACGACGTAGAAACGTACGCTGTATGATGACACAAGAAAAAAAACGGTTCTGTTTACTTTTTTTTTGTCAAATTTAGTAAGAAAACAGGATTAAGTTGGATAATCGGATTTAAATACCTGACGCCTAAGTCCTTTTAATTTCTTTATTTTATAATATTAACAATAAAGTCGAATTTCCATGAAAACAAATGTTCTTATTGATTTTGTGAATATTTCGAACTTGTCAGGTATTTATTCAAGCTTCGAAACCAACAAATCGCTCAAGCGATTACGATTCGATGATAAAATCATACGGTTCAATGAAATAAAGCTTAAATTTACGCTTTTTTCGAATTTATTCCTTTGCCCGTCACGAAAAAATGAATTTTTTAAAACCAGATGAAATTCTTAGTTTTTTAATATTCATAGAAATATTTTCTCTAAAAAATCGCGTATACTAATTTTTGTCGTTATTATAAATATTCAGTTTTATGGTGCTATTTTAATCTTACACAATCAAGGATTTAATGTATGCTATTAAAATTTTTTGCACGTACCTGTATTTTCCTTAATTCTGTCGAAATAGGCAAATATCGTCGTCTCTTTTATTCTATGAGAAATTTAAGAATTAAAAATATATTCTTGCGATTCTAAACAATAGAAGTATTTTGAAAAACTTGAGCTTTTAATTTTAGTCGTCCTCGTTTTTTGTAATAATTGAAAACAGTCGACGGTCAAGTTTCTCCGAAGACCAAGGAAAGATCGAAGATTCCTAATAAAAACGAAGAATTTTTCAACATTTTTGATAAAAAGTAAGTAACCGGAGAAAATTGAATAATTTTTTCACCAGAAATCTTCAACAACTTCTTGAAACGTCAAACGCGCTTTTCCCGAAATTTCAAATATATTGAATTTTTTGTAGAAAATAAGCTTTTTCAAAAAATCCCTCAAAATTGTTTGGAAAGTTGAGTAAAAAATTAAAAACAAGAAATTGTTTTTAAAGAACTGACAAAAAATATCGTAAACATCGCATTTTTTAATGATTCACCCCCCCCCCCCCCCCCCCCTTCGTTCTTTTCTAAGTGCAGAATAAAAAAACAACAAAACGTACAATTATTGCAAATATTTCATAAAATTATTCGAAAAAATCTAAAGTTTAGCTGACAGCTCGCCAATTCGTAGTGACTTCCGGTTTGGCTTCTCGTGTCCTTTTCGAGACTCGGCAGATTCTAGTAATTCAGGAGTATAAAGCTTTTATCTGTTGATTAAAAAAAATTGCAAGTGGTAGCTCGAGATTTTCGCTCAATACCCTTGTTTTGAGGTTATTGACCTGATGCTGTAGGAGTAAACATTAAAAAAACATTTATAAGTCATTCATTTGCATCAAATGATTATTTTACGTACTGGATTTCATAAAAATCCATAATGACATAATTTGACATTGAATTTTTTCAATAAAAAAATATTGACACTAATGAAGGATTTGACTAACGTTGGGCTCTTCTGTTGCACAATAAAATGTCGTGATTGACTGTCAAAAACGTTCAAGTTGGTGCGAAACTTGTTTACAGCTGATTCATCATGACGTAGGGCCATTTACGATTTCGTAGACTCCTGATAATTTCGTTTTGACATTTGTAGTCATTTTTCAACAATTTTGATGTAATTAAGAACAAAAAATCAATTTTATTGTCATTTCTACAGATTTTAATTCTGGAGTAATTGTAATTAAAATTCTCGTCATTTTCTGCCTCAAATCTGAGTCTTCATAGATAATTGTTCATAAAATCGAAACCTGAAGATTTATTGCTAAGAAATTGGAGATGAATTGAAAAAAAATGTTTTCTACGAGTAATCGAAATTCCACATTTTATTGTGAAGACATTTTCAGTGGTTAACGAATTGCACGAAATTATGGTCGAATTAAAATAAGAATGGAAAATGAATAAATTGATAAAATCTTTGGAAAAAGTGATTTCATTCATTCATGAAGTATTTAAAGAAAATTATTCAAGTATGTATCGAGCACACGAAATTTTCTAACGAAAGGATTGTCCGAATATTGGTGACAAGTTGGGACTATTTTTTCGTCAGTACAGTGGAGTGCGTCAGCGCCAAAACGCGTTCAATATTTACGCGCATGCGCGTGCGGCTGACAGTGTTGAGTACAAGTAGTGTCGTGAACCGCTTTTAGTTTGCAGGATTAAAGCAAGTTTTTAAAAAATCACTCAACTCGTGTAATTATTGTCATAAATAATCATTGTCATCAATTATTCTGCAATACGAACGGTCGATTAACGAAAACTATTTAAATAATAAAAATAACTTGTGACAGCTCGAATTATTAGAAAATACGATTGCATAGCGGTTGCACAAATAGTGCGTATCGTAATGGCGATTTCTGTAAACACTTGACAAGCATTTTTTAAACGTTCAACATTTGACATAAACTTTTATGTGACGTTTAAATGTCAGAAATCATTAAATAATAAGTGAACGAAAATTTCAAGCCCGTAGCTCCAAGGGCTTAATTAATTGTTAGCTGAATACATTTTTTTAAAGTTATTGATTTGTACCACAATCGTCATTGGAATCAACAATGTCATTGCATGTAAGTATCATTTTGTTAATTTTTTTTTTTTTTTTTAAGAAAAATTTGAGCAGTACAGACCAGTTTTTTGAATTTTCACTATTTTTTTTTCCTATCTGTTCCCCCGAGAATTTTAAAGACGAAAATTTTGAAACCATTCGCTGGGACCTAGGAAAACAACCTTGAATCGACTTTTTTTTCGACTCGCTCTCAAGACTAAACTACTGAAAATAGAAGATTGTGGTTGGGGACTTTTTGACAGGAAATTTTATGCTCTACAATATTGGTCCTATGCATTTTTGCACTAACTCTGACCGTTTTGACGTATGCGCAATAAATGTGCGCGTGTTCGTCGATTAAAAACTCATCAAGAAAGGAACCGAACGAAAACCGGCATCTGTCATTCTGACACGAAAATCGGGATTAAAATTCTCATGATCTCAAATATTCTGAAAATAATAATAATGTTTATTTACTTTTACTAAATTGAGACAGAATTCGCTTACTCCGAATCGGCCAAACTCGAAATAAAAAAATTCGAAGACAATTGTTCCTCTATTTTTTTAAACACAAACCACTGGACGAAGATTTTTGAAAAAATTCTGTAAAATTCCTCGGAGTATATAGAGTTTGGGAAAAAATTGTCATTCCACTGTTCTCGGTAATTCTAGTAGAAAATATTTTTTTTTCATGAAAAAGTACGAAATTCGACTTTTCGCATTTTCAATTAATTTATCAATGTCCCAGGGACCACGAAGAACCAAAAAATTTGATATTTGTTGTTAAAATAGAAATTTAATGATGAAAAAAATTGCGAAAAAATAAATAGAGAAATATTAGTCACTCTATGGCTCCAAAAATTAATAAATTATTATTTTTTCAAGCTTAAATGATTAATGAATTATTAATTAAACTAGTCAATTATTATTTTTCGATTATTTATCATTATTTATAATTATCAATTAGATTATAAATAAATGAAGATTATTAATAAATTATGAATATTTTGAATTCAATTAAAATTTGATTTCTGTTTAAAAAATATGAAGACCGCGACCATGGACATTGCGGCGAGTGTTGTAAACGGCAGTTGTTTTCGTTGTGGTTTGGGACCACCGCCTAATTCAATTCTCCACATTCCACCACCACCAATTCCGACATTTTTACAATATGGATCAAACGTCTATTCAAACGCAGGAGTTTTAATTAATTTGGCATATTTAAACAACAGTCTTTGCAAACATTCTTGTAACTGGCGAACCGAGGGTGTCCAGTATGTCGAAATGCCCCACAAAGGTAAATTGAGAAAAAAGACTTTAAGTCATGAATATTTTAGATTTTATGAATTTTTAATTTTTTTAAAATTCATTACCCGGTGAAATTGAATCTTGAGATCATTCTGTCAAAATTCGTTGCCTCAGGAACTCTTCTCGATGATACTTGGCTGCCGATACTCATATCATCCTGCGTGGGTGTTATTTTCGTTGGTTTAGTCCTGGCAGCCTTCGTATTGAGATATAAATTGTAAGTAAATTCCAACAAATTTTCTGCTTGCCTTTAAAACCTGGAAAAATATAAAAAAATGTAATAAAACAAAATAAAAATCAAGTATTTGTGAAAAATGTCAAAAAAAATTCTTTTCATCCAAGTCAAACAACTTGTTTGTATTTTGATAAAATAAATTTTAATTTTGATAAAATAAATTGAGATATAAATTGTAAGTAAATTCCAACAAATTCTCTGCTTGCCTTTAAAACCTGGAAAAATATAAAAAATCTAATAAAACAAAATAAAAGTCAATTATTTGTGAAAAATGTCAAAAAAAATGCTTTTAATCCAAGTCAAACAACTCGTTTGTATTTTGATAAAATAAATTTGCTTATATTTGTCAAAAGTGTCAAAAAAAATCTTTTTCTTAATTCAAGTCATGTCAAAAAATCAAAATATCCAAAAAATTCTTCTCTCAATCCAAGTAAAAAAATTCGTTTTTATTTTGATAAAATAAATTTCTTTACATTTGTCAAAAATGTCAAAAAAACATTCTTCTCTTAATTCAAGTCAAACAAATCGTTTTTATTCTGATAAAATAAATGATTAATTTACATTCGCTTTCGTATTTCTATTCTTATTCTTATTTTTATTATTTTACATTAATTTTTTTTTCATTTTAATTATTTTTTTCCTCTATTTTCTGGATTTGGCTCTTGTATTTTTATTTGTAAATGGATTCGCTCGTAAAAAAAATAAAAAAATAACTAAATAAATGAATAAATAAATAAATAAATCATCAAAAAAATTCTTTGGATCAAATGTAACGTAAAAAAAAATTGATTCAGGTATATCTATCGAAATTTTAGCAGTGGCAGCGTAAAAAACAGTTCAATGTCAATAACGCCACCAACATCTTGCACCGAATCAAAAAATGGAAGAATGCAAAGTGAAACGATACTGTATCCTTGTGCGGTGGATAATATTCAAGACAGTCGTGTGATGTGGGCAACTTTGACACCTCGTGGAACAATGAGACATTATCTTGAAGAGCATACGTACGAAACAATCGCCAATGGATCATCTCATAAGCATACCTACTCGTCGGCTCCGATTGAACATGTAAAGCTGCGGGCACTTTAATATATCAAAAGTATCGTCACGCGGCATCCAAATCATGATATTCGGCAAGAAATCGTGGCCGTGATTGCCAGTAAATTTACGAACAAATCTCACGTAGTTATCGATGACTTATTAAATGTTAGCTGTGCCAGTGGATTTTTTCGGAATTTTGCAGTTGAGTTTTATTTATTTAGAGATGAGCAATGACAAAAAAAAATAGAAATTTACAAAATTTTAACAAATTCACGAAAATGACGAAATATTCCTCAAATTTTTAAAATACTTTGGAACCTTCTCTTTTTATGATCGGCTCAAATTCTTTAAATTAACGACTCTCAAACTCGGGAATAATAACTTTGAATACAATGAGGTCCGATGTCTCATTATTTTTTATTTTTTTATTGACTGTTGGCGCTCAGGAGTACGCTAGCTTTTTTATTCTCGGAATATTGCAGTTGTTTTTTTTATATATTTAGAGATGAGCAATGACAAAGAAATAGAAATCTACAAAATTTGAACAAATTCACGAAAATTACTGTTACTTTTTTTCCATTCGAAGCTGCCACCCCAGCCACCGCTCATTCTCTTCATTTTGGAATTATCTTCAAATTTGTAATCAGTGTTTTTCATTCATAGTCTTTTTTTAATAACATGAGAAATTTTGGAGTAAAAAAAATGATGAAAAATTGAATTTTTCGCTTGGCCTTCCCTGAATAAATAATTTATCGGAATTTAATACGGCCGAAAACCTATTCTGATTCATGGGCTTCGTTCCTGTGAAAGATTTGTCAAAATTGGTTCAGTGGTTTTCGCGTGAAAAGCGGCCAAACACAATTTTGCAGTTGAGTTTTATTTAAATAGAGATGTAAACACAAGAAAAACAAAACAAAAAAAAAATAGAAAACAAAAACAAATTACAAACGTCAAAGTTATCTTCTGTCTTGTGAGAAACTTGTGAAATAATTAATATTGTAAACGATATTGTAGCAATTACATCGAATCGTATATTCGATTTATCATTTGGACCAAATATACTATCAATAATTCTTGTTGTTTAGACGTACGCCCAGCCATCTAGTTTGCAACCAGTCCACCGACGTCCCAAAGACGACAAAGCGTTTGATAATACAGCATTCATTGATTACGAGGAACCGTTATCGTTGAACTCTGAAAATTATCAACCCGAAGATGATGGGGAGTCGGCTGAAGCAGGTAATCATCAAAAACCAACAATTTTTTCGAATAAAATCGATCTGTCAAAAATTGGAGTATTTTTCCTCGACATTATTTTTGCAAAAATGAACAGCACGTTGTGACTTCATTTCAAGCTGCAACAAACGTTTATAAACTTTGAAATCTGCTCGAGAAACTTTTGAATGACTTATTTTTTCGAAAATACTCGAAAAATTAATTCAACTTCAATTAATTCAATTCAATTCACTCGTGAAGTTTGTTTCAAATTTAAAAAAATGATCAAATGGTCACTCGAGTAAAAAAGAATGACAAATTCTCGTCAACAGAAGAATTAATTTTCCAATTAAACAAATTTTGTGAAAAAAGAAAACAAAAACTATTAAAAATACTTTGAAAAATGATCAAAAAAATAAAACTAGAGACGGTTCATTGTTTCAGGTTTAAAAAAATGATCGAATGGTCACTCAACCAAAAAGAATGATAAATTTTTGATAACAGGAAGATTAATTTTCCAATTAAACAAATTTTGTAAAAATAGAAAACAAAAGCTATTAAAAATGATCAAAAAAATAAAACTAGAGACGGTTCATTGTTTCAGGATTAAAAAAATGATCGAATGGTCACTCGACCATAAAGAATGATAAATTTTTGATAATACGAGGATTAATTTTCCATTTAAACAAATTTTGTCATTAATTTTTTTGTTGCAGAACTGGATGAAGTACAAAAATCTACTTTACGTCCAAGAGTAAGTTCTCCAACGAGAATTGAGCATCCAAATTTGCCCCCATTGAATTTGTATCCAAAGAAATATGGATCGTACAAGGCTGGAGGAAGTCATCAGCAATCGTCGGACACATTATTCAAGAGCAATGGAATCCATGCATCAAAATCTTCACCAACCAATGAATCGCACAAAGAAGTTACTTTCTAATAAAACATTTAATCAATAATAAATAAATGCTACTGTATCATTATCGTTCGAAATATTTCGCGTACTAAAAACAACAACAACAAAAATACACATCTCAGGTACGGAGAGAAAACCGTGCGTTTTATGTTTATAGATTTTCAGTAAGCTTTCATATAATAATTATTATACAAGTGATAAAACTATGTATAGATGTGATGTGCAATTTAAATACAAAGATCTCATAAACTATGAAACGTCTGTTAATATTTGATTTTTTTTTTTTTTTTAACCCTTTGCCAAATGGGTCTCTAGGACCCTGGCGACTCGTGGATGCTCTTAACTGTCGAAAAAAATCGTATTTTTTGACAGATTTTTTTTTTTTCAAACGTCAACGTAACTACTGTACTGCAAACTAGTCGGATTTATATTACAACGTGTCTTGTTAACGTGGAAAAATATTGAAAACTATAGTTTTGCAAAAGCATCAACTGACAAATGGAAATTTCCATGATGACACAATTCCACTGGGTTTTCCAAAGAATTACCTGTATTTTTCAACCGATTTTAATGCACCACGTCTCATTTTGTTTCTCAACTGATCCTCCACGAATCCACCGCGTAGATTTTGTTTGAAACTTCATCGTTTCACTGTTGCAGTCAATTGTTTATTGAGCGAAAAAACTTTTTTATAAATAGTTTCTGAACGAATGGTCTTGAAAAAAAATTTAGGTGGTGGGTTCGTAGAGGATCAGTTGAGGAACAAAATGAGACCAGGTGCATTAAAATCGGTTCAAAAAAACAGTCTATTCTTTAAAAAATCCCAGTGAAAATGTGTCATCATCAAAATTTGCATTTATCTGTTGACGCTTTTGCAAAACTATAGTTTTTAATATTTTTTCTCATTTTTTACTCATTCGACTAGTATGCAGTACAGTAGTTGGCTTAAAAATCAGTTCCTGACAAAATTACAGCTCAACAAATCCCCAGCACAGACCTCTCGAGGAACAATTTTTGAGCTGTGGTTGAAATTTTGAAAAAATCAATTGAAATTGGGTCAAAAAGACCCAATGTCTAGTATTCCATGTTGTCTCGACCTTAAAGCCTATTTTCTAAAATTAAGTGTTCAATTACGAGCAAAAAAAAATATACTGGTTCGTATTTATCGTGGAATTTATTTGATGGAGGAACAAGTCAGATCATACATTTTCGTACAGCTGCTTTTTCACAAATAAATATACGTGGAAACAATGTTCGTTTGTTTTTTTTTTTTTTCAACAATCTCACCAAGCATGCCTCGCATTCGTTATTATTGTGAAGGATTTCGACTCGACTACTTTTTTTTATTCGCAATGCGATGAGCAGTTGCACCGCAAAATACTCGATATTTTTTTTCCTATTCGTTCTGCTAGTGTCACTTCTTTTCATACATTTGTCTGTTTTTTTTTATATTTTTTTATTTTATTTTTTTTAATATTTGACAATCATAAATATTCTTGAATATGATTTAATATATATATATATGTTTATATATATTTATGTATATATTTAGTGAAGGGAAATTGGTGGCTCGAAAATTGTCGACGAGGCTAACGATACATTCGGTAATCAACAATGGCAATGCTCTTTCTTTCTCTTTATCTTTTTATCTTTTTATTCTTGCTTCGTATTTCATAATCTATTCTAAATGAATCCATCAACGGTGTATAACTAACCAATATCCGAGAATTTTCATTGCCTACATGTTTATTTTACATTTTTATTATCGAGAGAGTTCCATCATTGACTCTCGTGTAAAAGTATTATTATTTCAAACGCATGATTTTTCGTGGCATATTTTTTGAGTTTTTTTTTCATCTCCACAGTGGACTTGAGATTAAGAAATATCAATTGCTAGTCTTTCTTCATTTGCTTAAAAATGATAACGACAACGAAAATCATAATATTTCCTTACCAACAACATATTTTTCAACAAACACTTTATTTTTCATTTACTTTTTTTGCAGAATATCTAACCATTTAGGCACAGAATTTTGAATCAGAGTTTATTTTCAATATACTTCGTCGTTAACGCTTCATCCAATTGATCAAATTGCAACTTTATCGATATATTGAAAACAATACTCGTTATTGAACACGTACGTATCGTTTAAAAGAATATTTCGTAGGTCTCATTGTCACCATTGGGGCCATTGTTTGTTTTTCTTTCTTTTCTTTTTTCTTCATCTCTTCCACTTAAACTTTAAACGACTCGTTATCGTAACATCCTCCTCCTCCTCCTTCTCCTCCTTTTCCTCCCTTTACCCTATTCATTCCTTCTAATTTAGCTTCCAATAAACCTTTGTAGGCTCTTGAAACCATAACTCAACAAATTTTCATAAATTCAACAATGAAAACAAATAGAAGGCACTCTTATAATATATATAACTCTTTCCTCCTCTCTTCTTATCTATTTATTCCTGCCTATTATATCGTGCACTCCTTTTTTTTCTTTAATATTTCATAAATGTTTACATCATAAATAAAACAACATTTACTTATTCCAGTCGATGAATCAACAACGCCCTATTTGACTAGCAACAATCTATGTGACGTTCTTTCCATTATTTTCCAGGAGAGCATTTTTCTCTTTGTTTTTTTTTCATTTTCATTCTGTTATTATTCGTAGATCGAATAATCCTCCTTTATTTTTCGACATTATTTATCGTTTTTATTTATCTAAAACGGTATTTTTCTCTCTATTTCTTTGACATCCATTTATTATTTTTCATTCGGGAAAAATGAAGAAAATAAATTGTGTGCGCCACGATAATGGATACATTTTCTTATTTTTTTTTTCTTTTTTTGCTTTTTTTTTTTCCTTTGCGGAAGGGTAAGGAATGATTCAACAATTTCTGTGGTTTCTCAATCGTATCAACAGAGATTTACAGCTACGATTATTGTAGTCGGTATCTCGTATTTTGTTTCTTTGTTCTTCTTCTTCTTCTTCTTCTTCTTATAAACCTCTTATATTTGTATGCATGCACAATATATATTTTTTTAAATATTATTCCTTCCCTCGTCTTCTATTTTTTTTTGTCTTTTTTCTTCGTTTCATGCAGCACGAGGCTTAATCTTGTGCTCATGATATTATTAATGAATTAGTTATTGTTATTTGCTTGGAAGCTCACAGCCGACACTTTTTTCTTGGTTTTTTTTTTGTTTTTTTTTTTCCTTTTTTTTTCTTCTTCTTCTTTATAATCCATTATTATATTAATGCGTCTGCTCTTTCGTGATCATATATATTGTTTTTCATATTCTAATTTTTTTTCTCTCTCTCTCTCTCTCTCTCTCTCTCTCTCCTTATTTCTAACATTCCCCACATTCGTTTATACTCCATTCATTACTTTTACCACTATTTTTTTTTCTTCTTCTTCTTCTTCTTATTCTTCTCTTCTATTTTCCTATAATGAATTAACGAGCTTTAGAAGTTGTAGAAGGAGTGACACATACAAAAACATACTTTAACTTGTGACTGACTCGTGCCGCTGCCTCTTTTACTCTTTTGCTATTGAATATGACAGTTTTAATGCGAACGATCGAAAAATGACAACGTGATATTGAGACAAGTACTGAAAAGTACGTGAAACAGTTAAATTATGCAATTTCGTAGAAAAGTTAAGAGAAACTTGTTCGTTTTTTATATCAATTGCCAATTAATCAAGCAAACAGTCCGATTGCCACGTCGAATAAACGATCGAATCATTTTTTACAGCGAAATCGAATACGAATGAGAAACAAGATCAAATAATTCGTGACAATTTGAAATAAAAAAAGAAAAAAAATAACAATTCTGGCAGTGCCTCGATCTTACGTTCAATGACGATTGTAAATTCATTCAAATTTGTTTTTTTTTTTTTAATAATCTCACAAAATTCACTCATTTAATCAATATCACATATTAGTCTCTCACTTTTCTACCGTCATTCGCGTGTCAATTGAGTACAGTTATGAGTTTCTTCAAATGCAGGCCATCGTAACAATAAACTCAACTTTTAACCCGTAACTCTTGTTGTTGTTGTTGTTTTTTTCTTTTTTTTTTCTCAGAAGGATCTTAATTCTAAACATCAATTGTTTTATATTATGCTTTTATCTTTTCTTCTTTTCAATACCTTGAAAATCTACTCGAGGATTCAGCCTAAAACTATTAAATATCAGAGCAGTCCAATAACCTTTCAATATAACGATTCAAAAAACTGCTTTCCGCATTTTCCTATAGTGCCTTTTCTTTTGTTTCTTCATTTCTTCCTTTTGCTTCATTTCTTCTTTCAATATTTCTGTTATTACACATAAATATCGTTGATATATTTTTTGTATTATTAACAACTTATTTTTTTCATTATTTATACGATGAAATATTCGTTTTTTGTTGTTGTTGTGTTATTTTTAAACTTATTTCACTATCGTTTTATATGTCGATCTGAATATTCTTCTTTTAGAAGTTTCATCAAAGTTACGTTACTTATTATATTAAATCTTTGTCTTATTCTCGTGTTTTTTTTTTTTCGCTTTTTTTCGTCTTTATTATTATTTTTAAATGTCGTTCGCTCTCGTTTCACACCCAAACACTCTCGGGGGTTTTTTCTTCTTGTTTTCAATGGTTTTCTACGTCGAAATCGGGTGCCATTGAACCTCATATGTATTTTTTCTGTCGGTCATTTGAATCAGCACGAACGATGAGAACGTGGTTTGGAAATAAATGACGATTTTTTAAACGTAAATTAAGTATCCTTGGGCTTTTTGGCGAATTTACTCATTTATAGCTGCGAGTAAAAAACATTTGTGTTCGTTACTCGTAACCGTAATTACAAACTGAAGGGTTCCTAAGTCCGTAGATTTTTGTATTTATCGTTGAATTGAATTTAATCCATTTTTTCGTGTGCTATAATTTTCTACGAATTGATAATTAATACTCGTTTTGTCTTCGATCCTTTGAAATCAAATTCGTTTTCTTGGGGTTCATCGTCTTCTTTTTTATCAACTAATTTCATATAATTACGATTTTTCAAATAAATGTTTCACCTGCCAAAACGATTAATTAGAATTTGACAAATCATGAAAACTTAATCGAATTTATTTCAAATAATAAGGTTTTTTTGAAGCTTCTATTTTTCACACATTCGTTTCGTATCTTCGTTTAGTAGCAACAATCTGTACTACAGATATTAATAATAATATATTTATTTATTGCCTTTTAACGTTTCGAATAATGAGAGTAACGTACGAAAAATGTGATGAATGAAAAATGGCAATAGTTGTCGTGTGAAAGAAAAACAAAGAAATAAAAATGAGTAATTTTTATCTCGAAAGAAAATAAAAATGGTGATGAAGAGTATGAATAAATGAGAATCGTAAAATATGAAATTTGGTTTGTTTTTTTTTCTACTGTTTATCTTTGATGACTCGATTCGTATTTATTTGATTGAAATAAAAAGAATAATTCGTAGTTATATATTATCGTATTGTTTCGTCAATTCCCTATATTTATAAATAAATATTTCATTGGAATTGCTGTTCGTATCGTAAGATTAAATTTTTATAAGACCAAAGCCTGCATCTGATGACAAGCATCATTAATCGGTTTAGTATTGCTGTTAATTGAATTATTAACACTATCGACGATTTTGACACTACGAGTTCTAGGCGTAGCTGGTGGCGTTATTGGCAACATAGTTACCATGTTCGAGCCAGCCGCGTCACCCCCACCTCCCAAACAATGATCGTCTTGCATTTTACAGACGACTCCTCCTTGCGCAATGACTTTAACTTTAACTTTAGATCTTCGTAAATTTTCACTCGATGATTGTCCAGCCTGTGAACCACATCCAGGAACTTTTCTTCCGGAATTCATCGCTTGACCTACTCCCGGAAGTCGACGATGTCTCACCAATTGCTGTTGTTGATGAAACATTTGTTGCTGATGATATTGAGACTGGACTTGGAGTCCTGAAGAATAAATCTGAACCTGGGCAAATGGCCGGGAAAATATTAGGAGATGGAAACAATTGTTGGTCAATGGGGAGGCATTAATCGTCGGTATTCGTTGTTGTAACGAAAATATTCGTCATAAACTGTCTTTGTGGTTATTCTGGGTTATAAATATTGATAAAAAACTTCAATTCTACTACTTTCGTGGATAAACAAATGGATGAAGAAATGAAAACACAAAGAAGGAATTTTGAGAGTACTGATAAATGCTAATTTCGATGATGACACATTTCCACTGGGATTTTTTAAAGAATAGACTGTATTCCTCAACTGATCCTCTACGAACCCACCACAAAATATTTTTTTCAAGACCATTCGTTCAGAAACTATTTATAAAAAAGTTTTTTCGCTCAATAGACAATTGACTGCAACAGTGAAACGATGAATTTTCAAACAAAATCTACGCGATGGATTGGTGGAGGATCAGTTGAGAGACAAAATGAGACGTGGTGCATTAAAATCGGTTGGAAAATACAGGTAATTCTTTGGAAAAACCCAGTGGAATTGTGTCATCATGGAAATTCCCATTTGTCAGTTGATGCTTTTGCAAAACTATAGTTTTCAATATTTTTCCACGTCACTAAGACACGTTGTAACATAAATTCACTAAAAACACGTTCAATTGATACGTTAAAATTGGTGATAAAAAAAAAAATACATAAAAATGATTTTACCTCTTGACCAGGAGCCTGATTATCAGAGACTGAAACCAAGTGCTGACAACTGGAAGGATCGGTCGTGTATAAAAGAAGTTGTTGATCACCGATAGATTGATGTTGAGACTGCGGCGGTGGTGGTATTTGAGGTGGACCAGGTGCGGCGAGTGAATAATATAAATTATCCAGCTGCGGCGGAGGAGGCAAAGAGTTTGATGCCATCGTTGGATGATGATGAAGATGACGAGACGGTGGTAGCGGAGCAGGGTGAGTATAAAAGTGGTTGGACGGTGGGAGCGAAGAACCAAGATTTAATGGGCTCGATGTACTCGTCGCATTCCCTCCACCAATTCCATTGTTGTTTCCACCATTATTTCCACTTACACAACCGTTGCTCTGTCCTTGTTGCGACTGTTGTTGATCGTGTGCATTTGCCCCATTGTTCGCTGTCGGATATAATGGATATGGCGATGGTCCACCTCCAGCGACCGCTGCGTAATATGGTTCGTACTGTAAACAAACAAATAACCGATCAATTATCATTTTTATTATTGTTTTAATTCAATTTTTATGTCAAACATTCAGCGCAATGTACAATGCAGCCTGCAAAATATTGAGAATTTATTTATCGGCTCCTTCGCTCTCTGCTTTTCACTCGAAACTAAGAGAAGAAAAAACTCCAATCGAATGTCTTTTATTTGTTGTTGCTTTATCTTTTCTTCTCGTTTTACACGATGTTACGAAATAATGTCGTTCACAATTTTGTAAGACACTAACTCGTGACTGGACATTCTATGATTTACTGCAACGATCGGTCAAAAAGAATCACTTTTTGAACTTTTGGATATTTTCTATCAAAGATTTTGATATATGAGACGGGTTAGAAAATATTGTCAATTACAAAGAAATATTTGACAACATTTGACAAAAAATGATGTGACTTTTGATTTAAAGTGAATGAAAAAATAAGAAAAAACACTTTCTTTGTTGCTGTTGTTGGTGAAGATCGTATGAAATGGTGAAAAATACGTTGAACGTCAACGCGATGTCGATGAAATGGAATTATGAATTTTGCTTGTCAATGAAATTGAGCCTAGAACTTAAAAAGACGAAATCCTTTCGAAATGGAGCGGAACTCGTACGAGCTTCTAGAACATCGTCTACGAAAATAGTAAAGACCTTTTGGAGAAAAGTGTAAATAGTTGCAAAAGCGATGAAACTTTTGTGGAGCTAAACTGCAGCCGCAACGAATAATAGAGAAGCTGTCAAGGCCGCTTGGCAATGACGTATTTCTTGATTCCAGCCAATATTGAAGAGGAAAAAATACTCAGAGCAGCATCCAACGTGTGCTCGTAAAATATAATCCTCAGCTCATTTCTCAGCATTAGTAAAACCTAAATTATAAATGCTGATAAAAAGGAAAAATATCGAAGAAGATTCAAGTGATAAAGAAATGACTGCGCGACTAAACCTAAACCATCAGCGTCGCTGCTAAAAATGCTGCGAAAGATCATCCAGCCATCGAGCAACAATAATTTTCATCATGCAAATAATGGAATCATGCGCCAGGATTGAAGAAATAATTGATAAATAGCAACACGCATGAACGGTTATTAGAAGACAGCGTGATTATACCTTTATATCTCAATACTGTATGCCATCGAGAAGCACGTAAGTAGGCATTTGTTGAGGATTGGGTAGAAGCACCGGTGGTGTTACTTCCCCCATTAGACCGTTTGTCTGCCAAAAATCCCAACCGACACATTGATACAAACATTTATTTGTATGTTCTCTTATCCATTCGTTCGATTTATATCATTAGCATGTGCAATCGTTACATTCATTTATTCAATTCGATGGAATATTTCAGACAGCGATGATAAAACAAGTCTCAAGTAAACAGAAAGAATAAGATACACTAAGAACATCGAGTCTGTTTTCAAGAACTAATGATGCCTTGAAATATTAACGAAAAAAGATCTTTTTCAATTCTTTGAAAACTCTCAAACTCTCAAAAACTTGAACACTCTTGAGAGGATAAATGATGTCTTGAAGGATTAGCCAAAAAAGTTTTTTTTAAAACCAATTCCAAAATACTCTTAACAATTTGAATATTTTTTTCAATATTTCATCGTACACACCAGAAATCCGGTTCCATTGGAACGATTTCGAAGGCAAGCACTGAGAATATACTTTGTTAACGTTATTTACAACCCTAAAGTTCTGTAGTCTCGATCGTTTTTACAAAACTCTACGATTTGTTGTCCTATGACAGAAATTGACAGAACGACTACAAAAATGTCAACTCTTATTCACTAATAAGTTAGCTACGCCTTTTTGGTGCTTCACAATTTTACGCGGAGACAGTTTATTAAATACGATTTCGAGGAAAATTTATCAAGAGGAATTGAGAAGATATTAAAACAAAAAAATCGAAACATAAAACCAGAAGCATTCCAAAAATCTGAAGAATTCGTTACAAACGACGAATTAAAAAAATGATCTTATTATTTATTCAACAAGAATCGTTTAAACGATTTCTAAAGAATTTTCTAACAATTTTATCATCGCATACGAATGTTCGTTGCTTCCAAAATGATTTTCATGACCGATTGTGTAATTAATTCGTAATAATAAAAATCTAACGAGAGTTTTACGATTCGAAAAAATATTTCGAGCGAATCGTCGTATCAAGATATCAGGAGACGATTTTTGTGCCAAAAAAATCCGTAAGTCGATGATATTCCATTTTCTTGATCGAAGAAATCGAGAAAGTCGTCAAAATTCCCAAAATTTTTGATTTTCACGATTCCATCGACGAGTTCTAACGATTGTTTTGTTTGTTGTGAGTGAACGAGACAGAATCCCAATATTTGGTCAACAGGTGTGTCAAAAAAAAGGAAAACCAAAAAAAATGTGTTTTTTGCAGCATCACAGTTACCGAGACTCAACGTTCTTAGTAAATTGTACGTGAAAAAGATGATTTCTTTAATGCTTACTTCAGTGCGTAGTTATTATTTTTACTGCATAACTATATTTACGTTTTTACATTTACTCAGTCATCAAAGCTCCGACTTAAATGCTAACAATTTGGCAATCATTACATAACCGTTGCAATATTTATAAAAAAAAAAAAAAATACAAAAAAATCAATGAAACAAAAATACTCACCGTAACTGGAGGGTACGGAAACTGTTGTGGCATGTAGAGCGACGGTGTGGGGCACGAATACACAATCGGTGATATAGGTTGATGACCGGAAGTGGCTTGTGGACCTAGATTGCAAAAAAATCAAAAAGAAAATTGAATAGAAACAATAAAATCCATAGGAACGAATATTTGGATCTATTTTGACTGACAAGCGATTTTTTTTGTCACATTTCTCGTCAAATTTGGGTCTTTGTGAGAATTTTTATAAAATGATGTACCAATTTATAGTTTAACATCATTTTTTCGTTATAAGATTCAAAGAAAACAGGAAAACAATGGCATGGGAATTAAACGATGATGGAATTAATATTTACTAACCAAAAATACCCGCGGTTTGATAAATCGTAGTTGAATCAGTCGGTGTAGCTATCGGGGTACCAGGGCCTGCAGCTCCAGCATTATAGAACGCCAATCCCCCTTGATACGTAAGTCCCAATCCTAAATAAATGACAGAACGTTGTTGAAATCAAGATTTTTTGTACTTTTGATGCAAACGAAGTGATAAAATGATCAAAATTTTGGTTATTTGCATTTAATTGATTGATAAATAAATTTTGTTTCCATGGCTGAAAAGTAATAAATGAATAAACTGGTAATTCATTGACTCACCGTTCGTGTAGTAATAGGCGTTGTTGGGTACAGTGGATGGCAATTCCGAGCCTCCATCGAATAGTCGATTAAACGGTTGTTTTTTTATTGCTGGCGCAATGTTCAGCTTCCTTTCTCTCAGGATTATACATTCGGACTGCAACAAATTACAAATTCATCATATTTATCGTCGTATTTAAAAAAAAAAAGGTTATAGATGAATTTTTTTTACTGCAACCAGGATTGAATCCGTTTTCAAAACTTATTTGAATGATTTGATGAAATTCACGAATTAATCGTATTGAATACTGTATTTTAACAATAAAATGCTTATAATTGGAATTTTTCAACTAGAAAAACAATTTATTCTGGTGTCAAAACTTATTTGAATTTATTTTCAAACTTTATTAACAAATTAATCATATGAATTATTGTATTTCAACAATAAAATGATTCCAATTGAATTTTTTTTACTGGAACAAGAATTTATTTCATTTCTAATACTTATTCAAACGATTCAACAAAATTCACAAGTGGAAATCATTTTTCCAACAAGTTTTCCAGTGTTTCAACATCATTTGTACATTTATATTTCATCGCTTAATAATTGAAATAATCATTTTTTTAGCGCGCATGTAAATTTGTCATAATTACCTCTTGTTGAAGTCTCCGTGCTTCCTCGTCAGTTTCAAAAGTGACAAATCCGTAGCCTTTGGAAACTCCAGCTCTGTCCGAAATGATTTTTGTAGCTTTGACATTGCCGTAGGCAGAAAAAAGTTGAGTAAGTTCAGCTTCGCTTGTGCTCGCCGATATGCCACCAACGAATATACGGTTCGGTACTAAAGTCCCAAACTTTGGAGCTGCCATTGCAGAGCGGACTGCTTGAGTTGTACTTTATTGTAGAATCAACCACACTGTAATATTTGGCGATTCCAATCTGTGCAAAAACAACGAAAATGCTGTGAAAATCTGTCAAAAAAAAAAAATATAAGTTTTCCCATAATGACAAATAAATTTTTCACAACGTTATACTAATTGTTGTTATTAAAAAGAAAAAAGAAAGAAAAAATGGACAAGACTGCGACTGATTTGACGGAAAATGTCAAAAAATAGTGTCCCAATTTTTTCAAGATCAAATTCAATTCCTTGAGAATTTCTTTACAACGAGGATTTGAAAAAATAGACAACATTCTCAAGGCATAATCTCTGAAGTAAAGAACACAATGAAATGTGACACTTGCAAAACAATAGATTTATTACACACGAACGTAAAGTTTTTCAGTGACACACGCAGCGAGGAAATGACTAAAAAAAAAAAAAAAACTATTTGAAAGAAATGGTTGATGGAATAATTAAGAGATTTCGAGCACACCTTTAACGAGGAATCTTGCAATTATTTGGCAAAGCGGAGAGAAGAGAACATGTGCATGAGCTTACAGGTTGAGTTTCGTATACAGCGTTGCTATGGGCAAAAAACATAATCCAAGCAAACACAACATTGGGCTGAGAAATCTAGAGAGAAAAAAAAAAAAAAAAAAAAAAAAAAAAACAAGTGCAACTAAAATTTTTAATTGGGAAAATGTTGCAATTCAAGGCTACACGAAAATAATATTAAAAAAAAAAAATGCCATTGATAGTATTGAAGGAATGACGATATGACAGGAAACGAATAAAAACATCAACAAAGGCACGATATTAACGAAGATCACAAAATGAAAACATTAGAAATGCATTTATTTGGTGCACACCAATGTCAAAAAAGTATTCGTATATGTACCAATGATTGTGTCACTCCTCAAAAAGTCTACCATTCAGAAACGCCTAAAAGATCGATCACCTTAGCACAAAATACCTAACCACTAATTACTTAAAAAATCTAAGTTCCCGAACTGAGAAAAAAAAAGTTGTATATTCTTCTACTTCTTCTTTATCCAATTTGGCAGGGACCGCCATGAGCCGTGAGGAAGCACACAGAGGTAGGGGAGCGAGGGGGAGGACGACCTTGTGGTTCCTGGCAACTGGGACGCTAGTTTGTTAACTTCCCCTTCCCTTTCCTCTACTTTTTTACGATTTTTCTGTTGCATATAGTTTGTTACGATTGTCAGATTTCTGAAAATGGCGTGTGTCAAATCAACCTACGATCTTATGCGAAATTCGAATAACTCAAAATATTCGTATGACACTTATTATTTTTTATTTTATTTACGTTTGTGAAAGCAGGCTCGATCCCACGCGCATGACTTTTGTCACTGTTCCGTATGTGACGGTCGTTATATGAATTGTACGATGGAGAATCCAACTAACACGGATTTTAGCATTTTTTTTTTTTTCCTAACAAATGACAGTCTAGGTGACGTTTCTTCGACGAAAGATTTTTTTTTTTTGTCTCGATTCCTAAGATACCATTGTACGAGATTTAATGCGAAAATAAAAGTTTTATCGGAGAAAAAACGACTCGATTCCTGAGCGTGGGCGAAAAAAATTTCTATTTTACATGGTTAATTATCGCAGTTGCTCCCTTTAGGTTTGAAAATTTAGAGAAACCTTTTTCTCGAAGTTTTATTTCCATCTTTATCGTCTTGACATCTCGAACTACGACAATGTGTAATTTCATTGTAATTAAACATGCATTTCATCATTCAGCAAATTTTTCAAGTTTTATTTAACGACAAACGCTTTCCCAAAGCTTTTTCAATGACCATCAATGACTATGTCTTTTTTTGAATCATTTGAATGAACGCCGCGGTGTTTGCGGTTAGGTTCACTGCGAAACTGATAACAGAGACTGCAAGACGATAGTGGCTTGACTAGAAACTAAATTCTGATTTATAAACGAACCCAACCAACCACAACGTAATTTGGGCGATTCCATCGAATTTTCAGGATCTTTTGTTATTGTTTATCTTTCCGACTCTCTGTTGCTGCTGTTGCGATTGTACGGACTGGGAACACGTAATCTTTGTTTATCTCTTGCATAAAAAAAAACAATATCTCCGACGAATCTACAGTATCGACGGAGTTACGTTGGTAGAAGAATCGGCACTTGACACCAATTTCAAGTCAGTCCGTTCCCATTTGTCATCTTTCATGACTACAGTGTTGCTCTTGTGATTTCAAAAGTTGAAATTATGGAATGGATTTCATTTCGTCGGGTTGTAAGGCAATCGCTCTGTGCAAGCTATTGGAGGGGATAAGCGAATCTACCCCAGCGATGCAGGTGGCGAAAAGTAAAAACAAAGTGGGATATTTTTCATACGTGCAAACACGATTAGTATTGAATTATTCTCGTTTCTATTATAGAACTTCTAACGCTTGTCCATACTTTCATTCAGTTTTTCTTTTCACACAAAAAGTACATATTAATATGCTTACTGCATACGAACATAACCTAACAATGCATTGTACAATTGTCAAAATATAAATCTTAATGATACTTTACTTAGTTGTTTGTTGTTCATTAATTGTAGAACAATCGCTGCTATCTCTACATGCAAAAGTTATTCCGAAAAAGACTCCTATTTTAATGAATTGCACTTTTCGTAAAATTTCCAACTCAAATCACAGCTACACTATCCCCCCTCTCCACGTTTTTCAGCTACCAGATGTCGCCACCACTGACTTGCACAGAGCGAATACTCTCTAGCGTTTATTTTGTACACCTGCGGCCACTTCTGCACGACACGACAGCCACAGCCCACAGCGTCAGTTCTCTGACTGCGTCAGTAGCAACAAGACCTACAATCGAGAGTGGTTAATACTTTATCGGTGTTACCGGTGTTGATGTATGGACTGATTGCATATTAAAAACAGTTTTGTGTCCCGAATTGAATGAATAATATTTTATTGTGACGAACCAAAGAAACAACGAACTATGTGTCTAAAATAAATACAACACTTTTCTCGACCAAACTTTTCAATTGCAATGAACTTTCTCATGAAAACACTTTGTTAATCTCATCGTCAATCTTTTTTTCGATTTATAAAGTGAAATAAATAATAATTTACAGGTTAATTACTTTGAATAATTGCCAGACGATTAAAATTCAAATAGTGATTTCGAACAGTGCTTTATTACGATATATATTTTCGAAGCGACTAAACAACTTTGTTTACAAAGCTAGAAACTGACATATTGCATTTTATTTTCCAAAAAGTTATCACCCTCAGAGCGAAAAGAATATTTTAATGAGAAATTTATCGTTCCTATTTTAACATTTGAGTTAATAAGCAAAATACACCTAACCAAGTTTAGTGACAAAACGGACTATTTGCCAATCGAACAGTCTATCGCAAAGAAATTCGTTTTAACATCGAAAAAAAGTCACTTTCCAATTGTACTTCTCTTTAAGTACTCGACTATTTTTTCGACAGGTGTACAGTGAGAATGGGAACCAAATAAAATGTATAGGCTACCAGGTACAAGTGACTGCAGGGTAAAGTTATAAAAGTGAATATATTTTGGTTCGATGTCCGCGATGGAGACGAAAGTGACTAGCAAGACTAGTAGCTTGAAAGCGCTGTTGCTGCGCGCGTGGCGAGAAAGGTGGAGCGATTTACAGTGGGGCATCAACATAAAAACTGTAAGCATTAAAAAAATTTGACTTGAATTCAAAAAACTTGTTACGCGATTGAATCTCAGTTCAAAAGAGTTTCCTATTTCAAATATTTCTTTTCGAAAGCTCATTTTCCAGCATTTGGACTATTAAATCTCGATAAACGTCAGAACGAGACTGAAAAAATGTCAAAATTGCAGATATTATACTTTATTTGTAATTTCATTGTGAAAAATTCCCACAAACCACTTTTTTCTGACATTTTCTCAACGATTTTTGTTTTTTTATCTCAAAATCTCTATTTTTGACGTAAATACCATCATTTTAAAGTGCAAAAAACCTCATTTCCTTTCGAACTTTATTTAAACAAGTTTTAGACTTCTTAACAACGACGGAAGCGAAGCCTTGTACAAAATTAATAAAAAAATCCAAATTTTCAGATATTACCGAGAGGCGTAAGTGGAGATGTTTACAATTTGGCGGATTGTATTTTGCAACAGGCTTTAGTGGGTCCAGGGCCGAATCATTTGGTTTTATCGTATTTGAAGCACTCGTTGAGTTCTCAGGTTCGTTGGATCATCAATTCCTTTTTTTTTTAAACCTCAAACTTGCAAAAGAAATACCGATTGAACTTAATTTTCTTTCCACAGCTAGTTTCCTACGCGGCTGTTCTCCAACGGATAAGCAAATACGATGCTTTTCACAAACCACATTGCGTAGTCTGCCTTCTCGAATTTTTAGAAACTATTCAAGAAGGAATAACATGTCGTGGCAAACCGGAAGAGGATTTACTGGCAGCGTCGGTACTTTCCATCGTACACTGGTTACTGCAGTGTTATTTACACACTTTGACCAAAATGCCACAAACCAACTCCGTACCAAGTCACACCTTCGAACTGATCGACAAGCCGGCTAGCATCCTCAAACAAATGCTTAATTCGGACTTCATATATGCTATGATGTATTTAGCAAAACACGATGACAGAGGTAACGAATTTTCATAAATTTCCTACTGAATTCAGACCAAAAACGACAATAGAAAGTCACAAATTTTTTTTTTGCACCTAAACTTCACTTGCAACAGAGAAGTTTGGGTAAAATTGCTGTAGTCTCGTGATATTTTTGCAGAGAGCAATTTTTCGTGGAATTTATATTTTCATTGACAATAATTGACAATAAAACAATTGACAATTTAATTGGCAATAGAATTCGACATAAAGAATCGAATAATCAATCAATTTTGATATTAAACTTTCATCTGTACATTGGTGCGAATCTGAATCATCAATTTTGCATGTTTCTCGATTTTTTGCAAGACGCAACTTCAAGTTCTCTTTTTAAAGATGAAAAATCTCTTGTTGACAAATTGAATTGGACGATTTGGGCCAAAAAATCTGAGTTTTCAAATTTTACATGAAAAAACCCAACTCGATAATAAATACGAACAACTTTTGGTACAATCAAAAGATTTTAATTATGAAAGATGTTTGTAAAAAGAATTTTTTAACAATACAATTTTCTATGGTTACAGAACTCTATTTGGAGGTAGTAAAAAAGTGCCAAGACATCGAAGCATTGCAGAAGACAAATAATAATTTAAAATCGACACCTCCGATCGAAGATTCGTTAAAGAAATTATTAAATCTTGAAATCGAGAGTATGTCTTCGAACACTGCGAGTGTTCCCATGGAACCAATAACGTATTGTCTTCAGCCGCTGTTGGCTGTGCAAGTGCTTTTGAATCCGAGTACCGAGACAGCGGTATTCGTTAATCAGTTGCTCATGATTCAACGACTCAAGGGATACACGAACGCGAGGCTGTACAGCGAAGTTATGAGAGCTTGTTTAATGTGTCTTCACAATGTGACAGGAACGGTCAAAGAATCGCAATGGGGTGCTGTAACGTTTCTCAAAGTTCCGTTCATTTTGAAGGAACTTCATCAAACGACGTTAAACGGTTTGTTCTCAATATTTACGTTTCTTTTCATTCATTCATCGAATTTTTAAGTTCGGAAATTCTTTGGAACTAAAAAAAAAGTTTACAGTCAAAATATAGAAATATAATTGAAGGTTCGAGGAGTTGGAAAGACTTTATTGTCATTTTACGAACGTCAGCCATAAATTTGATACAATTTTGATGCAAAAGGCAAATTAGGCAGTTCATTGGTTTAAAAAAAAAATTAACAGCCAAAATAAACAAATATAATTGAAGGATTGAAGAGTTGGAAAGACTTTATTGTCATTTTATGAACGTCAGCAATAATTTTGATACATTTCTTGGATTTTTTAGCTGCTGACGAAAAGTACGAATATTCTCAAGACATGATCGACGCATTCGAGCTCCTTTTGCAATTCAAACCTCTCCTGGACATCATGGACGCCACTTGTTCTTGCAACAGCGTTGAGTGTCTATTGAATGAATTTCAAAAAGTTAATCTTGTCACGGAGAAGCACGTTAAGCAGCTGAGCAGTAGAAGGTAATTAAAAAAATGACCAATTAACGAGATTTGATGAAAACGATGAAATTCAAATAAAAAAATATATAAAAACAGTACATTTTGGAATTTTATTATTTTGCAGAGAGGGAGTCGCAGCGGTATTACAAAAATTAGAATCTTCCAGCTCACCAACTTCATCGATAATGAAAGTGATTGTCAGAGCAGAGCCAACTTTGGCTGGCATTCTCAAAACGTTGGATGCTGATTACGTTAAAATTCAGGAAGCTCTCCTGAGCATGTTATGCCAAGTTTTGAATGGCAAGAGTTTGGACCTGATGCTTGCAGTTGCGACGGTCGAGGGCCAGCTTAAAAATTTCGTTATGAAGCTGATTAAGTTCAACGAGTGCAGCAAAATGAATGAACCAGTACCTGGGAAAAATGCGGCGATACCGGCGATGCTTTTCGACATATCGTTCCTTATTTTATGCTCGATTGTTCAAAACTATGGATCGGATGTAAGTTTCACTCAAAAATAATGTATAAATTCTGTTTTCGACATTATTTCTACTTTTTTTAACGATTTTTACACAAAATTAACAATTCCAACTGATCCAAACATGATTTTTTACATTTGACATTGAATCTAACAGTCCATCGATGAAAATCTCTTCAACAGATTGTTTTGGACGAAGGCGGTGACTCTTTCTTCGAACAATGGACCCGGGAATGCATGCCCGAGCGCGACAAGCCGAAATCTCCACAAAAGATGTTACAAGTTGTCGATCCATCGCGAGTGGACGCTCTCCTCAGTCAAATAAATTCAGGCGATCCTGATGGCAAGCTGAGCAACGTTGAATGGCACGTTTCTTGCCAAAGCGCAATGGGAGTCGTGAAAGAATTGCTCTGCGCCTGGGAGAGCGGAGTCGTTGGAGCCTGCGACGTTAAATGCGCTTTGGACGGCTTACGATCGACGGCCTGTTGCTTACCCGTTTGTGCTGCTGCTTGGCTCTGTGCTCATATGAGCATAACGCATCAAGATGCTCTCCTTAAACCCATGAACATGGTCCAACAGTTCGTTACGCCACTCGCCACCGACGAAATGCAAGATAATTTTAAACATGACACGTTAGTATCGTTCTTTTTTGGTACTCAGAGCTTTTATAACATTTTTTCCAACCCAATTAATTACTTAATGAGTTAATTCATTGATAACAAGAGTTATTATGAATTAAACAACAAAATTATAAGTTTTTGCTTAACAAAATTATCAATAAATCATTTTTTCATTTTTTTAGGTCCAGTTTGATGTTCCAAATCATTCGGAAAATGCAATACGATGTCCATCCACCGACTCAATCCAAAACAAAGGCACTCTCCATGGCTCACAAGTAATAAACTTTTCAGAAATAGAAAAAAAACACACTTTTTAGCAATAAAAATACAAGACTTTTGTGTAATCGACATTCATGCGGGGTCTGAGTGACCCCGATTGTTTTTTTGCAAAGAAAACTTCGAAGTCTTAGAGATTGACATTTCAAAGATTATTCTGAAATCTTTTATCCATGGATTTTGAACTTTAAATTCGTTCAAAAACAATTTTTATTAAGTGTCAAAATGGAGAGATCAAATATTTGGCTAAATATGAAATATTTCGTCGGTTTACTGATTTTATTTTTCTTTCAGCATAATATCTCGGCAACCGATATTAGAACAATTAAAAAATGTCTGGCTGGACATTCAACAACGAGGTTGGGTCAATATCCAGTCGACTCAGGCCCTCGAGTCTTTGCTAAACACCGGCGGATCTGCGTGGTTCGTTTCAAACCTCGTAAAGGAAGGTCTCAAATACAGATATCAGGAAGAATTGGATCAAGCGGTCGACCTGATATTTGCAATATTTCATCTTGACATTGAGAACTGCACTCTCGATCTTCTCAATCACGTCGTACCTCGATATCTTTACAATTCTGTACAGTAAGTTTATTTATTTATAATTCATATCAATTTATACATTTTTTTATAATTTTGTCGAAATTTAAACGATTTCCTTCAATGTATTCACGTGACTTTCAAAATATTTCATTTTTATCTTATTTCTATAACTTGTAGATAAAATTTACCCGAAAAATCGTTTACTTTCAAACTTTACGATTCATCTGAGACAATAAAATAAAAAAATATTTAACGAATTTGTTGAATTTTTCAGAAGCGAAGAACTGATCGAGCCCCAGTCATCCGAACTTGCAAAACTTTGTGTCTATTGCATTCTGTCGAGCTTGGAGTACAGTAATTCGATACCACCCCGAAGCAACAGTAGAAAACGAACTCGTGGTGAACTCGACGCAGACGAACTTGAAACCCTTTGTGGTCCAGCGAACAAAATTCTACGATTGAACGAATCGGGCGACACGAATCCAATATTCAGTGCAAGTTCGCCTCAGGCCCAAATCCCACCAAATAATCAAAGATCGATTGTACTTCGCGAGCCTCTTTCCACAGCCCTCAATGAACTTTTTAAATCTTTTAACTTTCTTGCTGGGAGAGACGGGGATGTTTCTCAACAGACTCATTTTATTCTTCAATTTTTACAACTCATGGTGCAATGTGGAAAGGACAGGACTCGAGTAGTTCTCGAAGGAATGCCACAGACTTTGGTAAGACGAATTTATCACAATTTCTTTACACATTTTTATTAACTCTTTCTCCAACATTTTAAGGACGTTGTATGCAACATTCTCTGGCGATAGAATTCATTCGAATTTTCAACACACAAAGAAAAAAGTGGCATCTAATAGCTCGCGCAATTTCGAGAGATTTCACCACGTAGAAGTCGAGATATTTATTTATAAACATCACAATGTTCAGAAGTTTCTCATAAGAGCGAGTGTCAAAAGTTCCAATTTTCAACATTAAATATCTCGATTTATAAAAGGCGAAGCCTCTCAAAACTTTGCATACGCTTTTATGAAACATCGAAGAAGCTTTTTCCGGTTTTTCAAACAAAATCGTTCGTAAATTTTCAACGAAATTTTGGTTATTACGTAAAAAATACAGATTAGCTCGGACAATCTTGAATTCAGAGTACGTTGTTCTTTAGTCAATTTGTAACAACTTTTTTCAATGAAATTTAGATTTGAACGTCGCCATACAACGTCCTTAATGATGAAATAATGACAATTTCTTCTCTTTTTTTGGGTCCTCTCGACCCAGTGTGACTCAAAAATTTAATTTTACGATGATTTCTGATTTCAGGTTCCTTGCTTATTGAAAGCATTACCAGAATTATTCACCACCGAATTATTGTTGAAGTTGTACGACATTCAAACATTACCTGGACGAAAAGCTACTGCTCGGGATCTTTGCATGTTAAGAAATATCAATCTCAAGCCAGTAAAATGACGGTAAAGATCGATAAAAATAAAAATTATTAATTTTAACTATAAAATGTGTAATATTTTTCGTTTTTTTTTCTATTTTATTTTATTCGTTTCTCAAAACGTTCTCCAAAATGTGAAGATATTTGAAAAAGACGATAAATATTTTTCACGTTCTTGCAGATTCGATCGGTGAGGATACAAAGGATTATTCAACGACAATACTTCGAAAACCAGAGTTTTTATTACGTTCGAAGACCACGAAATCGAGAACCACCGAATTTTCAAAAATCAGCTAAATCGAAAAAAACGTCAGAGTTATATATATTTTAAAAACAAATAAACGTTTTCATGTTAAATCTCGTACAGAAACGCAGCATGAAAAAAGTGAAGGAATTTGTATAAATGGAATAATAAAAAAAAATCACACTTTGCAATTTCGTTTTTTCCTCTTTTATTTTTTTCAAACATGCAATTTTTATGGTCCTATTCCAAAAATAAAGAATCCCCTTAATTTTCTTCTAATTTTACTCTATTCGGTGAATCAATTAGAAATATATCATTTAAAAAGTACACACAGCACGAATAAAAACATCGAAAGCTTGACACTTGACCACTTGACAGATTATTCAATATGGCTGACGAGCCTGAGTAAAAGCGCGCGAAATTTGAAATTGTATGCAAATGAAATCAAATGATGAACGTGTGCTCACTATTTTTCAAATCTTTTCCAAGTGATTAAAAATAGTGGTTCGTAACAAGAGATATGATGACAGATTTTTTAAAATAAAATCTTTTGTAATATTACGTAATATTAATTTACTTAAAGTTACATGCGCCCATTCAGAGAAATGTTCGAATTGAATCGAAATTCTCCGATGTGTTTACATATGAATTTAAATTAAACAGCTGATCGTAATAAATCATAGTTGTTTTTTATTTTGAAGCGCGAGTTAAAAAACCAGTCGAAAAATTGAGTTTTTCGTTATTTTGAGATTTTCATGTCCGTGTATATCGGACTCACAAAACAGCGGAGTGTATCTTCGAATAGTATATTTATTGTTCACACGGTTTGGCGGTGGCAGTGACATATGTTCCCGGTGTTGCGAGAATAGCGTAAAAATATAACAGACACAAAATCGCACATGCTCCGTTGGATCGCAGGTATTATTTGCGAGCAGTCGCGACCTTATACGACATTGGTAAAAAAAATAAAGAAAAAGAGAAAAGAAGCATTGGACCGGCGCGCAGGCGCAAAGGGGAAATCATAACTCCACCATTACTACGGTGGTGGCTGTCGTTTCTTCCGGCACGTCAAAACGACAATCGTTTAGTCCAACCGAGTTATTCGAGGTCATAATCGTCTATTAAATTCATTCGTTTATCAATATAGAAAAAGGAAAAGAGGTTTTTCGAGCGTTTTATCAATTTGTCAAGTTAAAAATAGTCGCGGTCGAAAGTATCGAGCGTGTAAGGTGAATACAAGAGTGTCGCGATAATTATTGAAAAATAGGTCCAGTGAATTTGAGCGGACAATTCTTTCAATAATTTCGACATGTTGAGTTTTTGTCGGCAGGCTTTTCTCGTCAACAGTCAAAAGTGAGTACATTAAGGATATTTTCAACTCCATTATTACACGCTCTGTGAGCACGACCTTGTGCTAAGTGATACACTGTCTCATTTTTTTTCTCATATACCATTATGGCTCCTTTTCGTTCCACACCTGACCAAGATATTGAAACAAAATTAAATATTATGATTGAAAATCAATTGTGGCAGGAAATTCATTCGATTTTACAAAATATTCCAATGTTCAACAATGCGTTAAATATTCATTAAAAATAATATTGAAGCAATCGTTAATTCAAAACAATTCGATAATTAGACTCGAATTCACACATATTCGGATCCACAATCAACGTTTGACAATTTATTTGATTGATTTTTCCAAAGATCCATTTAACAGTAATTTTTCGTCTGTGTAACCTGTCAACAGTCGCATCAGTCAATGAACTCAAATACCTCTTGCTCACTTAACCAGACCGACCTATTTTTCATTTTTATACATTTTTTCACACAAACACCTGCCTATATATCACGCTAAATATCTATTACAAGGACAGACCCAACTTTTACCGACCACCCACACATACGAAAATTTAGCATCTATGTGTCAATGATTTAAGCAACCTCTTCACCAATCTGTAAATATGTTATGGAACCTTTTTATCCTCTCAAAACTATTGTATCAATAATTTATAGAGACTGGAGATATTTTCGTCAGTGCATTAATCAATTTATCAATTAATTCGTCTTCTTTTTTTTCATTCCCAGCTCAATTTAATTGAAAATTTATCGATAAAATATAGTAATGTCTGCCCAAAAACTATTCATTAGTGACTTTTGTGCTTGTTCAAAGCTTTCAACAAGTTAAATATTCTTCCAAATATGACTTTCACGAGTTTCATAACCTTTGAATTCCTCGTTTTTTATCCTTCAAAGACCATTTGTCAAAAAAGATGGATAATCATTGTATGTTTTCAAAAAATCAAACTTCATTATTGATTTTTGAACCGGCACAAAATTACAACCAATAATTTCAATAATTAATATGAAATTTTTCAACAAAAACCACTTTTTGACAGTCCGCTAAAGTTTAGCTCCATTTTGGCCAGATTTTAGAACACACTTTTCAATATTTTTTGACAACTGTTCAAAAATTGTTGCCAGACTTTATTTGTCAAGATGTATTCCGTCGGAACGTGATCTCCAGTCTCGTTATTCTCTTCGTTATTATTTCCACTCACTCAACCAGTACCGAAGACCCACAAAAAATTGGCATGGGATTCGCGCCGTTTGTATTTTTAAGAAGCGTCCAAATCTACGTAGAAAAAAAAATTTGGCCAATTTCCAACGGCGCCAACTTCAACTCCATGAGCCGTCGTCGACGGACAGGAAAGAAAGTTAATTTGCATATCATTCCTATCGAATTAGTGGCTGCAACAGAGAAAAAGCTGTTAGTTAATTTGTGTCACAATGTATAATGCAACATTATTGATAATGCAATCGTCTAGAGTCTTTAACGTCTCAGTCGTGACAAATGATTACACGACAAGCCTCGGTAAGATTTTTAGTGCGATTTGGAAAAGCCTGAATTAATTATTAAGATAAAAAGTAAATATCTTTGTTGCGAGGCTTGCGCATAGATAAATTCTTATTTAAATCTTAATTCAAAATATTCCTCACAGAATAAATGCGCTTCGGTGTCGTTTGAATTCAAATATAAATTCGTTGCAGGGTGGTTACAAGATAATTTTGTACAGGTTTTGATAACGTTTGTATTAAAAAAAATGCATTCCTCAACGCAACGAGCATTAGTATCCATTGAATAGGATTAAATTTGTAATTTTTTGAACGATTCCTTAATCTCAACGCCGAAGAGTTCTGTCTAATCTCACGTGCGTTCGGTATGAATTGCAATGTTTTGAAATAAATTTTTGGAAAGAAGAACACAAATAGAATATTTATTTTTGATGAAAAACTGCAGCATCGATTTAGAGGGAATAATTTAAAAAAAATGAGTGCGGTCGACGCATTTGTTACCATAATTTTTGCAGCGATATCAACAAAAATGTTAATTCTCTTGAAGATTTGGGTTCGTTTAGAAAGTAAACTGCCAGGAATTTTTAATTATTTAATGTCGAGTTTAAATATTGAATGAACTTTTAAACTAGCTCTTTATGAAATATTTGAATAAAAGTACAATTAATAAAATGATCGAATTTTGCGACCTGGATAAATAAAGGAAAATGCTGAATGCATTTTTCAATCGAGTATCATTTTTGCTGCTTACCATACGTTGCTAGGATGATGGGAAACCTTCACAAAAGCGAGTTCCACGATTATGGATCAATAAGAAACTTGCAACGAAGAATGAGCCAAACTTACGTAATTGATGCTCCCGAACGTTAGTGAATTCCGAGGTTGTTCCAAATTTTTTCAACACATTAATTTTTCTGGAATATTAATAACTTGTTAAACGAGAAATTGATTTGTAAAGTTCTGCTGGTTATGAATTAATTCAAAATTCATTTTACGATACAAAACATGATGAACTGGTGAATGCAGTGAGAGAAAGACTCCGAGGTCGGAGGCAACTCATCTCAGAAAATATAGTGGAGGGACAGGACTGATAACAAGTGATAAGAAGACAGAAATTCTGAAGACTCCTGTCGATAAGATTGTGGAATGTTTTGCAAAAATCACAATTTTTATTACGATTATGAAAAATCTGTTACAACAATTACGAAATAATTGTTTATGGAAATAAACAAAAAAATAAAAATAGCAATGTTTTTGTAATTGATATAATGCCCAAAAAAAATGGTAAAAATGTTTGGTTTTCATGAAAATTCTATTTTTCATAATTTTATGATTCTGATTCGAACATTTTTATTGCTTATTTTTCGGAAATTGACTTTACGATGTGGGTTTTTTTTTTCAATATTGAAAAATTATGTTTGGGTTGAAAAAAAATGATAAAATGTTTGTTTTTCATGGAAATCCTATTTTTGATAGTTTTATGGTTTTGATTCGACGATTTTTATTGTTTATTTTTTGGAAATTGACTTAATAAAATGATTTTTTCTTCAATATTAAATAATTATGTTTTATTATTTGAAACAGGGTTGGAGCAAGATGTTTTGGAAGCATCGTCCCATCGTCGAAGCCTCCGGACATCCCGTTGGAGAACGAGCCAGTATTGTCATACAAAAAAGGCAGCAAGGAGAGGGCTGACCTTCAAAAAGTATTGGATCAAATGTCGAACGAATGTGAAGAAGTGCCTCTGGTTATTGGAGGCGAGGAGCTTTGTACCGGAGAAGTCAAGTACCAAGTTATGGTGAGAAATAAAAAATTGTTATGGAAAAAAGAACCGTTGGTTCGACGTTGGAAATTTTTGTTGGAGGATTTTCACCAGCTTCGAAATTGTAGAGGATTTTTTTAGACGGAGAGACGAATGGGAATGAAATGAACGCGGAATCGCAAAAAAAAAAAAAGAACAACCTTCGTTTTATCAAAAAAATCAAGATTTTTAACGAAAAAAACTTGTCATTCCTTTCTGCAATTATCGTTCGCCAATAAAAACTTGCCTTTCGCTAATAAACTCCTCGAAAATGTTGACTTTTTAGTCTCGTTGATATTCATCGATAATCTCTTTATTCGTATGTTTGTGTTTTTTTTCTTTTATTTTAACGTCACATCAACTTTTGTTCCCCCAGTGAAAACCGAACTGCTTTGGGGGTAAATCACATTAAACCGAAGATACTGTTATTATTGGTGTTGATAACAGTCGATCCACTCAATTCGCGTCGCAGGTGCCCACGATTATGCTCGGAGATACGTGGACTCGATATATTTATTGCGAGCGAGACGATGCCATTAGGATTCGAACCTCTGGGACCTTCTGACTGATGCATTGCTTTAAGGGTATATTCTACTGTGACTGCTCTTAAATTAACATTTTTGTCATTTTTTTTTTTTCTTTATTTTCAGGAATATTTCAAACGATGCATTATTTCTGTCAAATTCCATTCGATTTATTGTTTTACAGAGAAATCAATGAATTTTTATGGATTCATCAAAATCTCTTTTGAAAATACATTTTTGTGGATGTTTTTAAAAATTATTTGTCTGCGAAAAATATTCATTTTCCATGGACAACGAGAATTTTGAGAAAATGAAGCGTCCGTTGGAACATTTTTCATCAAAATTATGAAGAAATTCTTATTAAAATACTCCAAACACTAAAAAAAAGAAAAAAAAATACTTTTTTTACAAATTTCACAGTAGAATATACGCTCAAAGTTTAGTGATTTCACTTGGAAAAATATTGGAATCACTACACTCCTTTTTTTTGGATTTAGGAGACGAAGATTTTTGGTTTTTTTTTCTTGGGAACCCATGGTCGTCGATTGGTCGACAGATATCAACGATTTTTCATGATCCTGCAATTTCCTTGAATTATTTATCCCCCATTTCAGGGATTTCTGCGCGACACAGCAAACTCGTCAATTTTTTTGTATTCATTTTTTTACGTTTATCGTTTAGGAATTACGAGCATGATTTTTCCACGATCAGCACTGCACAAAAATGCATATTTTGCAGGTCATGAATAACGTGCTGACGGATTCCAGTGAATCGAATAATTCAGGAGACGTACTAATTCAAACTTTATACCATATTGTAGGATTTTTTTTTCCATTTTTCATTCATTAAATGATTTTAATTGTGGAATGGCAAAGGAAAGCTGCAGAAAAGTAAAAATTTCAAGGTCAATTATTACGTAATTTTCATGTGGTCAAAATTTAAATGTCAAAATTTATAAAAAATGAATACTTTTGAGAGAATTCCCACGAAAATGATAAAAAATTAACACATATTTTCCATGTTTTAGAAATAATAATGACAATAAAATGATAAAAATGACATGATTTTGAAAAAAAGGTTGAAGAACAGCAGCTAACGAATATTTCGAATATTTTTCTAGCCCCACGACCACAAATCCAAAGTGGCGAAATATCATTGGGCGTCGCCGAAGTTGATAAAAAAGGCAATTGACGTTGCGACGAAGGCTCAACGGGACTGGGAGAAGGTTCCGATCGAGAAACGTTTGGAAATTTGGCTCAGAGCTGCGGATCTTATGGCCAATAAATATCGACAACATTTGAACGCAGCGACAATGCTTGGACAAAGCAAAACCGTGATACAGGCTGAAATCGACAGTGCAGCTGAACTCGTTGATTTCTTCAAGATTCACGCGTACTTCGTTAAAGAAGCACTTAAGTACAAACCTATTTCGCCGGATCCAAAAGAAACGCTAAACTCGATGAGGTATCGCGGCATGGACGGTTTTGTTGCTGCCGTCTCACCTTTCAACTTTACCGCGATCGGCGGTAATCTGAGCTACACACCAGCCCTGATGGTTCGCATTTTTATTGTTTTTATGATCGTTTTAACGAGGTTCACGCGTCATAATTATCTGTTTCTCTGTATAAAGGAAAGTCAACTGCAAAATTGTGTTTGACCGCTTTTCACGCGAAAATCACGGAACCGATTTTGATAAATCTTTCACAGGAATGAAGCCCATGAATCAGAATAGGTTTTCGGCCGTATTACATTCCGATAAATTATTTATTCAGGGAAGGCCAAGCGAAAAATTCAATTTTTCATTATTTTTTTAACTTCAAAATTTCTCATGTTATCAAAAAAAGACTATAAATGAAAAACACTAATTACAAATTTGAAGATAATTCGAAAATGAAGAGAATGAGCGGTGGCTGGGGTGCCAGCTTCGAATGGAAAAAAAGTTACAGTAATTTTCGTGAATTTGTTCAAATTTTGTAGATTTTTATTTTTTTGTCATTGCTCATTTCTATATACATATAAAAAACAACTGCATGCATGACGCGTGAACCTCCCGAAGTCTCGATAATTACCATTGGGTCATTTAGACCTAGAAAAAAACCTAATTTTCCCTAAAATCGAAATGAACGATTTTTTTTCTAATATTTCGACTGCAGTGGATCCAGTATTTTTTGATATTTGAAGTCATGACTCAATTATTCAACTTTTAGGGCAACGGAGTATTATGGAAACCGTCGGACACCGCGATCCTGTCGAACTGGTGGATTTTCAAGATTTGTCGAGAAGCCGGAGTGCCGCCAGGCGTTGTGAATTTTGTGCCAGCATACGGCCCCGATTTCGGTGACACAATAACGTCTTCACCATATTTATCAGGAATAAATTTTACTGGCTCAGTACCGACTTTCAATCGCCTCTGGGCCCAAGTTGGCAAAAATATCGATAAATACAAGAATTATCCAAAATTGATTGGCGAATGTGGCGGCAAAAACTTCCATTTTGTGCATCCAAGTGCTCATCCCGATAGCGTTGTCATAGGTACAATCAAAAGTTCATTCGAATTCAACGGACAAAAGTGTTCTGCGTGCAGTAGAATGTATTGTCCAGAGTCTTTGTGGCCTCAGGTGAGAAAATTACAAGCATTTCTTCGATTAAAAAGTTTCGGTAAAAGTGACGAAATGTAAAGATTTTATTCAAATTTCTACAGTACGTTCTTTGAACAATTTATAAGATTTGAACAATTAATAAATATTTACTTTTTCCAATATTCCCAGATCAAAGAAGGTTTATTGAAAATTCGGGATCAACTTAAAGTCGGTGACGTTAAAGACTTCACAGTATTCACTGGAGCGGTGATCGATGCCGTGGCTTTCAAGAGAATTACCGGTTACATTGAGCATGCAAAAAAATCGTCGAACCTTGAAATCATCGGTGGTGGTGGCTACGACGATTCGTACGTATTCAATAAACTCTTCTGGTCATTTTTATTTTCTAATAATTATGATCAATATTTCAATGGTTTTTCAACAGCTGTGGTTACTTCATCGAACCAACGATCGTACAGACTAAAGATCCACTAGACAAAATAATGACCGAGGAAATATTTGGACCTTTATTGACGATTTATGTTTACAAAGATTCCAAATTGAATGAAACGATGCAGCTCGTTGAGAGTTCGACACCTTATGCCCTTACCGGTGCCATATTCGCCCAAGATCTGTAAGTTCAATAATTTCTCATGATTTTATTCATTAATAGAAAGAAATACGGTAATTAAGCAGTTTGATTACTTTTTGAAGTGCAGCCCATACAAAAATAGAAAAAAACTCCATCAATTTTCGGAAAAGTGCATAATTAATAATCATTAATTTAATAATGAATAAATTATAATAATTATTAATAAGGAATTATTAATAATTGATTAAATATTTATAATTATAATAAATAAATGATTAAAATAATGCATAATAATAAAAAGTGCATAAAAAACTGCATAATTACCGGAAAAAAACTATACTTTATGTTTTTTTATAAAGCGAAAGCCTCTCAGCAAATTCTTTTTATAATTATCACTTTCATATTGAAGTTTTATCTCATTTGAGACTCGAAAATAAAGAAAATATGCGTTTTTTTTTCTCTCAGGGACTGGGCGAAATCTGCTCTGGAAGAGTTTAAATACACAGCGGGCAATTTTTACGTAAATGACAAATCAACTGGGTCGGTAGTTGGCCAACAACCATTTGGCGGAAGTAGAATGTCTGGCACAAACGATAAAGCGGGTGGTCCTCATTACGCCCTTCGCTGGGCATCGCCACAATCCATAAAGGAAACTTTTGTACCGATACAAAACTGGAAATACGAGTACATGAGTTCCTGAATGCATTTACTTTTAATAACTCTCGTATATGAGGACGTTAAAGAAGGATTGGTAGAAATGATTAAATAGCGAAACAGAAAAAATATCGAAAGAACCGAAATACCTTCACGGATTAACGAAATCTGGTGAACAACAAAACATATTGTGACTCGTTAAAGTCTAAGCTGCTTTGTCCTGTCAATTATCATTTGCATTTCTCATCGATTTATCATTTTCAATTAATAAATATCGTTCATTTCAAGAACATCGTTATTATAAACGACCTCTTACAAAGCAGAACAATATTAAAATCGTGTTAAATGTAAAAAATGACAGATTAACGAATTCGCAGCTTGCTGGCTGAGTATGCAAATAGATTAAAATATTCTTTTCTTTTTTCTTTTTTCTTTCTAACAAAAAATATTATTGCATCAAAGTGCTCCCGGTCACGAAATTGATTCATGAAGAATAGACTATTTTTCTTATATTTTTATTGAACAGTATTCATTCGAGGATCAATATTTTCATCATTTTCTCAAAAACCATATCAAAAACAGTAGATTCTTTTTTTTCGTTAATTGGGTTGAATTTCATTTTATTTTCTCGATATTTCTCGCATTAATTTTGTCCAAAAATGGCCTTCGCTGGCCTCGGATCTTTCAAAACTTTTTTTTACAAGGCCTGTCACTGTCACTGCCTGCGTATTTTCGTTCGCTATCTTTAAATGGCAGTCTTGAAACACACAAATTAATTTATGCTTAATAAATAACTGGTAAGGAGAGTTATCAGCGAGATTTTGCTGAAAAATTGTCAAGTTTAGAGCAAAAACTTGGGTTTTAATGAAAATAAATTTGAAAGCTTGGAATAATCATGTTGGCCTTTCCTTACCACGTTTTACCCTCCAAAGTTTACGAAGCTTTCAAACTTTCAGGGTTTGTACAAGAATTTTCAATAAACGCTGCTCATGATTTTCACAAACGAAAGAATAAGACGACGTCTTTATAAAATATCGTGTTAAGTTGAATACTTTGCTTTTGTTACTATATTTTTCATCGAAAATCGTCTTAGCAAATTCCCGCAGTCAAAAAATCTCGTCGACAAAAATGCGAATTCTTTATTTATGGAATTTTGTCACGATCCCGATGTAGAAAAGTTACAAAAAAAAACGTCATGAACATGTTATGCGCTTTTTTTTCATTAACCTGTTAACAGACAATACACCACGTTCGAAGCTTTGATGGCAAAAGACGTAAAAGCAAAAAATAAACGAATAAAAATACTGAAAAATATTTGGAAAAAGCGGTTCCGTCGACAATGCATTATCAATGTTTTATTTTTTTATTCCTTTTTTCTGAACTTCTCATATATTTTATAAGCTTTTAAATCATTTATTATTTACACATTGTTTCTTCGCGATGCATTGAACTTTTTGGAAAACAGCGATACGCGAGAAAAAATGACAAAATATTTTGTTTTTCTAATTGACATTTGTCTAGAGGAATTTTTTTCAATGTAAAATATACGAAAAACGAGAGGAACCGAGATTCGTGAGCAAAACTGTCACCGAATTTCCAAAATAATGGAATTAAAAAAAAAAAGTCGAGAATTTCGAGTCTTGAACTTTTTTTCGTCCATTAGAGAATTTTTTAAAAATTTCTCTCGTACTCGAACACCTCTCAATCGGTTTTATTATAAAATTCGACAGGGCTCGAAGAAAAAGTGACAGAACACGTCAAAATTGACAGTTGGCTGTCAAAATTAATGTTTGCTTCGTTCTGCTTTAATTCTTTCACTTTTATTTTGTTATTAATTTAACATTTAGATTACCAACAGTATAAATGTAACTAAATGTATGAAAAGTGAAGAATTATTATAATCACCAAGGTTGATGTAGACCACAAGTTGATCGATTGTGTAAATACGATCGTATTGTTTCCCGCTTAACGGCAATGCGCCATTTGTACAATTGTGCATAAAATATACCAAGCTCAAGGATTGTTAGATTTTTAGATGGACCGCATTATAAAAATGCGAAAAAAATAATAAAAATGCGAAAAAAATAATAAAGGGTGAAAAAAAATCCAATATTTCGGTAAAGAAAAAATAAAGAAATGTCAGATTTTTGAAATGTTAGAAAATGTGGCAAAAACATTCAGTTTTTTTTTTTTTTTTTTTTTTCAGCGATCTATATGTTGAACTGCTGTCAACAGTCGTATAAAGTTGTCTTAATTTCCGCAATTATGACTGAACTTGTTTTTGTTGCATATAAACAATTAAAGTCTCCAATTATTTATTTATAATAATAATAGTATTTATTTAATTGTATAATAGCAATAAAATAATTCATGTATCAAGTGTTTTCGTCTTTTTGATTATCATAGGATTTCAATAAAACGCTTACTTTCGTTTTTAGATTTTCACTTTTTATTTCATTTTTTTTTATTTTCATTTATTGAGTCACGTGAGAAATCGACGATTTGGACAACAAGAAAATAGTATTTTTTTTTCAATTTAAACATTTTTCAATAAAAACTTTATTTTAGCTTTGGTTAATCATGAGACAATAAATTCGTATTGTAAAACGATTAACAATAGGATTTAATCTTAATTATTACGTTAACGTGAAATGTTCGTAACAGAAATAAATGTTTGAAATAAATTTCAAAGTATATGTCAATGAAATCCAACGATAAATCTTCATTTTTTTGTTTTTTTTTTTTCGTTTTCCCACAATTTAAATCCCACGATTATTTTATTTGATAAAAATTTCAGTATCTTATGGTTCACAAAAAATCTATATTAATAGATAGAATATATTATTTCCTAGAATATGTCTTTAACGATCTGTCGATTGAAATTCCGAGAAAATGCTTTTGAGTCTTTGAATTAAATCAATAATCTGGAAATGTTGTTATTTTTTAATTTTTGACAGTTCACCAGACTCAGATGAACCGACGAAATAGATTATCAGATTATCTGTCAATAGTTCGTTCGAAAGATTAATAACTTTTCGAAATAACAATTTTTGCGAATCGTCCTACATTTTCAAGGTTTTGAGACTCTGATTCAATACGATTTTTGGCCGAGACAAACGTGTTATTTTTCCTTAAAATAAAACGTGCTTTATTTCTATTCAATGTTGTGGACATGAGTGCTGAAAAGTTGTACAAGTTTTACCTGATCGAAAAAATAAGTAAATCCTCCACTGTGTCATTCGGAGAACTTTCTGAAGCTGATCCGTAGCCACCTGGTGAAAAACTGGAGAACTCGTGTTCTCAGAATCGTGGTTCGAAGACAAATGAACAGGCAGGTCGATGAAGAACGAAGCGAACAAAGAATTCATGAGACAATTTAAAAAAATGTGACAATTAAATGGCAATCTGTCAAATTGGTAATAATTGCTAACCATTTGAAAATCCACTTTAAAATCTTCGAATGGTAAAAAGACGATGAGGAAAGGGAGAGAAAAATACGAGAACAAAGTAACGATAATAATAAGAGTTAAATAATATTTCAAATTGCGATGAGCTGCTGCACATTAAAGTCTTTACGAGATAAATTATGTGAAAAAAAAAAAATTAAAAAATTGAACACAGGGAGGTCACGTACCTTTTGCTTGTTGTGTTGAAAAATGGATTAAAAAACAGGAGAATAAGTATGGAATTGTGAATTTCTGGATAATTTTCTCGGATCAGAGGCTTTTTTTAATGACTACCATTTTTCTATAATTATCTGACAGAGTGAATTTCGTTTTTTTTTTATACTAAATGCTTCATAAAAACTGAGATGCAACTGGACTAACGAGGGGTTAAGAAAATTTTTAAACGTTAATCGATAACAACCGAATGTAACGTGGTAAGTACTCTGAAACTTGAATCCCTCACAAAATATCACAGTGCATTATTATTGTCTATTATTTCGTCAATAATAAAGGAAGACGAAAAAAAACTCTGGGTTTTAAGACGATTTTTTTTGTTCACCTGCAATTTCACTCTTCGTTTAATATTTCTTGTAACACGAACTCGTTTCTTTCATTATTTTATCCCCACGTGGCTCACTGTCGTACGATTAACTGGAAATAAAAATTCTCGTTGAAGACCTAAATATGTCGAAACAATTCGACAAGTATCATTTTTACAGTGGAATTATAAAACGACTATTACTTTTCACAGGATTGTTGCCAAGCACGAATCCAAGTATTCTTTATCGAATGGTCCCTGCCATTCACGGTTTGGCTTCAGTTCTCACGTGTTGTGCTTTACTTAATTATTGCTATCAACACATCGCCAGTCTTCATCTCTTTTTAAAAGGACTCGGTTTAGCTCTCAGTTTTCTCACCATTTTACAAAAAGTATATATTTTTTGTTAAAAAAAAAAAAAAAAAATTATTTTAGTGCATTTTCAAAGTTTCGACAGTGTTTATACTTTGATCCCAAAGTGACATTTTTCCTTTTCAAATGGTTCAGAGTATATTTCATTCAAACTCGATATTATGTCAAAATTTTACAACTGTCAAAAAGATTTTTTTTTACAGTTTATTAATCAGTAACAAGTGATTTTGGTGAAGTATTTGTTCGTTTATTGTTCGAAATAACAAATAATTTCGATTTTTGTCGTAAAATTATTATTGCACTGTTTTAAGGTAGTTCTATCGTTATATCGTTTTCTTAAGATTTTCTTGGACATTTGAATAAATCTTCTTTAATGTCATATGCACGTGTGTAATAAATTTAAGAAGTTTTTACCAAGCGGAAGTTCGGATATTTGTTGTTAAAAAACACAATTTTCGGTAGTCTCTCATAAGAGCTCGTGTTAAAAGTTACATTTTCATCAATAAATATTTTGGCTCCTACGTGGTGAAGCCTTCTAAAACTTTGCATACATTTTAATGCAAAACATCGAAGAAGCTACATTCAGTTTTTCAAAAAAATCTAAAGAAAAAAATGTTGGCAATTTTTGTAATTATTCAGCAAGTACATGACCTTGGATGACCTTGAATTTGGAGTATGTTGTTTTTTAATCAATTTCCAACAACTTTTCTTTATTAACTTATGCCCGCAAATCATTTTGTATGTGAGAAAAATTGAAAAACAATTTTTCGATATGAACGTCACGATAGAACTACCTTAAGTGGGAATAGTGTCAGTTTGAAATCTCTAAAAACAGACGTTCTAGAACTTTTGAAATGCACTGTAATAATCATTGTAAGATGTCCTGTTTGATGTTTTATCGACAACGACTGGTGAAACTTCACGCTGACCTTGCAATGACATTCAATTTGGATTTGAATGACATTGAACTACGTCCTATTCTACTCTCGCCTCTGCTATCTTTCTATCGACCTTCGTTGATCCTTTCAACTGTGACTTATTTGGTAATCGTAATATATTGGATCACACCGATTCTATTGATAATAATTCAACTTTCTCGTGGAGTAAATGTCCTTAAATTTATTCTACCATTTCCGGCCTCGTATCCGTGGCAACCAAATGTCAATACTTGGCTCTATTTGGGCCACTACACCTTCGAAATTTATGCTGGAATATGCCTTGGCTCTTTTACATCATCGATCGATTCTCTTTTTGGTTTTTATATTTTTCAAATATCTGGACAACTTCGTACCTTGTCTCATCGAATCAAAAATTTAAAATCCCAACACAATTATCGTAAAATTATTAGCGAATGTATGAACAGACATCAAATTCTCACGAGATGTCAAGATCATTTGGAACGAATTTATGGTCCTATTGTCCTATGGATGCTAGTCACTAATGCAATGGTCATGTGTGCTCTTATTTATCAAGCTGCTCACGTGAGTCATCATTTTTTTTAACACACAACACTCCTCGCACATTTATGTTTATTTTATGAAAAATTTCAATGGTCCAAGTCTTTCGTAGTCACAAAACTTTGTATATTGAGAGCCAAGTATTCGAAAAGAAAAAAAAACACACATTGTTTACCAACGAGACGAAGCGCGACTACTAACGCCGCTCGCGGCAAAAATTCCACTTAGCCTCTTTGGTACACAACGTACTATTTCATCGTATACTCGAACATTTCGTTTTCCAAACTGCTGTCATGATCCAAGAAAAAATATAACTTTACACACCAAATTTCGTTGTTCCTTCATTTTTTCCTTTTTTTTGGCAATTTCCTCCTTTTAAATGCTTGTTCTTTTTTCTTCAGGTAAGTCCAACGAAAGCAGCGATTATTGGATTGTACATAGTTTTGAAATCGGTGCAAACATTAGTTTACGGATGGTTTGGAACGTTTTTAGAAACCGAGGTACTTTTAATTTAATTCACGAATTTAAAAAAGTGGAAAAAACCATCAATTAACTTTGTCCCTAATTAATTTACTTAAAAATCATTGAAAATTCTTTTTTTTTCATTCTATCAGAACAACAAGTTTCGGGAAGCAATATACGCCAGTGATTGGGCAGGTTCTGGTGAAAAGTGTCTTATGACCGATGTTTTAATTATGATGACGTATAAACCGTTCGTACTCAAAGCATGCTCTTTGTCAAACATATCAATTGACATGTTTGTTGCTGTAAGTCTCATTTTTTACGATAAAAAAATAAAAAATAAAAATAAAAACAAGTAACAAAAATAAATTCCCCATGGACTGAATGATGAAGAAATTTATTAAAAAATGGGACTTTTCTCTTTTAAGAACACTTTTTTTATTACATTAACGTCAAAAATCCTAAAAAAATATGGCAAACAAGAATTTACGTAAAAAATGGGTTTTTTCTTCCAGGTTTCAAATACTGCTATCTCGTACTATTTTATGTTACGAACTTTGGAGGAGCAAGATAATAATCTTTAATGTCCACAAGCAATAAATGTAAAATTTTTGGTTTTCTTGTTTGGTGGTAGAAAAAAAAAACAAAAACAACAAAAATATGACAATCAACACAATTTCTTTCGCTTCATTTATTACTTCAGATTTTTTTACTGTTCTGGTACATCTGCAGCATCGATTCGAGTTTCTTGTTTATTCGTTTTGGGAACTGATGAACTGATAAAGTTCTTTTATGAAGAGTTGCCTAGGAATATGAACGATTGGAAAAATGTGACAAAATAAATCTTTTAATGGACGTGTTAATTTATTGCAATATTTACGAAAAACATTCTGGTTATTTGAATAAATTGTTTCTTTTAAAAATTAGAAAAATAAAATTATGCAATTCTTACCTTATCGAGAAAATATTGAAATCTTCAAATATCTTTTTCTAATCGCCATTGAAGTTTTCTCAGGTCAAGAAAAGGAAACATGTGCTGAGGACTCGTGTTATTCGTAACGTGATTCAGAGGTGACTGGAAGTTCGGTTCGATAAAAAACGAAGCGAACCCTATTGAAAAATGAAACTGAGGATAAAATGACAATTTTTTTAAATTGACAATAATTGCATACGACTCGAAGATCCAATTATGAATCGTAAAAAGTAGTAAAAAAGCTATGAAAAAGTGAGAAGAGTAGAAAAAAATGTGAACGAAATGTACGACAATAATTGTTGAAGCATTTTTCAAAGCGTGAGTATGGCTTCGTCGTAAAGTCTTTTCGAAATGAATTATTTAAAAAAAATGGAGATAGGAAGGTCGAAGACCTTTTATGACTTGAGTTGCGAAACGTCAATTAAAAAAAGAGAAAAAGGCTTAAACGTCATTTGATGAATTTTTAAATACTGGCTTCCGGACTGAATTTTTTTAATGACGACCATTTATTTTTTCTTCTGTGATTGCCTCACATGGAGCACTTTTTTTTTACGATGATGCTTAATGAAAATTTTAAACGTTAATCGATAACAACCGAATGTAACGTGGTAAGTACTCTGAAACTTGAATCCCTTACAAAGTATCACAGTGTATTATTATTGTCTATTATTTCGTCAATAATAAACGAAGAGGAGAAAAAACTCTGGGTTTTGAGACGATTTTTTTTGTTCACCTGCAATTTCACTCTTCGTTTAATATTTCTTGTAACACGAACTCGTTTCTTTCATTATTTTATCCCTACGTGGCTCGCCGTCGTACGATTAACTGGAAATTAAAATTCTCGTTGAAGACCTAAATATGTCGAAACAACTCGACAAGTATCATTTTTACAGTGGAACTATAAAACGAGTATTACTTTTCACAGGATTGTGGCCAAGCACAAATCCAAGTATTCTTTACCGAACGGTCACTTTTATTCACGGTTCGGCTTCACTTCTAACGTGTTGTGCTTTACTCAATTTTGCCTATCAACACTTCTCGAGTCTTCATCTCTTCTTCAAAGGATTTAGTCTAGCACTAACTTTTCTCACCATCATGCAAAAAGTAATTAACTGTTTTTTTACTTTACTCAATTTTTTACCTTTCAAGAGTGTGTTTTTTTGATTAATTCAACTTTGAACGACGTTTTCCATATTTAAATGGTGCAAATTCTTCATTCAAACTGTACATAAAGTTTTGAAATAATAATATCCACAGCTCCATAAATTTACTCAACCTTTGAACCATAAATCTTTCCTCAGGTGCAATTTTTGTCTTCGTCAATATTGAACCCAATCCCAAAATTAAAAAATCCAAATGAAATAGATCGTAAATTTTTGAAAACCAAAGCCATAGAACAAATAAACGTCAGAATATTCGAAAAAATTCTTCTCGGAGGTTCAAGACTTCAGACAAAGTTTTTATTTCGTCATAACTTTGATTTAACGAACGATAAAGGATTCCAATCCTTGGAAAATAAATTGCACCGTTTGGATAAGGAATATCGTCGATTCTATGAAAAATCTTTGTAGCAATAAAAGTAATGATTGTTGTAAAGATGACTTGTTTAACGCTTTATCGAAAACGTCTGGTAAAACTTCATGGCGATCTCGCAACGTCATTTAATTCGGATTTGAATGATATTGAACTACGTCCAGTTCTGCTGTCGCCACTGCTGTCGTTCTACGAACCTTCGTTGATACTTTCAACAATGTCATTTATGACAGCTGTGTTATATTGGATCACACCGATCGTGGTTATAATAATTCAGGTTGCACATGGATTCGAAGTTTTAAAACTGATAACGCCCTTTCCAACGTTGTACCCATGGCGTCCAAGTGCAAATGTTTTTCTGTATTTGGCCCACTACATGTTCGAAATTTATGGTGGAATATGTGTTGGCACTTTTACTTCATCGATTGATGCCCTTTTTGGTTATTATATTTTTCAAATTTGTGGACAACTTCGTACACTGTCTTATCGACTTAAAAATTTAAAACCCACTGAAAATTATCACAAAGTTATACGCGAGTGCATCAGCAGACATCAAATTTTAACGAGATGTCAAAATCATCTGGAAATTATTTATGGCCCTATTATCCTTTGGATGCTAGTCACCAACGCTGTTCTCATGTGCGCTCTTATTTATCAAGCAAGCCACGTAAGTCCTCTTTTTTTTAAACGCAACTTGATTCATTTATTTTCATTGTCGTTCAAATAAAAAATATAAAAAATTTCATTGAAATTTATATTTTTCGAGATGATTTTCAGAATCGAACAAATATCACACTGTTCGAATCTTCTCTCTGAAATTATTCACTCGTATTTATCCATCATTTGAGGACAGGGACAATTTTTTTTCTAACAGAAAATAATGTTGAAGAGTGTACGGTTTTCTCGAAAATTTGTGTTTTAAATGGACGACTTCTGGACATTTCAATGTTCTGATGACTGTTTGGGTTCAAACTTTGCTTACGTTCGACTGTTTTTTAGCAATTGTGACAAAAATTCGACGAAATAATGATTATTTTCTTTTTTATGGCTTAATAAAGGAAAAAAATGTAGAAAAAATCGTTTTTCGAGTCTAGCGAGCTGTTACTTTGTAAAAAAATATTTTTTTTCTTTTTTCTATAAGCAATTCGAAAGTTTTACGCAAATTTTTTTAACTTTCAACCCATTTGAAAAAAACCATGAACGCGTGTGTGAAATATTTCAGAGACAGGATTCGAGCAGTTTTGAACGAGTTTTATTCTAAAAATCTTGTCCTTCTGTCGCTCTGGTCGAGCCTCAAGATATTCCTTTACAAATTAAATTATTATTAATGCTCGAACAATTTTGTTTAGATAAAACCATCAAAAGCAGCGCTCATCGTAGTCTACATGATAATGAAATCTGTGCAAACATTAGTTTACGGATGGTTTGGAACATCTTTAGAAAACGAGGTGATTTGTAACAAATTCATAACTTTCAACAAAATTTAAACTAACAAAAAAAGTTTTGTTCTTCCTTACTTCAATTATTTTCATCAGAACGATATGTTTCGGGAAGCGATTTACGCTTGTGATTGGCCAGGTTCTGGAGAAAAGAGTCTTATGACGGATGTGCTTGTCATGATGACGTATAAACCGTTCGTCCTCAGGGCTTGCTCTTTGTCGAACATATCCATCGACATGTTTGTCGCTGTAAGTTTCATGTTGAACGAGGTTCACGCGCCATAATGCAGAGTAACAGCACAATCATCCGATGCAATTTGTCTAAGGAGATTTTTCGTAATTTCGCGTGAATCTTCTTGAGCGTCATTACAATGTGTTCAAAATTTGAGAAGGTTTCACTGTCTGGTAATGGAGATATTCAGTGTTTAAAATCGCAGCTTCAACACGAGGTTTCATGGGAAGTTACGAAAAAAAAACGATTTTTGACAACAAATAACTCGATTTCTAAACAGTCGAACTTTCTCAAATTTGACTCACAGTTGAGTATTCTTTTCAAGAAAGTTCATACGAATCTTGAACAATTGAACTTGGAATTCGTTTGACGCAGGCCTAACGCGTGAACCTCCTTGAGGATCAGCGTTAAACGGAATAAACTGAAAAAAAAATAGTAATTAACCAAAAAATACCTCCATGCACAGTTATGGAGAAGTTTATAAACGAATTAAGTCGCACAATCGCACATTTGTGTAGAAACTTTCTCATTGTAGTAACATCGACAGATCTATGATGAAAAAAAATTGTTTTTTTTTTTTTTAGGTTTCGAACACTGCTGTCTCGTACTATCTCATGTTACGAACGTTAGAGGAGCAAGAGAGCAATTCTTGAAGCAACGATGGTAAACTTTGTTAAATGACTCAAAAAAATTACTTTTTATGCACATTTCACATGTTGAATTATAGAAAGAAATATATACACGAAATAAATGAACAAAATAATTCAATGATCGTGTTTTGTTAAAATGATTTTATTCATTTATTTATTCATTTATTTATTTATTCATTCGCCAGGGCGACGAATTGTTGCGTAATTTTAATTTCTTTTCATAGACGAATAAGTTTTCCTCCAAATCTATCGCACAGTCAAAAAAACACGGCGAAGTAATAAATGTAAAAAAATATTTATTTGTCATTTGTCGTGCTTGATTAACGAAGAAATATCTCTTCATATCTTAAGTAAAAATCTATTTAAATCGTAAAATAATACCGTTGGGATGACTTAACATTTGGCTGTTGAACTATACAACGAATTTATAAATTTCTCGAACGAGCTCCCGTTTCTGCTGATAATTCAAGATAATCTTTCACATCGGTCATGTAAAGTTGAAGAAAACGATGATCTCTTTTGACATTTGTGACCAATTGTTGGATTTCCGATGGTCTAAATAAACAAAAATATTTCAAATATCGTTATAGTCGCGATGTTACATTTCGTTTACACACCAATCCAGCCAATTAATCTTTATTAATATTAATAAAGATTATTTGAAATTAATATTGATTAATATTAATAAAATTTATTTGTAATTAATATTAATTAATATTAATAAAGATTTATTGGAGGGACACCTAATTATTAATAATAATTTACATTAATAATTAATTGATCATTATTAAATAACAATTAATATTAATAATTAATATTAATGAACATCGCATCCAATTAATTGCAGTTTTTTTAAAATTTTTTTCTTTTTTAATAGATTTATTGTAAGAATTATTTTATTTGTTTGGAACTCACTTAATTTTTGCACTTCCCACTAAACAGGTGACGGTTACATCCTTCGGATTTATTTCTTCAAAAGGTTTCATTTCTATAGTGACATTCACAATAATTCCTGTCCTTATGGCCTTGGTTCGAGCGAGGAAAGTTACTCTGGAAAGGAAGCATAAAAAAATGTAAATCACGTTTTTTAATTCACTGCTACAAAAAAGTAGTATTTTTTTACCGATTTCCATCAAATTCCATCACGTTATGATTTCGCAGATTCTCCAGTAGCGATAGAAAATCCATTCCTACTTTCACTTCCCTCGATACGCATTCCAACAACTGTGGAATTTCCTCGTGACTTTTAAAAGATTTCGTCAAAAATTCAGCATCCAGTTTTTTCATAACTAAACCCTGGGTCAATCGTAAGCCAGGATCTGCTTTTTCTTTTTTGTGTTGAAATACAATGAAAAAAACAAAAAAAAAACATGAAATTTGAGTTGGTTTACGATTTCGATAGAATTTTCCATCATTTTTGTGATTTTTCCGAATCGCACAAATCTTTATGTTATTTATATTTGTTAAATTCGCCATAATTACCTCCAACCAACTGTGATAAAAAGTCAATACGTTTGATGGTCCTCGTGACCTCCTGATCTGACATCGCCTCCAAACGAACTACGAGGACTATTGACTTTGATAAAAAGTTGAAAGCCACGACTTTTTCGTCCATATGCTTCATACTCCAAATGGTCTCTGATCTGAAATTGAAATTTCATTAGACAAAGTTTTTCACGATCGTGTACAGCGATCTTTGAAGCGATCTATCTCTGTGAATTTTTTCAAAAAAAAAAAAAAAAAAAATACAAGTTACACATTATTTTCGGACGAAAGAAGAACAACGTGTAACTTTTATTTACATTCAATATAATTATTCGTTCAAAAGTTGCATTTTTTTTTCAAAATAATTTACAGTTTTATGAAAAAGATAGTAAAATGTATTTGGAACATTCAACGAACATTTTAAACATTTTATCGAGCTTAAAAGTAATGAAAATCAACAGTAAATTTGTACAAACCTTTTTGATAGATTTTCAATAGTTTTCTTCAAAATGCTGAAGGAATCAAGCTCGATCAATTCGCTCGTTAAGTTTGATTCTTCTTCATTTTCTTCGTTTATTGATTTAGAATTTTCATTCTGTAGTGACTCATTGGGAATAGAATTTTCTAGGACGAGATAACTTCCATCGATGTCTTGCACCAATTGGCCCTGAGATCGATTCTTATTGATGGTTTTGATCATTGAATTTCTATCGTTTTGATGATCATCGTTATCCTTCGATATTGAAATGTTAGAAATTTCGTCTCGTGCCTCGATATTTTTGTGTAAATGTCCGATGACCGAGGGCAATTGATCGGAAAGTTTGGCAGCAGGAATTAACGAATTCTTACATTCCATTCTCGTTTTTCCAGTCGAAATAAAAGACGTTTCTGTGCTGGATTGGAGATTTTCGATGAGGGTTTGTTGATCGGAATGAATCTTTTCGTTCTCCAAGCAAAAAGGCGAGACGCCACTGATGTCTCGTGCGTTTGAATCGTTTGAAATGTCTCTTTCATCCAATTCGCTGAATTTTGTAGAACTTTCATTCTCTTTCGTTCCCACGAATTCGGAATCTTCGACAATCTTTTTTTGTGCCTTTTCAATCGTTTTCCCAGCAGATCCTGCATTTTTTAATTGAAAATCAACGAAGGAAGGAGCTTTGAAGGGATTCGAGTTTTCGAAGGATTTATCGGAAACACTTCCATCAATGCTTGAGTCAGGATTTATTTCTGAATCGTTAATCAGCAATTTTTCAATCCCGAATGACGACTGTTCGCTACTCAGTTGAGAAATATCACAAGATAAAAGTTTTTTTTTAAGATTTGTTTGCGATTTTTCGTGATTCCTAAAAAAATCCTTTAGTTTTGGCATTTTCTTCTCTTTCGTTCCTTCTCGATGAGTTTCCACGACGTTGGAATGTGATTTCTGGAAAGACGTGAATATCGGCGGAGTGAATTCCATTTCTTCATTCCTAATCGTCGTTTCGTTGTTGTTTTCATTGTTTTTCGAGCAATCTTTTTTCCAAAATTCTTTCTTTTTCTCTGGACCGAACGGTACGACTCCACTGACGTCTGACAAGTCATTGGAACTTTGTGAATCTTGTAATTTACTCAAAATTATATACTTTTTTTTGTAGTCTCCCACGCCCCGACATTTTCCTGCTGACATATTTGTGTCTAGAGGATTTTCGATTTTGTTTTCTTCAGCATGATTTTCCGTGTTGTTTGGCAAATAATTTTCTTTGTCGATGGGACAATTTTCTTTGTCCAAAAAGGCGCTTTTTGATTGTTCAAAACTTGCTCGAATTGGATTCTCTTTTTCTTCCAAACCCAAAAGCCCAAAAAATTCCTGTTTTTCATCTTTTCGATCATTTTCGTAGTTTTTCGTTGAGACTTGCAGAGGAAATTTGACTGGAAGAGTCAACTCCATCGAGTCGTCAGAAAAAACTGTTGTTTTTTGTGACGATTCGATGGTTTTTGGTGGATTTGCACGTTGACGATTAATTTCTGTGGAAAAGTCAGTGACAACATTTTCTTTGGACCGATTTGAGTTTGTTTCTGAATATTTTAACAATGTTTTTCGAGGCCCTGGACTTCGTGAGACATTTTTATCTCTATCGTGCTTTTCCATCAACAAATTTCCTTGCGGTTTGGTCATTTCCATCGAATCATCGTGACGGATCGAAACATTTGATTTGTCTGGCAAATCAGCGATCTTTGGTATATTTTCCTTCATCTCTTGACAAAATCGTTGTGACTCATGAACATTGGAATAATTTGCTATGCTTTCGCCCTTTCCCGTCATTTTTATCGATGGATTTTCGTGTCCAGTATTTTGATGCTTTTCAATGCTAAGCACATTTTGTACTACGTCAGTATAATCGACAGATTTATCATGAAATATCGTTGTTTTTTCGGTTTTTTCGTTTTCATAAATCATGTTCCGTTGCTTCTCAAATCTCGAAACGTTGTGCACGACTTCGGTGAAGTCCATTTCCTTGTCATGAAAGATCGTAGTTTTTTCAGTATTTTCTTTTTCGTAAATAATGTTTCGTTGCCTCTCGATGTTTGGAACGTTGGGCACGACTTCAGTAAAATCCATTTCCTTGTCCTGGAAGAGCGTCGTTTTATCAGTATTTTCTTTATCGTAAATCCTGTCCATTTGTTTATCGGATCTTGGAAAATTGTGCACGACTTCGGTAAAATCCATTTCTTTATCATGAAAGATCGTGGTTTTCTCAGTCTTTTCTTTCTCGTAAATCATATTTCGTTGCTTGTGAAAATTGGAAACTTGTGGCACGACTTCCGTGAAATCCATTTGGTTGTCGTGAAAGATCGTAGTCGTTTTTTCAGTCTTTTCTTTTTCGTAAATCGTGTTTCGTTGCTTCTCGAAGCTCGGAACGTTGGGCACGACTTCAGTAAAATCCATTTCTTTGTCATGGAAGTGAGTTGTTCTTTCGATGTTTTCTTTATCGTAAACCGTATTTCTCTGCTTGTCAAATGTTGGAACATTTTGCACCACTTCCGTAAAATCCATTTGTTTGTCATGGAAGAGCATCGTTTGTTCGGTATTTTCTCTGTCGACCAGTACGTTCCGTCGCTCCTCAAAATTCGCCACATTTTCTACCGCCTCCGTCAGATCCATCGATCCGTCATGAAAAACTGTTGTTCTTTGAGGCGAAATACAGTTTTCTCTGCTCCCCAACGACAAATTAGCGTCGACGAGAGTCGACTGCAAAAGCGAAGAGACCGGAGGAGTCTCGTTCATCGAAATGTCGTTTAAATACGTAGAATTGCGAGGATTCGCTGATAAACTTTCGTTTTCACCAAAACTCCATGGACCGCAAACCGAGAGATGGCCCATTTCCCCATTTTTTCTGGACGCGCTTTCCACTCGTCGGAGCTCGGCACCGATGTCGAATACAGATTTTGACGTTTTTGCGGATTCTTGTAAAAAAAAATCAGAGTTTTCGACGTTCGGGGCCGGCTGCGAAGAATTTTCGCTCCGCTGGACCAACAGCTCGGACCCTTGTTCGCCGACCATCGTTTGCTCTTCTATATTCGAATTGTGACTGTTTCTAAGTTGACTCGAGTCGGATTCCTCGTACGTGTTGACCCACAAGGTCCCCTGTTCGACGGAATCGCAAAATTCTCTGAAAACACAAGAATTTAACGTCATTTTATGACATTTTGAGCTTTTGAGACGAAGAAATTGAAAGAAAATTTACTTTATGTGCTTTTTGTTCGCGAAACTAACGCGACGAGTTTTCATACTCGCGGTCGTCGGACTATTCTCATTACTCGGTCCCCCAAACTCCCCGGACGCGAGGGGTTGTCGCAAATTTGATGATTTACGCATCTAAAAAGTAAATAATAAGTAATTTGACGGATAAATTCAAGAATTATTGCGATTTTGACATTTTTTATGGTCTCGTCGAAATTTTTCGGACAACCATTTTGAATCACTGTGCGGGTAACCTTTATATTGCTCGAAAAAGATTTTCGCTGTTAATTCAGTTCCAAATTTCCAATTTTCGTTACGATCTGTCAGAATTGAGGGCTGTGCAACTTTCAATTATCGTTTTATACAAAATTTTATGCTTTTTATTCATAAACATGACACTTTTGATGCTCGCAACAACACTCTTCAAAACGGTTTGAACCGGTTCGAACGGAATTTCAGTTTAAAAAGTATTAAAAACATTTCAAACCGTGGCGCTTATTCGTAGCGGTCCAATTTGCAATCTGTCAAAACTGCTCAATCGAGAACGCAGGAACTTTCGTTTTTTTGATCGATTGGTAAACGTCTCTGTAGATAAAACAGAAAATTCGATCTTATTGTTCGATCAAACGTTTTTAAACTTCTAAGACGATTTTAATAGAAAGAATTCTTCTTTAATTTAACTTTAATTTTTATTCAAAGTATTTTTGAAACTTATACAAAAATGACTCAATTTCGAAACCCACGAGGAGTACAAACTCCTCAAAAGTCGATTTTGACATTTCATTTCGATCAATTACAATTTTTTCCTGCAAATATTTCATATTATGCCAATTTTTTCTGATATTTTTACTACACTCATGTCTAGAAATATAATAAATAATAACAAATTCGATGACGCAAACAATTCGTTCAAATCCTGGTCGAAGTTATTTGTATTCTTCGAACAAAAGGCCAGAAGCCACTTTCAGTGCAGTCTCTTTATTCAACAGTTTTTCAGCGATTGCAAGTCCAAAGTTGAACGCAGTCGCGGGTCCTTGGCTGGTGATCAAATTACCTGTAACGAAAAATCGAAAAATCGATAAAAATATTTAAAATCTCGACAAAAACGATGTCTTACCATCGACCACAACTTTCTCGCTCAAATATTGATAATCCGCGGTCAACTGGTCCTTCATTGATGGATAAGACGTTATTTTTTTTCCTTTTGCAATTCCATGAGCTTTCAAAGCAGTGGGTGCCGCGCAAATAGCAGCGATCATTCGATTCTCTTTTTCCTGAGTTTTCAAGAGACTTCCCACTTCCGCAGACTGCAATTCATCAAATCAAATCAAATTTCTACAAATTTTTTAACAATAATTCAACGAGAAATAGAAATCTTCAAGATTTTAATTTTTTTTTTTCCGTTTTCATTTGCAGATTACGCAATAAATTTTTTACTCTTTTCTTTTGTTTGTGATCTGGGAAAAATAAAATTAAGCTAAAAATTACGATTTTTTTTTGCATTATTGAACAAAAAATTGTGTTCAGGAGTTTTAATTTCCAAAAAAAATGTTGAATATGACATTTAAGCGTTTTTTAATGATTTTGCAAAGCAAATTTTGACGAATTGAGGAAAAATGTTGCTTTTAGTCAACGATAAAGGCAAATTTATGGGTTTGATAAAAATCGGTACTTTTGCAAGAGCTTTTGATCCGTCCAGACCACCAGGAAGTATGACAACGTCGTATTTTCGATCTTTGATCGCAGCGTCGAATTTAGCATCCGCGACTATTGTGACGTTTCGGCTGCACTTTACATTGTCGTTTCCAGTGATGCTTGCGAGCACTACATCGATCTATGAAAAAAAAATTGGTGGCTTAAATTTTAGTCGAGCAAAGTAATGAAATTTATAATGGCCAAATGTCACTTTGATGATAAAACTTCGAAATTTTGAGGTTATAAATGGCGAATATGGTGAAATTTTAACCTACGCCGGCTCGCCGTAAAACATCGGCGGTGATGACCGCTTCCATTTCTTCGGCACCATCAGCCAACAATAAAATGGCACTTTTCGTTGCCATTTTTTCACCGGCGAGCGATTTAAAGGATTCGAATGGTACTTTCAACAAAGAATTCCGAGGAGTTTCGCGAGCTTCTAAAAACTGAGGTTGCCGAGATCTTGCTACCGGCTTGAGCAGGCAATTTTTTTGAATTAATTTTACCGAGCCGGTCCCCCTACAAATGGAAAAAAAACGAGCATCCGGGAACAAGAAACTCGCGGGCAATACTAATTTGCTAGTGAAACGAATTTTCATGATGCTGATAAAAATAAATTATCATTTGCGCGTTATCTTGATCGATTTTTTTACAATTACAATTGCGCCACAAAACCTACGCTGCCATGTTTCTCTGTTTAGCGCCATTTTTTTTCGCAATTCAAACGTCTTTATTAAAAATCTCTGAGATTCTCCATTAAATTTCAAGCTTTACGCTTTTTAAATAGGAAACTTTAAAATTGCTGAAAACCCTGAAACCTAAGGGCTTTATCCCTTAACCTTTAAGAACTCTGTCCTTTAAACTTTAAGGGCTTTATCCCTTCTTAAACTTCAAGAACCTTGTCCCTCAAACTTTAAGGGCTCTATCCCTTAAACTTCAAGAACTTTGTCCCTTAAACTTCAAGGGCTTTATCCCTTAAACTTCAAGAACTTTGTCCCTCACACTTTAAGGGCTTCATGCTTTAAAATTCAAGAACTTCGTCCCTCAAACCTTAACGGCTCAATCCCTTGAAACTGTTTAAAAAAAAAATGAAAATACCTATCGTACTGAATTAATATTAATGAATATTGGTATTTCGAAATGATGAATAATTAATCAAAATTACAGAACTGCATTTATTGCACAAAAGCTCACTTATTAATTACGAACGGTAGCCATTACATAATTATTATTATTATTTAACTCTATTAACATATTTCCCAAACGAAATAGACAAAATTCTAGCAATTCTATACAGTACTTATACAATCGTTTTCCTTTGGATATATACATATACATATACACGCAGAGATTATAATAATATCTTGTCTCCCTGGAATAATGTCAACTCGTAAGTTGCATCGATTTTATTTTCATTTATCAACGTTGCACGGGAATACGTTCATAAAAATATGTACGTATAAATAATTTATATACATATACATACGTATTTGCGTATCCGTGATGCGACGAATTGCATCGTAAAGAGAATCGTGAGAAATATACGAAATTTGAAAAATCCTTGAAGCCTGTAAAGGATCTTTAAAATTTTGAACGTAATTGTTGAACTGTCAAAACGTAAGCATTTGTTTTAAGCGCTTGAATAATTTGGTAAAGTTTGAAAGAGTCACGTTGACGTTTCGAAACGTTATTTCGATTGTAAATTGCACAAAATAATATTTCTCCATTAAAAAAATGTTAAAAACCGTCGAATTTTGACAGTTGTGTGTTCGCCAAAAATATTCTCTCGTTGCTTTCCTCAAAAAATCAATTCACTCGACAACAACAAAACTTTAAGCTGTTCGTTGACGCCCAAGTTATTCAAGACCGAATCAACAAACAGGAAATTCATTTTTTTCTTTTAATTTTACATTTTATCGTAATTAAATAACGTTCGGTTGCTCAGGTATTAACGACGCGAAAAAAGAACTAAAAAATGTCCAAGTAAACGCCCAAGCACCGGGCCTCTCGTTTTCCTCGTTCAAATTCGTCCTCGTTTCCGCTTGTTGATCTCCGCTCGACATTGACGTCGGTGGCACTCGATTAACTGGCGTTGGAACTTGATCCGCTCCTGCTGCTGGTGGCACTGCTTCGTTCTGTCGAACTTGATTGTTGTTGTTGTTGTTATTGTTGTTGTTTGGGATACGAGCATTATTGTTCTCAGCAGGCAAAAAACCCGGTTGAGCCCTGAAGAATCCTCCTTGAATTCTAAACAAAAACGTTCGGAATTAAATTCGATTATAGAAAAAAAAAAAACAAAGTCCTTCCTAGGGTGAATTTGACCCGGAGCAAAAATATCGTTTTCGACTAAATTAAATGACACTTTTATTCTATAAACCGTCGATTGCAGCAGGAAAAAAACAACATCGAAATTTGTACAGTTCGCTTACGAAGAAAGTTTCTTCGAATAAATCTTTCGATGATTTTTTTTAAACGTTGCAGTCCTTCGAAAAATAAGAATCGCGGTTTTTTTTATTAGTCTTGGAGCTCATTTTAAGCTGAAAATTGAGCAGAACGATTTTCATAAACAAAACAAGGCATTGAAGCGAAAAAAGTAAAATAATCTAGTGTCAAAACAGCTGTAACGTCAAAAATTCGATTTTAAGCAACGAAAGTTGATGATAAAAATTATTTATCTCGCCCCCAAGGAATTTGTAAACGTAATAAATGAAAAAATTTGACGTTCCTCCGATCTGAACGTTTTGTCAGTTTGACGTTTCTCAATCTACGAATTCATGCCACGAATTGTATCAAAATATTGATGGATTTTTTTTGAATTATCTTCAAAGTCAAAACTTACAAATAAATGGCGAATCCAAGAAAAGTGACGATAAGGAAACGCGAGGGCGACGAATAAAAATAGACGATGCTCGAAAGAACAACAACTCTGGAAAGCATGTCGAATATATCGAGCCAATCACGATTGAGAGCAGCAGCTTCGTTCGCTGCTCCATTGTTGTTATCGTTGTTTGCATCGGCCTCAGGTTGACCGACGAGGCCGCCACCAATTCGAGCGAGCTCTGGACGCTGATCCACTTCGTTATTATTTTGTATGTTGTTGTGGTTGTTTGTCGTTACGTTTGCATTGTTGTACGTTGTTTCGTTCGCTCTGGTGCTGTCCGTCGGCTGCATATACATTGGATTGCTTTCAACTTGAATCCCCTGAGCAGCCATTCTAAAATTTTATTTATTCGTTCATTTATTTATTCATTCATTGAATACAGGCAAATCCTATTTACAGCGTTGATGAATAATCGCATTAAAAGATAATAAGAAATTTGAAGTGAAAGAAATAATTAGAAATAATAAGTGAAATTAATAAATCGTATAAAGAAAAGAGAATATTGGAAAACTTTTATAAAATAACGAAAAATCATTGTAATTGTCAATAATAATTATTGTAATTGTCGATGAAAATCATTGTAACTGTCAATAATTTAAAAAAATAATTAGAAATGATAAGCAAAAGTAATAAATCGTACAAAAGATCGAAAAAATTCCATGAAAGAACAAAAAATCAATGTAATTTTGAATAATGAGACGAAATAATTAGAAATAATAAGTAAAAGTAATAAATCGTATAAAGAAAAGAGAACATCAGAATTTTTTAATAAAATAACAAAAAATCATTGTAATTGTTAATAAAAATCATTATAATTGTCAATAATAATAAGAAATAATAAGAAATAATGAATAAAACTAATAAATCGTAAAAAAAAAAGAGAATATCGAAAAAATTTCATGAAAGAACAAAAAATCAGTGTTTCCAGAGAACTTTTTGATTTTTAAATGTTTTTTTTATTATTCTACTCACGTTTGCATGTACTGTGTGAGATAGTGAGCGTACGCCTGTTGCATCCATGCTATTTGTTGTTTGTTAAGCTGACTGTAATATTGTTGTAAAACAGTCGGTTCAACGAATCTCGATCCCGTCATAATATTCGACAAACCTTCGCTACTCGCGTCTACCGAAGCGCTACTCTCGCTCGGCTTTGTAACTGACGATATCCGTGCGTCTCTTCTGCACACCAAAAGAGTTATCGACAAATTGCTTTCCGTGCTGTGTTCCGTGGGCAAAACTTCTCTAAGTATCATCGAGTCGTTGAGCAACCGACCCATCGATATTATATTCTGCTCTTCGACTTTCTGAAAAAGCCCAAAAATTTAAACTCAATTATTACAAAAATGATTATTTTTATCCTTAATTCATTTTATTTTAATGTGGTTTCTTGTTTTTTTTTACTAAAAACAAAGAATTACAAAGGTTGACGGACGGCGTAAAATTTTATCGGAAATTTTGAAACTTCAAAATTGACGAAAGCTTCAAAAATATTGAATTTCGATAATAATGAGTTTACGAAGTTTTTTGTATTCTGGATAAACGAAATATTTTTTGACAGATAATTGGAAAATATTATTTTTGGGGCCTGATGTAACTTTCGTGATTTTTTTCTCATTGCAGTTGAAACTTATCAGAATTGTTTATTTTTTCAATGTTTTTCTAAAGACTTGGTAAACATGCAAAAAATCACGAATTTTGAACGTGTTTTGATAAAAAAGATTCAACCTCATATTTACTTAATTCTGTATCCAAAAAAGTGGGATTTTAAAAAACCGAAGATATTGTAATGATTCTGCAAAAATTGTGCTTCATTTTTTTATTTTTCTAGAAATATCAAACTGTTTCGAAAAAATGCAGCAATATTTTTGGCAAGGCCACAACTTATAGAGCATTTTAAAGAAGGCTGAATTTTTTTTGTTATTTTCCAGACTGTTAGTCATTGGAACGTGGACTTATGGTCAAAACAAATCCTAACTGAGCCTTGAACGAGTTGTTCTAAGATTTGCACTCTTAACCAACGATTGTTTTGTTTAATACTTTTTTTAGACTGATTGTTATTGAAGGATAAATATATTTCGAGAAAGATAATTTTTTATCAAAAATACGATCGAACTTTAACATTGTACCAAAAGAATTATTTGAGCCAATGGATTGTTTCAAAACACAATGAACTGTCAAACACCTCGAAATATTTTGGTATTTTTTGACAGGTAAATAAATAAATATTGATTAAATCAATAAACGATTGAAAAAGAAAAAGTCTCACGGGTTTGGTTGGGTAAACTTGAGCGAGATGATCTTTGAGTCTGGCGACAGTCCATTCGAGCGTACACTCAATAATTTGATCGTCGATCTCTTGATTGGGGGCTTTAACGATAAGCTTGACATGGTTATCGTCACCGTTTTCATATCTCGTTGATTCCATCCTCAGAATGTATTAAACAGCTGCCTCTAATTTTCACTAGTTTATCGAAATAGGTTGATTTTTTTTGGTCTAATTATCGCTACGATGACACGGGGGTGTGCCCGGAAAAACTTAATTTTTAACAAACACTGGTAACACTGAATGAATTATTAATTAAACAGTACGAATTGACAGGAAAAACGAGGCGAAAAGGAAGAGTTCGTGTCCGTTCTTCAAATGTTCCAGCGATTGGTTGTTTGCGCGAACTCAAGTGGCTTTCGATAGTGTGAAGAAAAAAGAATAAAAGTCTGACAACGCTTTCTCACTCTCGACTCTTAATCTTTTGTTGTTTCTTTTTTTACGCCTTGAACACACAGACCACGTACGTCACGAGAGACACCGACACGGCAGCCTTTTTTTTATCATCTAATTTGCTTACAATGTTAAAAAATATTATTATGCCAGCGAACATAGATTAACATCGAACAACAAACTTCGTAGACGCGCTTTTTACAACTTTTCTGCGATCGATTTAGGACTGACCTCACTCACCGCGAGCGCTGCTTGCCAAATAGAACACATGGATGCAGCATTTTTTTATTGTCACATCGAACGTTTCGCACACATTCTGTTAATAAAAATGTATAGACCAAATTAAGCGCTTTTATATCGTAATCACGACTGCTGACATTTTTTCAGAAAAATCATTAAAAATTTCAAACTATTTGTTATTAGTTTAAAAATTTTCGGACGCACGTTTTCCGCATTTTTGACAGTAGCGCCACGAGTCCCACGTTAGCGAACAGTAGAACTAAGCGATCACCTCCCCCTCGAGGCTGCTATTAAACTGCCATGAAAGCTGATAAAAGTTTTTTCATTTTATGCATCTGCATTCACTGCATTTGTACGCGAAAATAATGAATCATGACGCATTTTTTTGTATTCACACCATCAAAGAAGCAATGAAAATTCAAATAATTGTGTGAAAAGAGAAAAAAATGAATAAAGCGATACAGAATTCTCAGGAATCCCGGTACACCACGTACTCGTCCGGTACTGGCACGATAAGAGTACGCCTCATTATTGCGAGATAATGTTATATCTATACAACATGAAATGGCATGTTTATTTTTCTGCGTTTCTAAATTTATGAAATACTTGTTGCAATAATCACGGAGTATTTATAGAATATAGTAATTAAAATATAATAATGATCCTGAAGGATGTAAATCGGCAATTTTTCCCGCTCGAATTTCCGAAATGGAATTTATCGACGCCATATGCATTCGAAATTAAGAAAATTCTTGGCCCAATTTCGAAAATCCAGATCTTTTTTACTTGCCTTTTTTTTTGCTTTATTTGGTATTGTCGAAAGGATGATTTTGAAAATAATTTATTTGCAAAAAAAATATGTGTGTTTTGAGAAAATTTTGTGGAACGGCAATTAGAACCCCTCGATTGATTATTGATTAATAATAAAAAAATCAAAACTGCGACAAATAACTCATTTGCGGGATAATTGTCGGAAAACGAAAAAATGTAGACTTCGAGCAGGCTTTCGTGGGAAAAATCGTGTTTGAAAATCAACCGCCACGAACAGCGCTGCCTCAGAACAACCAATGAAAACCCTCGACTTGGCGACCAACAGAAATTTCCGTCTCGGATCTGCGCCTATAAGCAATTGCTATTAGTCTGGCTCGCATAAAAGTATCAGCGGCCTCAGTTTCGAATTTCGTCGCTCGTGTATCCTTCTTTTTTTTTCTCGGACAACTCATATTTTGTTTGTTCGCTTTTGGATAAAACTTTCACGCTTTCTCTCGCATTTGCGATAATTAATTGACTTTTTCTGCAGCGCGGGCATTCGAAATATCGTAAGTAATTGAATATTTTACTTTTTTTTCCATAGCCGATAACATTTTGGTAGGTCGTAGCGATGTGTTGAGTGTCCCTCGGTATTGTAAACAAACATCGAAGAACAAAGGATACACGTGTCCCCTTTGTTTTCGTCAAATATTTCGTCGGTGGGTTTTACTTTTTCCCCAAGTATCGGCTCGGGACGTAAAATATATCTCGTACTTTATATAAATATATATCGAAAATCTTTTACCGGGAATTCGAAGTTTCACGCTAGAACGATAAATCGGCGGATGTGAAGAACTAAAAAAAAATGACCTACAGAATTCTTACGATCGATCAAAATACCCACGTGTTTATGTATTTTTGACCCAATACCAAATACGAATCACGAATAAAATAAAGATATTTATTCTGCCATCTCCCTCAGCAATTCCGCAATTTTCTTTGTGTGTGTTCTCGTGTCCTCTCTCTCACGAAGGACGGGGCAAATAGTGTTGATTTATTTCCAGAATCGTCGTCCTCCCGAAAAATCGCTAAAATTCGTTTTTGTCCTACAATTTTTTTTCAACCACACGAAAAATCGATCGTTTAACTAAATTCCTACAATAAAACAAAATTCATCGCAACACAGCTCGACTCGCTAACAGTAAAAAGTCGTGTTTTCTTTGCAACTATTACTTGTAAAAATTCTATTTATTACTTTCTATTTATCGAGTTTTATTTTCGTACAAAAGACAGTTTCGAACATTCCGAATAAAAATAATACAGTGCGAAAATCGTTCAATCGAAAAAACAGTCCACAGTAAACTTGAATATTTAATTGAAAAAAAATCTCGTGCGAAAAAAAAAAACAAATCGAAAAAAATGTCGAATTTACAGTAAAATTGCATTCTTTTGTCTGAAAAAACAATAATTATCACTAATTATTAAAAAAAAAAAATAATCCAAGCATCATCGGTAATGACAAATTTTAATTTTTATGTCACGTCACAAAAGTTGGTCTCTAAATAACTAAAATGCATCAAAAATCCTAATGTTTTGTCTGCAACAACTCGAGAGCATTTTTTAAGGCGATCTGTCAATCCCCGAGTCGGTAAAAATCTTGCACAATTTTCTCAATGACGTTTCGATGTTTCGAACGAAAAAAGAGTTGCACGTTGTTCTTTTTTTGTCAAAGAATAATGTGAAAATGTAATTTTTCTCAAAATATCGAGAACATTTGAGAAAAATTTGTATCCACTTTGCACTTGTGACTTTCGCACTCGTGCGACTGATAAATCGCCTCGAGGAATTCGAAAAAAACATAAAAAATAATCTTCATTTTATGGATAAATAGACCATGGACGGTGGATCGGCACCGGGCGCGGGCCGCGGTCGCGGCTCCGCACTTTTAGATTTGTTGAAAAAACAACAACAACCAGCTGCCGGACGAGGAGCCGGCAGTTCGAATCAGCCTCCAGGAGCTTCAACGCCGCCGGTTCAGCCTCCGGCACCTCAGGTTCTCCGAGCGCAATCTCCTGAGAGCAGCAGCGGCATGGGAAGCAGTATTTGTATGGGAAGAGGAAATTTGTTACAATTTGCTCAAAAATCGCAATCTCCGCAGTCTCCGTCACCGACTTTGCCTCTGAGTTCAGGCCGAGGGTCGCTTCTGAGCTTCGCCCAAAAATACACGTCAGTTTTCAAGAATTTTTCAACCGTTGAATTCTTTCTTCGAGCCGATTGGGGCTCAATTTTCTTCATTGATTTTTTCACAGCGATTCGGGAACTTCGAAAAGTCCGTCATCCGTTGGGGAATCAAATCAAACCTTGCCAAAGCTCACCACGTCCGGCGATGGCGGCGGCGTCCTGGGACAATTGTCAAGACTTTCTGTGGACGACAGATCACAGATCACCACAGATTCTGAACCGATTTCGCGACAGGGTCAAACAGGGAAAAGGCAAGTATTATTTTTTTTTTAAATATTCTATTCACTCAAATTTGTCCATTTTTTTTCATGATTATTATGTTCGACAAAACTTAAATGTTTTGTTTAATGTTGTTGAAATATTTTAAACGAATAATTGAGACTTTTCAAACAAACATAATGGAAAATACGATATAGACCGAATTATTGTATTTCAAAGTCTTGAAGATATTGAAGAAATTGATGAATTTATTGTTTTTATGAGCAGGATCGAAATGTCAGCGAATTATATAGACTTGATGGTAGAACCTGGCAAAGGACTGTTTCGTTACGAGGTCAAGTTTTCCCCTGAAATTGACGCGATTTATCTACGTCGTAAACTACTCAATCAACACGCCGAAATATTCGGTAATACAAGAACTTTCGATGGTGCGCTTCTGTACTTACCTTCAAAGCTTCCACAGCCCGTAAGTCGAGAAAACATACAAATTTTTTTCATCACCATTAAAAATCAACAAACTACGTATTTTTTATATTTTGGACCCATTTGCAAATGTCTTGATATATTTCTTAAGGAATTTTGGTACAAGTGACGAAATGTAACCATTTTATTCAAATTTCTACAGTACGTTCTTCGATTTATCTTGAAAATGTCCTCCAAGTTTAAAAACGATTGTCTACACCGTTTCCACAAAATTCTCAAATGAAAAGTCACTTTTTAACACAGAGACGTGCCAACGCTCTCCCTAAACTTCAGTTCTGTGCATGAAACAATACGAAAAAGTGTAAAAAAGTTTATAAAAAACTGTCAAACCACTCAAAATATCATGACAATTATGCCACCAGGAAATGAAATAATTCGTCTACACGGTTTATCAATTATTCATTTTTTTGTCAATGAAAACGATCAATTTTTCAGTAATCATGTAATTTTTATACGAAATTTTGTTGTGTCAAGTGAGCACTTCGCTCGAAAACAATAGAATTTCCCCTCCTGATTCTCCCTAAAGATAAGCTGAACAATTACATTGTATGACTTGTACCGAAACTTCTTAAGGATCAACGACACACGTTTCTCGGCCAAAAAAGTCATTGCACCAAAATTTGAACACTTAACGTATTAGTGTAAGAATTTCGTATTTTCCACAATTTTCTTTCCTTAATTTCCACAAAATTAAGCTCTTCTCATTATTTCCATCCTTTCACTACAAACTGTTCCATTAATTATGTCCATTGCCTAAAAAACCAACTTACCTTCATATTTATTAGTCTAAAAATTCTGTGAAATCGATTTAAAAAAATCTGACTATTTTTAGCGAACAGTTTTCCAATCACTGCATCCCGCGGATGGTTCAAGCGTCACAGTGACCTTGATATATCAAAAACAGATGAAATTATCAGACAGTATTCAATTTTTCAACAACTTGTTGGCGAGAGTGATGCGAGCACTGCAACTGGTGCGAATAGGTCGCGACAATTTTAATCCTCGTTGTGCGCACGCGGTGCCCCAGCATAAAATGGAATTATGGCCAGGTTACGTGACGGCGATAGACGAGTACGAGGGTGGATTGAAGTTGAACATAAACGCATCCCATCGAGTGATGAGAACGGACACGGTGCGAGATTTGATGGGGGAGATTCAGAGGAACAGTCGTTCGGATTTCCGAGCTGCAATAACCGCGGAAATTCTTGGTTTGACGGTGTTGACGCGTTACAACAATCGAACTTATCGGATCGACGACGTGGATTGGGACAAAAATCCAAGATTCGCTTTCGACCGAAAGGGCGAGCAAGTCGTTATCCACGAATATTACAAAAGTCATTGGAACATTGAGATCAAAGACATGCAACAACCGCTGTTGGTTAATCGTCGAAAGGAAAAAACGTCGACGGGGGAAACGATTGAAGTTCTTTCGCTTCTGGTCCCCGAGCTTTGTTATCTTTCCGGTTTGACCGATAAATTGCGAGCTGATTTTCGCATCATGCGCGATCTCGCTACCGTCACTCAAGTCGGTCCCGAAGCTCGAAGAAACGTTATTCTCCGCTTCGTCCAAGATGTCAAAAACACTCCCGTTGCGAACGAGATTTTGGAGGGATGGGGATTACGCATGGCTGAGAACACCACTCAACTCGAAGGCCGCGTTTTGCCTCCGGAAACTCTGAACTTTGGCAATGGACGAACATTCTCCAGCGAAAAAGCCGACTGGGGCAACGCCGCCGTCAAAAATCCCATGCTTCGAACCCCGCACATGCAAAGCTGGTGCATTTTGGCCACCGATCGAGACGCTCGAACCGCCGGCGAATTCGTCTCCATGCTTCGACGCGTCGCCAATGGCATGTCCATGGATATCGCTGAACCTATTTACATCAAATTACAAAACGATCGCGTCGAAAGTTATCTCGCCGAAATACGCAAAGTCATCAATCCAAACCTTCAAATGGTCGTTGCTATTTGTCCGACCAACAGAAACGATCGTTACGCTGCAATCAAGAAGTTAGTTCTTGTTTTTTTTATTTATTTTTATTTATTTTATCAAAATAATCATTTTAAACTCTCGAAAAATGAGAATAAAATCTTTTTTTTTGCACCCAGTGACAAATCAAAAGTTCCCTGGTTTTTCGATCCACTAAATAAATAAAATACTGAAGAAAAAATGAAAAAAAGAATATTTGTTAGAACTCGTGGTTGATTTTTATCGATTTGTTTGAAAAATTCATCATTTAATTCAAACGATAATTGGGGGAAAACGAAAATGATTGCAAAATCTGTGAAAAATCTTGCGATCGCTTGTTTCAAAATGATTTTTTTGTTTCAGGCTCTGTTGCGTCGAAGCTCCCATAAGATCGCAGGTCATTATCACCAAAACTATTTCTCGAAGCGACAAATTGAAAAGCGTCTCGGAAAAAATTGCTCTACAGATAAACTGCAAGCTCGGAGGTGCACTCTGGGCTCTCGACATTCCTTTCGTAAGTTGTTTCCCTTTTTTTCCCTCATAGTTGCTGATAATGATAAAAATTAATTTTCTTACATTCTAATAACAAACTGTTTGTTCATTTTTCATAGAATCTTTTTGTAATTCGGTTCTAAATGT